>JALGBA010002067.1:132500-189733 GCA_023970755.1 Azemiops feae
AATATGTCTGCATTTCCAGATCTTATTCATGTTAACCATTGCAGTGTGGGCTAATAACATTTATTTGCTGCAAAAAGTACTATCCGAGCCCTGATTTTTTTTTGCCTACATCAACTAATCTGTCTCTCCTCCTGTGATGCCTACGGCTCAATAGTTTTCTTCCAGAAAAAGAAACAGACATCTCGTGAATAATTCTTCTGAATTATCTATTATTATAGACCAGGGGTAGGCAACCTTGGCTCTTTTATGACTCGTGGACTTCAACTCCCAGAATTCTGAGCCAGCATATAGACAAACGCTCAGACTCACAATCCACAACCCCATGAGTAAGAAACAGTCTTGCACAGGGTCAAATCATCCCAGTCTCTGCTGCATATGTAAAAACAGTTTGATATTTTTAACATAGAAAGAAGCTGGCTAAATAAAGGGGTTTCCATCATTGAACCACCGGGTGTTAATGATGGAACTCTTGAAGGAGTCAAAGAGATACCAGGAAATTGCTTCAGGATACTTTCAATTTCTGCAGAAATAGTAGCTACAAAGAGCCAGGAATTTCAGCTGCATTTTAATTATTACTTTTTTCTACATGGTACAAAGTCCCATTTTCTTTTCTTCTCAATAGACATTACAATATTATGGGCACATGATATATATATATATTTTTAAGATTCTATTCTGTAACCTGTAATAGTTGGAATTCTTTCCGTAGGATCAGTAATATTTTGGGCAGAAAGCTTTTCAGTTTTTAGCAGACCAGCACCACCTTGTGGTCTATACTGTACAGGCTACTGCATCCTCTCTGGATTTCCCCCACCCCCCCCAGATAGTAAAATGCTGTATTAGTTTGATTTTATTGATCTCTTATGAGATTGATTTATCCCTCAAGGGGAATTGGGATGAATGGCTGAACCTCACTTCACCAATTTTCTGTACTACTCAGTCAAAAGATGGCAGTATATAAATTATTTATTTTGCATACTGATGTTTTAATAACCAGAAAGGCAAAACAGGGTGTGGTTTATCTGTCCCACATTGGGCTTACAGCGTGGATGTCAGGAGAGGCGCTAACAGCAGAAACTATTCAAGCCAGGAGATGGCACCAGAGGGCGAAAAATCAGAAGGCTTCTGGTTTGGAACTCCACCTTGTGGACCCCGATAGCAGTGCTGACTAAACACCTGGATTAGCCCAGAGTATAGGTATTCATTTAGTGACCGGTCTAAGTTACAAAGGAGTGGGGGGGGGAATACGATCAATCCTCATACTCCTGACCTTCGCAACATCTTGACCGTCAATTGCATGAATTTCTTCCCCCAATTCTCCTTGGTTGCAACAAAGGTAAGTCCAGAACTCAGGCTGAATCCCGAGCTCAGCTGTGCCTAAAGATCTTAAGCTGGCACCCAAAAGGTGCCATTGAAATATCTAAAACCAAATTGCATGGAGATACAGTGAGGTGGAAAAAAGCATTTGATCCCCTGCTGATTTTATACGTTTGCCCACTGACAAAGAAATGATTAGCCTATAATTTTAATGGTAGGTTTATTTTAACAGTGAGAGAGAATAACAGCAAAAAAATCCAGAAAACCACATTTCAAAAAAGTTATAAGTTGATTTGCATTTTAATGAGTGAAATAAGTATTTGACCCCTTCACAAAACAAGACTTAGTACTTGGTGGCAAAACCCTTGTTGGCAATCACACAGCTCAGACATGTCTTGCAGTTGGCCACCAGGTTCGCAAACATCTCAGGAGGGATTGAACCCCAAATTTATGTTGCTAAGTGAAACATTTGTTAAGTGAGCTTTGCTCCATTTTATGACCTTTCTTGCAATTCACTTGTTAAGTGAATTACTGCAGTTGTTAAGTTAGGAACGCGGTTGTTAAGTGAATCTGGCTTCCCCCATTGACTTTGCTTGCCGGAAGGTCACAAAAAGTGATCCCGGGACACTGCAACCGTCATAAATATGAACCAGTTGCCAAGCGTCCAAATTTTGACCATGGGGATGCTGCAAGTCATTAAGTGTGAAAAACGATCATGTGTCAATTCTATATTTAATCTCACTAAACGGTTATACGTTGAGGACTACTTTCGCTGTTTTCCTTGCCTCTCCTGGAATGGGTCTTCTGAGTGTTCTTTTTTAAAAGATGGTTACCAGCATCAAATTCCTGGGCGTGCAGTTAACAAGTAGGCTGGTTTGATCGCTCAACAGCGAGACACTGGTGAAGCGGGCACAGCAGCGCCTGCATTTTCTGCGTCACATAAGAAAAGCACATCTTCGTTCCCTGACCTTACCACTTTCTACAGAGGGACGATCGAGAGCATCCTGTCATACGGCATCACAGTCTGGTTTGGAAGCATCCCTGCTTCGGACAGGAAGGCGGTGCAGAGAGTGGTGAGGACGGCAGAAAAGATTATTGGCAGTTCCCTCCCTCCCATCCAGGACATGGCACATAAGCGTTGCTTCAGCAGGGTCCGCAAGATTGTCTGGGACATTACACACCCTCTTCACGACCTGTTTTCCTTGTTACCTTCTGGAAGAAGGAGGCTTCGTGATATCCGAAGCAGAACATCCAAATTCAGTCACAGTTTTGTTCCATACAGTGTTAACCTTGTGAACTCTAAAGCTTCCTCCTTCCCTTATGTATTCAAGATGGACAGTGATTAATATTTATATGTTACTTATATGTAAGGGTGTAGCTCTATACATACGTTGTATATAGTATGTTTTTTAAATGTGTGTTATGTACGTGTACACTTTGAGAGGAAGCAACTAAATTTCATTTTTAATGAGTGCCGTTGTGCCCATAGGAAAAAATGACAATAAAGGTTATCTAAAAACTTATTTATTAATTAAATTTAAATCCATCATGCTGAAAAGCGACTCTGGGCCACTTACAATTCATTGTCTTCTCCTTTTCCTAGTCAGAGAAAGTTCAAAGTTCTATAGCTCTCAAACAGATTAACCCAATGACACTCTTTGCTTATTTACTGTAAGAAAAGTAAGATTATTCAAAACAGGGAAACCATGTCCTTTATTGTTTTATTTTGGCATCACAATTATATCTATTTACTGCTTAGGGCAAGATTTCCCCCACTCCTCCTCTTAAAAGTCTCCCTTGGAAGAAATATTTCAGAAACTTTGTCTGAAGAGGAACAAGAAAAAAAGAATTAAGAAAATTTTAAGATTGTGCAGAAATGGACAGATTGACATTGAAGATAAAAGAGAAAGAAGATTCAGTATACTTTAGAACATGGCAAAAACCAAACCATTTTTTAAATTATATTTTATTAATTTTTATAAGATAACATTCTTTAGCATTTAGCAAACAGCATGTTGTCTGGATTCATGTGTTTAAAAAACAATCAGTAATAGTTTCTATATTTTCATAATCAATATATTAGTTAATATTTCTTACATCTTCACTTCACCCGATAAGTCTTTTTCTTACTAATACATATTTAATGTTACATAGTGCATATCACATTCCTTTCTAACTCGTTTTTCTAGCCATTGATAAAAAATTTCTCATGTTCTAAAGTATACTGAAGCTTCTTTCTCTTTTATCTTCAATGTCAATCTGTCCATTTCTGCACAATCTAAGATTTTCTTAATTAATTCTTCCTCCGTTGGTAGGTTTTCATTTTTCCTTGAGCAAATACTATTCTTGCTGCGGTTAATACACGTAAAATTAAGTATATACATTCTTTCTCATAGTTTCCTACTACTATGCCTAACAAAAACAATTCTGGCTTAAAATCTATATGTTTTTTAATCATTTTCTCTAACCATATATGTATTTTTGACCAAAATCTTTTAGCTTTAGGGCATGTCCACCAGATACGATAGTAAGTACCTGGTTTTTGTTTACATTTCCAACACTTATTAGACATATTTTTAAACATTTTTGCTAATCTCACCGGTGTTAAATGCCATCTATAAAACATTTTGTATAAGTTTTCTTTATAGGTTGCCGCTTTTCTTATTTTAGAGTGTTTTTCCCATAAGCTTTGCCAATTTTCTGATTCTATATTATATCCAAAGTTCTTTGCCCATATTATCAGTTTCTTTTACTTGTTCCTCTTCCATCTTTAAGCTTAACAAATATTTGTAAGGTTTTTTAATCAGTTTTTCATCTGTTTTCAGCAATATCTGGTGAAATTCTGTCTGTTCTTTGTAAAATACCTTTATATAAAATACCTTTATAGGTCACAACTTTCTCATAATTAATCAAATTTGGATAAGCAAACGCTTCCATTGTTGAAAGCCATCCAGGCATTTTAATATAAATTTTCGCTTTTATAAAACCAAACCATTTTTCATGTCACCTTCTAGCTGTTTTTCTTCTAATGTAAAAAAAAATAAAATCCCCATGCAGATACTGGAAATCTGCTTCCAATCAATTGTTTGACTCTTTTCCAGTCCATAATATTCTTCTCAAATAAAACAGCTCGTTCCAACTCTTGAAAGCTGGAAAAACTAAGTCACTAATCTAAAAGTCTGCACTCTGGTGTAAATCTATTATAATAAATGTTTGCCATTAAAATAAGGAAGATGTTCCTGCAAAGAAAAATCTAAAATCACTCTAGTTCTGAAAAATGAGGTTTTCCCAAATACTGCAAAAATAGTTTGACTTAAATTACTTAAATACATCAGTTACCGTTATTAAATTGAGAATATAATTCTATGCACATATAGTTAAGAGTCCATCTGAGCCCAGCTAAGAGTTTACTATTATTAAACGAGACCAGGACACCAGTTTAAATTCTTATAATCTAATCAGTAAAGGGTTTATGTAAGTAAAACATGTATAGAATTTCAGCTTAAATTCTAATAATTCTTTTTTTTTTTTTTTACTCAAAAACAAATTTCACTGTGTTCATTGTACTAACATTTATGTGCCTAGCACTGCAGCCTTTAATCCATTTCCCAATACAAACAGCCTTCGAGATTATTACTAACTGAACAGCCTTTCCAAAAAGTAAGAAGAAATAAATGCTGAATTCTCCCAATTTTCTTGGGTGGTTTGGGAAGGGATCTGTAACAGCATTTAAAGATTTTTTCTCTCTCCTTTAACAAGTCGACTTCGCAGCATAGAAACATCCTGAAAACAGAACAGAAATAATGAGAAGCATCTTCCCGGTTCACACATTGAGATGTAAGCAGGTTGAGTTGGTTGACCCTAAAACATTTTAAAACATTCATTTAAAAACACAAGATTCTCCAAGTTCCGAACCTAATACAGATAGTCCTCGACTTACAACAGTTCCTTTAGTGACCGTTCAAAGCTACAACGGCACTGAAAAAAAGGAACTTATGACTTGTTTTTCACACTTACGACCTGGATTTGCTTAACAATAGCAGTGGTTCGCTTACCAACTGTGACCCAAAAGGTCATAAAATAGGGCACAACAACAATTGCCTTGTTTAGCAACGGAAATTCTGAACCCGACTGTGGTCGTTAGTTGAGGATTAACTATACTATTTACTAGCCTCCAAATTCAGGCATAGTTATAGGAAATATTTCATCCGTTCGTGATTTATTCCAGTTACAGCACTGGCTGTTTGAGGGTGCTGGTCAAGGTGAATCTTACTATGTACCAGATGTCAACGCTGCTAACGTTGGATGTTCTTGCTTTGACAACACATGGAGATGCAGCCTTTTTCTTTATTATGCTTTACTCTTAGAATTAGATGATACTGGGGGGGGGGGAGGAATGTGATGGGAGTCAGTTAGACATACAATATTGTAATAAGAGATGATAAGGCATGGCGGGATAAAAAACTGGGCGGAAAGCCAGCATTTCAAACTAAT
Organism: Azemiops feae; assembly: GCA_023970755.1. Taxonomy (NCBI): domain Eukaryota; kingdom Metazoa; phylum Chordata; class Lepidosauria; order Squamata; family Viperidae; genus Azemiops; species Azemiops feae. The sequence goes on from JALGBA010002067.1 coordinate 138,312, forward strand.
TGGAGAATGTGATTTATGACTGTTAGTTGTAGGAGGGAATTGCGCTTTGATCTATGTACTGAAGGGAGGGGAAGTCAGATTTTGGCTTCCCAGCGGAAGCTATGCTGCGTGAATAAAGATTCTTTAAGGCAAACAATGCCTCAAAGTTCCTTGAAGAGTTTCATCTGTTGGAACCATGACACCAGCCTCAGAGAAGAAGTACCAAAAACCAGACAATCTGAGCATCCAATGATATGCGGATATAAACTGCTTCGACTGAAACGGCATTCTTTACATACTTCTGAATTTTTATTAAGAACGCCTTAGGTGAGAAGCCCAGGGCCAAACACTTTTGAAGGTGGTCTTAAAAACAAAAAAAAAGGGGGAACTACTTACTTTCAGAGCCACCGATGAAGCAGTTATAGCATACTTCTGCCTTGCAATCTTTTCAACTTCCTTCTCTATATTTTCCTGGCTGGTCCCTTTGACATCGATATAGTAGCAATCACTACTAGCATAATGACAAGAAATAGCCTGCATTAAGAGAGAGAGAGGGAGAGGGAGACAGAGGGAGGTGGGAGAGAGGAAAAGGGAGGGAGGGAGAGGGAGAGAGAAAGAGAAATGGAGGGAGAGAGGGAGAGAGAGAGGAAGAGGAAGAGAGGGACGGAGGGGGAGAGAGGGGGAGAGAGAGGGGGGAGAGGGAGTGGGAGAAAGAGGGAGAAAGGGAGAGGAAGAGAGGGAAGGAGGAGGAGAGGAGGGGGATGGAGGGGGAGAGGGGGAGAGAGGGGGGAGAGAAGAGGGGAAGAGGGAAGAGAAGGAGGCGGTGGAGAGGGGGGAGGGGAGAGGGATGGAGGGAGGGGGGGAGAGGGAGGGGAAGAGGGGGAGAGAGAGGGGAGGGGAATTGGAGAAAGGGAGGAGAGGAAGGGAGGGGGAGAGAGAGAGGGAGGAGAGGGAGGAGGGGGAGAGGGGAGGGAGGAAGGGAGAGGAAGAGGGAGGAGAGAGAGAGAGAGAGTTATACCATTTTTATTTAAACTATTTAAAGTCCTAATTAACCCCCTTTTAACCAAAACCATTAAGAAATGCTCAGTTGACATACAGAGCGTCCTTGATTTGAATGAAGCAGGAAAGATCTCAGAGGACCTGGACATCCAGGCTATGACTTGGATTACCTTTCGAATCCGTCTGTCTTATTTCTTCCAGAACCGTGAATGATCAAGGGGTGGAAAAACACCGTGTCTCCTTTCTCCATGGGGAGGTGGACTCTGGGAAGACTCTTGTCATAATCATATATCCCATGGTACATCTTGTTGACACCACCCTGCCAAAAAAAAAAAAAAAAAACAATGTAGAAATTACCTTCTAACTCCTGAGAGAACACAAACAGGCCAAATTAAGGAGAATATTTGTAGCTCAGGGTTGAAATGAGGGGTCCTTGGTGCTCTTTGAGCTTGGTTGTTTTCCTACAGATGTTGCATTACCCAAATTAGGTACCATCATCAGTGACAGAAGGGAGGAGGAGGAGGAGGAGGACTGTGGGTTCCTTGATGAGCTTGGTTGTTTTCTTGCAGATGTTTCTTCACTAGCCCCGATGATGTTACCTACTTTGGTTAATGAAACGTCTGCAAGAAAACCACCAAGCTCAGAGAGCACCAAGGCCCCCTCAGAGACCAAATTCAAAAACCGATAACTGAGTTCTTTTAGATGTCCATCCATTGACCAGGATTCTCTTTCCAACAATGGCCAGGTGGAGTAAGGATCCTGTATTGTTTATCTCTAGATCTGATGCAAGGTAAGACACTCGACATCTTTGATCCATACCTGGCCAGATCTCTTTCACGGTTGTGTAACCTGAGGACTATCTCCACCCCTGGTAGCTCTGAAATCCTTCTAGAGGAAGACCTCCAGATATCATGTCTTGACTCAGTCTTCCTTTCTCCAGACTGAACTTCCTAAGACCTTCAGGCTGTGCTCATAATACATGTTCTCAAGTCCCTGTTACCAACTTTACATAGTATCTGGAGTTTGGTCTCACCAATACCGAATAAGGAGGATAATGTTAAGCTTGAAAGACCAGGTCCACATCTGAAGGTCCAATTAAATTGATTTATGGCTAAAAGCCTGTGCACAGGAATCTTCTCAACTAATGCTGGGCACCTGCTACGAATTAGATGAAGGTCAATGGAATTCAAGGGGAACTGAACTTGGTCCACTTATGGCTACGTAAGAATTCTAAGGTGATCCCTCTCTTAACTCCACCTCCACTTTCTGCCTCTCTTTTTTCTATATATAAGGACTTCATGTGTCTTCTACCAAGGCAGCCTGAACAATCTTAGTCCTCCCCACAGGTGTCTCACCCTAGTCCAGGGGTAGGCAACCTTGGCTCTTTTATGACTCGTGGACTTCAACTCCCAGAATTCCTGAGCCAGCATGGCTCAGCTTGGAAACCTCTCCCTTTCCCCTCAGCATGGCTGGCTCAGGAATTCTGGGAGTTGAAGTCCACGAGTCATAAAAGAGCCAAGGTTGCCTACCACTACCCTAGTCCACCTTCTCCTTGTCTTCAAGGCACACCCTAAAATTGTTCTCTGAGGTAATCTCCCAAGCTGTGTTTCTGCCCTAACGGGACACTTCATGTATCTCCCTCCCAGCCCAGTCTTCCAACTCACTTCCCCTGTATTTTGTTTGAATTCACACAACTAAACACACTGCGTTTTTGAGAATGAAGATATAAAACTTCTTGGCCACATAGATCAATGTTTCTCAGCCTTGGCAAATTCGAGATAAGAGAACTTCAACTCCCAGAATTCTCCCAGCCAGCATGAATTCTGGGAGTTGAAGTCCACACACCTTAAAATTGCCAAGTTGAGAAATATATAGTACTGTACAGGTGGTCCTCGACTTACAACAGTCCACTTAGTGACCGTTCGAAGTTACAACGGCACTGAAAAAAGTGACTTATGACCGTTTTTCACACAACCGCTGCAGCATCCCTGTGGTCACATGATCAAAATTCGGACACTTGGCAACTGATTCATATTTATGACGATTGCAGTTTTCTGGGGTCATGTGATCCCCTTTTGCAAACTTCTGATGAGCACACTCAATGGGGGGGGAGCCGGGATTCATTTAACAACCAGGTTACTAACTTAACAACCGCAGTGATTCACTTAACAACTATGGCAAGAAAGGTCGTAAAATGGGGCCAAAACTCACTTAAGAAATGTCTCAATTAACCACAAAGATTTGGGGCTCAACTGTCGAGGATTCCCCTGTATTAGTCCTTGAGATAGTCCTCGAGTTACAACTGTAATGAAGCCTGCCCGTTATGGTCATGAGTCATCCACGTGACATTTTTTTCGCAGTGGGTCACTAAGCAAACACCGCAGTTGTAACTGTGAAGCCATCATTCACGATGAACGCAGTTTTGCTGAAACCTGGAATTTGCTTTCTGGCAAAACCGTCGTTAAAAACCTGGTCATGTGACTGCAGGGCATGGCAAACGAGTGTAAATGCAGCCATGTTGCCCAGCCTCTGGAGTGCAGTCACATGACTGCAGGGGGCGGGGCATCAGATCTAGGTTGTAAGTTCCTCTTTTTCAGGTTGATCACTAAGTGATTGCTCGTAAGTCGAGGACTACCTGTACCCCACCTTTTTGGTGCCAATCATCTCCGTCCATTGGACACGTGGATGCCTCTCCGTCTGTTACCTTCCAATCCGGGTACTTGTGCTCCTTCAGACAGCCCTTGTGAGACCCCGGCAACACAACCAAGCATCCGTTACTCTGATCCACCCTTTGCATTGCAGTCCAGGCACAAACAATTCGGTCGGCAGGACGGAAGGCGAAATAATGGAGATCCTGATGCAAAGGATGACGAGAGGTTTTCTTGCCTGGAAAAAAAACAGAATCCCCTTTCTTTCAGAAATGAGGTTTAGCACTAATAAAAGAAAAATATTTGTAGTTCAGGGTTGACATGAGGGGTCCTTGGTGCTCTCTCAGCTGGGTTGTTTTCTTGCAGATGTTTCATTGCCCAACTAGGGAACATCATCAGTGACAGAAGGGAGTGTGGTTTGGGGGGAGGAGGAAGAGGAGGACAGGAAGGAAAAAAAGGGGAGGAGGAGGAGGAGGTGGAGGACTGTGGGGTCCTCGGTGCTCTCTGAGCTTGGTGGTTTCCTTGCAGATGTTTCATTACCCAACTAGGGAACATCATCAGTGTGAGACATCTAGAGCAGGGCTTTTCAACCTTTTCACCGATTGTACCACTTTTAGGATATGGCAATATTCGAGTACCACCTAGCAAGGTGTCAAAAACTTGGTGACAAAAAAAAAACCCGTTCAAAGTTGCAATTGCACTGAAATGACTTATGACCATTTTTCACACTTATGACCATTGCAGCAACAGGGTCATGTAATCTATATTTGGATGCTTGGCAACTGATTCATATTTATGATGGTCACAGTGTCCTAGGGTCATGTGATCCCCTTCTGCAACCTTTTGACAAGCAAAGTCAATGGCAGAGCTGCTGGTGGCCAAGTGCTAAGGCGGGACTTCCTTCCCTCCCTCCCTCCCTTCCCTGCCTCTCTTTTTCTCATTCCCATCTCCTTCTGAAGGAAGAATTTGACACACACACCCCATATTTTCCCTCTTCCATATATTGATCAAACAAGGAAAGGCCTCCAGAGACAGAAAAGACAAGCTGCTGAGTGAACTAGCTTAAAAAGGCACTTCCCCTTTAAGAATTAGCTACTGGCTAGAAAGGAAAGTAAGGAGCCCAGCCGGCACTTAAGGAAGAAAAAAAAATGTAAGTACTGGCTGCCGGCTAAGGCAACCTCCCCAAATGGCTCCATTCATAAGTAAAATCTGCAGCTCCAGAGGACTCTCTCACTGTAAGTCTTTGCCTGTGCTGGCTCTTTCCCTTCCCCACTACACTTGGCTAGGCAGGGCTGCGTACCACCTGCCACTCATTAATGTACCACAAGTGGTACGCGTACCACAGGTTGAAAAGCCCTGCTCTAGAGCACTGATGATGTTACCTCGTTTGGGTAATGAAACATCTGCAAGGAAATCACCAAACTCAGACTGCACCAAGGACCCCTCAGGGATCAACACTATATGCTAAAAAGGCAACTGAGGTCCAGTCCAGGTGGTCCTTGACTTGTAACCATTCATTTAGTGACGGGTCAAAGTTACCACGGCACTGAAAACAGGGACTTAGGACTGGTTTTCCCACTTACATCCGTGGCAGCATCCCCCCACGGTCATGTGATCCATATTTCAGCACTCAGCAACTCACAAGTACTTATGACGGTCGTAGTGTCTCTGGGTCACGTGATCCCCATTTGTGACCTTCTGACAAGCAAAGTCAATGGAGAAGCCAGATTCACTTAACAACTGTGTCACTAACTTAACAACTGCCATGGTTCACTTAACAACTCTGGAAAGAAAGGTCGTAAAATGGGGCAAATCTCACTTAACAACTGCCTTGCTTAGCAACAGAAATTAGAATTAGAATTAGAACAGAGGTGGAAGGGACCTTGGAGGTCTTCTAGTCCAACCCCCTGCTCAGGCAGGAAACCCTATACCATTTCAGACAAATGGCTGTCCAATCTCTTTTTAAAAACTTCCAGTGTTGGAGCATTCACCGCTTCTGGAGGCAGGTTGTTCCACTGGTTAATTGTTCTAACTGTCAGGAAGTTTCTCCTTAGTTCTAGGTTGCTTCTCTCCTTGATTAGTTTCCATCCGTTGCTTCTTGTCCTGCCCTCAGGCGCCTTGGAGAATAGCTTGACTCCCTCTTCTTTGTGGCAATCCCTGAGATATTGGAACACTGCTATCATGTCCCCCCTCGTCCTTCTCTTCATTAAACTAGACATACCCAATTCCAGCAATGGTTCTTCCTATGTTTTAGCCTCCAGTCCCCTAATCATCCTTGTTGCTCTCCTCTGTACTCTTTCTAGAGTCTCAACAACTTTTTTATATCGTGGTGACCAAAACTGGACGCAGGATTCCAAGTGTGGCCTTACCAAGGCATTGTAAAGTGTTATTAACACTTCAATGGTAATTGTAAGTCGAGGACTATCTATACATATGTCCTACTCCCTTCCATGCTAGCTTTGGGCATTTAAAGTCAATTTTAATGTTAATATTTATTATTTTCACGTTGTTTTGTGCAGCTTTCGCTTGGTTGTGAGACTCTTCTTGGTGAGATGGGCGGCATTTAAGTTTAATAAATACATATTTCTCTCTTGCAAAAAAGAGAGAGAGAGAGAGAATTATTTATCTACTTTGGAATCAGCACTTCTTCTGGCCATTCATGTCAAAAAGGAAAAATACAGATTTTTTTTCCTCCAGACTCCAAGCAGAAAAAGCTGCAATTCATATAAGCTAACAGAAGAAGGCCCGTCAGCTCTTTTTAAGTGTTTATTTAATTAGTAAGTCTTACCGGTATCTGGAGGTTTATTGATCAGCATGGTGTGCATAGCCATGATGTCGGGCCCCGTGAAGCATTCAATGTATTTTACGATCTAAGGTTAAAAAAAACCCAGCTCAATAATGATAGATATTTAAACCGGCTGAAGCCCCTGTAGCTGTATTATAAAAACAGGAAGCAGTATGAAAATAGCCAGCGGTATTGCCAGATCTACCATTGCAGTGCTTCAGCCCTGCTTCACTTTGATGGCAGCCTGCCATAAAATGTGGTGGTGGGGAATAAAGGGAGAGCAATAGCAATAGCAATAGCACTTAGCCTTATATACTGCTTAATGGTGCTTTACAGCCCTCTCTAACTGGTTCACAGAGTCAGGATATTGCCCCCCAACAATCTGGGTCCTCATTTTACCGACCTCAGAAGGATGGAAGGCTGAGTCAACCTTGAGCCAATCAGGATCGAATTGCTGGCAATTGGCAGAATTAGTCTGCAATACTGCACTCTAACCATTGCGCCACCAGGAATGGAATGGAATGGAATGGAATGGAATGGAATGGAATATAATATAATATAATATAATATAATATAATATAATATAATATGATATGATATGATATATGATATGATATGATATCATATCATATAATATAATATATAATATAATAATATAATATAATATAATATAATATAATATAATAATATAATATAATAGAATAGAATAGAATAGAATAGAATAGAATAGAATAGAATAGAATAGAATAGAATAGAATAGAATAGAATAGAATAGAATAGAATAGAATAGAATAGAAGATGGGATGGGATGGAATAGAATAGAATACGGGACAGAATAGAATGGAATGGAATGGAATGGAATGGAATGGAATGGAATGGAATAGAATAGAATAGAATAGAATAGAATAGAATAGAATAGAATAGAATAGAATAGAATAGAATAGAATAGAATAGAATAGAATATGGGATGGGATGGGATGGGATGGGATGGGATGGGATGGAATGGGAATGGGAGAATAGAATAATAGAATAGAATAGAATAGAATAGAATAGAATAGAATAGAATAGAATAGAATACGGGATGGGATGGGATGGGATGGGATGGGATGGGATAGAATAGAATAGAATAGAATAGAATAGAATAGAATAGAATAGAATAGAATAGAATAGAATAGAATAGAATAGAATAGAATAGAATAGAATAGATATTGGAATGAACAGATATTGGAATGAATAGAATAGAATAGATATTGGAATAGAATAGGACAGAACAGAACAAAACAGAACAGAATAGAATAGAAAACAGAACAGAACAGAATGCGGGGGTGGGGGTGGGTTGGCTGAAAAACACTGCAGCAGCCTGATTCTGGGTTTTAGAATGTAGATCTTATGCAAAGTTCATTGTAATTAAAATGATAACTTAAAAGACTTTTTTTCCCCAGACCTTCTTATGAAAAGGAAATATGTTTATGCAAACGTTTATGATTTCAGAAAATTCCTGTTTTCACCTGAGGTAAGGTACAATATCTGAAGAGTTCTTCGTTCCACATAAAATCCTGCAATTTTGAAACTGTATTCTCATCAGCAGCAGACTTGGTAATTGAGATATCTTTCATTATGGTTATTCCAGGTACCTCCACTTCCTTTCTGCATATCTTTCCAAATTCCTCTCTGAAGACCGGGTTAAAGAAGAAAACGGAAAGCATTTTTAACTGGCATCAAGAACTCCTCTAACCGCATCTACCTTTGCATTCATTCTGCATAAGACTTTAAATTGGGAACTACAGAGGAATTATTCCAGAGGTACTGGGGGCTAAATTGTACGATGAACGGTTGAGGGAGCTAGGTATGTCTAGCTATCAAAGAGAAGGGCTAGGAGTGACCTGATAACTGTCCTCCAGTACTCCAGGGGCTATCACAGAGAAGGGGGGATTGACTTATTCTCCACAGCAGCTGAGGACAGGACAAGAAGCAGAATAACAGATATATTCTGGAAGGGACCTTGGAGGTCAGCGAGTCCAACCCCCTGCTCAGGCAGGAAGCCCTATACCATTTCAGACAAATGGCTGTCCAATCTCTTCTTAAAAACCTCCAGTGATGGGGCACATACAATTCCTGGAGGCAAGTTGTTCCACTGGTTAATTGTTCTGTCAGGAAGTTTCCCCTTAGTTCTAGGCTGCTTCTCTCCTTGATTAGTTTCCATCCATTGTTTCTTGTCCTGCCTTCAGGCGCTTTGGAGAATAGCTTGACTCCCTCTTCTTTGTGGCAGTGAGTGGAAGCTTGTTAAAAATTATATTTGCTTAATGTTGAAGAAGGAGAATACTATTGGGAGAAAAGAAGATCAAGGAAATATATTATTAATTGATATACTAATTATTGAAATATAAACATTAATTATTATTGACTGTTAATGAACTAGTACTGATTGTATGTTTTTTCCAAAAAAATTATGAACCAAGACAACACGCTGTACACCAAGCAGTAAGGATTGTTATCGTAAAAAAATCAATAAAACTTTTATTTTAAAAAAAACTTATCTCCTTGCTTACTTATTTATTCGGCGTGCCACTGAAAGTTCTCGTGCCACAATTATAATAAAAACCACACAGTAATACGATTAAAACTTCCCCGTAGGAATTACAAAAAGCAAATCATGCTTTTCGCACAACTCCAGATGAGCCTGTTAACAACTATCCTCTGGAGTTACAGATACTCAGACTGCAGTGAGTTATTTAATTAAGAACAATTCCCAGTTTGTTCAAAGGACACCAGTACTGATGGTTTTCAATTGACTTCTTAGAGCAAATTTGGCCCACTTTTAAGACTTGTGGACTTCAACTCCCAGAATTCCTCAGCTAGCCATGCTGACTAGGGAATTCTGGGAGTGGTAGTCCACAACTCCAAGAATTCTGGGAGTTGAAATCCATAAGTTTTAAAGGAATTCTGGGAGTTGAAGTCCATAGGTTTTAAAGGAATTCTGGGAGTTGAAGTCCACAAGTTTTCAAGTTGCAGGTTTGGAGACCCCTGTCTTAGAGCAATTCAAGGTGCTGGGTTGAATGATTTCAGCCAGGTGGGTTAAGGATACCTGAAGCGGTCAATATCTTCATCAGCCACCAGATTTTTGATGAGAAGATATCCATTGACCTCATAAAAACGTCTTTGCTCTGGAGTTAGGATGCTATTATCCAAGGTATAACTGTGGAAACATGAAATATATATTTTTAATTGATGTGGAATTAAAACTTGCAGCCTTGGGATACTTTACAGAACCACACAATAAATACAATCCCCCCAAAAGTCTTGAAAACTAAGACACATTAAATCCTAAAACAAGATCTTTAGATCAAAACGCTGAAACACGAAACTGAGGTCCTAAAGAGGACAAGGGAAATGATAGGTCAGGGGTCTTCAAACTTGGCCCTTTTATGACTTGTGGACTTCAACTCCCAGAATTCCTCAGCTAGTGTGCCACAAGTCCACAAGTCATAAAAGGGCCACGTTTGAAGACCCCTGTGATAGAGGGAGCGCCACTACAGGTAGTCCTTGACTTACGACCAGAATTGAGCCCAGATTTTATGTTGCTAAGTGAGAAATTGGTTAAGTGAGTTTTGCCCCATTTTCTTGCCACAGCTGTTAAGTGAATCACTGCAGGGGTTAAATTGGTTGTTAAGTGAATCCAGCTTCCCCACCGACTTTGCTTGTCAAAAGGTCGCAAAAGGGGATCACATGATCCTGGGACACTGCCACCGTCATAAATGTGAGTCAGTTGTCAAGCGTCCGAATGTAAATCACGTGACCCTGGGGATGCTGCAATGGTCATAAGTGTGAAAAACGGTCCCTTTTTGTAACTTCAAACAGTCGCTAAATGAACTGTTGTAAATCGCAGACTAGCTGTAATTGCTTCTGTCTGAATCCAAACTGCAAAAACCTGCTTGCTCCGAAGATGACAGTCCTGCATTCTTGGTATTGAGCTGCATTTGCCTCCTACAGTAGTGGCCAAAATTGTGGAAACCTTTTGGGAAAAGTGTACAGTAGAAATGCCACCTTGGGTTAAGTTTCCACCAATTTTTCTTCTGAATTCTTTATAACTGTAGCCTTGTTCACTTAATAATACTATTTTACATCGCTTTCTGGGCAACCAGTCAACTCTTTGCACCATTACTTTAATTTTATTACGTTTTGCAAGCTCACTAAATGAAAGAACACAAAAAACCCCAACCAACTTGATAGCGATTACATAACACACTGACACATGTCGTCCTCTCAGAGTGTTGTATCTTATGATTTATGATGATTTGTCTTTTCATCATCATGATTTATCACTTGTTGCTTGTATGTACACTGAGAATTTCTGCACTGGAGTCAAATTCCTTGTATATCCAATTACACTTGGCCAATAAATTCTATTCCATTGTATTCCATTGTGTTCCATTCTGTTCCATTCCATTCCATTCCATTCCATTCCATTCCATTCTATTCTTATTCTTATTCTTATTCTTATTCTTATTCTATAATCTAGTCTAGTCTAGATCTAGTCTAATCTAGAACTGAGATTATGGATGCTTTGTTTGATGGCAGCCTTAGAGAGTTAGATATATTGTATCTCTATAACCGTCTTTCTCAACCTTGGCGATTTTAACGTGTGGACTTCAACTCCCAGAAGTCCCCAGCTAGCAAAAGACAAGCAGAGTGCATCCATGAATACCAACTAGCAGTCAAAAGACTCTTTAATTGCACAACACCTGGATAGACTTAACCATAGTTTCATCCGGGAAACTGTGAGCATCCTGAACCAAGCTAAGTCTTAAAAAATGCTAGAAAATTCCTGGAAACCTGGCATAAGACACAACAGCCATCAATACAGAGATAAATAACATCTATATACAATTCAAAAGAGGGGACCAAAAAGCCAAAACAGAAGCGAAAAGATCAAAACCGCTCCTCGCCAGCAATCAACACCCAGATGAGCAGAGATTAATACCAAGATTTATACTAGATGGTCAATTAGCAAACAATACCCACTCAAGGAGCTACCACCTCAATAAACAACAGCCTAATTTTATTTTATTACGTTTTACAAGCTCACTAAATGAAAGAACACAAAAAAACCCCAACCAACTTGATAGCGATTACATAACACACTGACAAATGTCCTCCTCTCAGCTTCAATACGTGACATCAATCACTGAATCCTACTGTGATCTGATTGGTTCATTGCCAAAACAAGATGACACCTGATTGGCTCTCTAAACACTCATGCTCATTGGCTACAATCAGATGAAGGAAAGCTACCTGATATCAACCTAAGCAAGTTGTGCTTCCTTTTTCTGGTTATTTGGCTATAGCTTTTCATAGAATACGGTACAGATAATTGAACAAACTTTGTTGCATTACATTCTTGATTAAATTATCTTTCCATTGATATATAATTTTATGGTACTACTCCCCCCCCAAAAAAAGTGGTGTTATTAGCCATCCAACCTCAAAAATTCACTTTTCCCAAAAGGTTTCCACAATTTTGGCCACTACTGTAAATGTTACCGGGACATTAAGTGGCACCTTATTCTCTGACAATGAGACATACAGTATTAAAAAAAAAAATGAAGCTGGATCAGCCCCAACGCACTTACCAAACAGAAAGATCAGTTTAAGGTAAGTAATTAACTTTACAAACCAAACTCAAAACTATTGAACCACACATAAATATATCGCTAAATACATGAAGGACCCCAAATTAAATCTGTGCTTTCAACACCAGAGTAAAGTTCTACTTACCGGAACTGTGTTAGGCATGTCGCAGGAGCAACCTGGGCTGAAGTAGGAAATGGTGTCTTGGCATCAAATTAAGAAAATGTTAAAAGACTGCTTTGGTGGGAAATACATTCACAACGCATTTCTAATCATAGAAGTTGCTCTCATAAAGGAGAAGGAAATTAAATACAATATAGCATCTTCCCATTTAAATCGTTTCCCCCTTCCCAAATTATCTTATAGCTGGGACCGGTTTGAAATTTAAAAGCTGATGGATAAAGAAGGTGCTGAAAATGTTCCTTTTTTCTTTTTTTTTTGCTCAAGCGGAATATTTCCTTCCTACATATAGAAAATATAAAATGGGAACATCAAAGGAAGAAAGTAAACAACCCAGGACGTTTAATACACATTAACCTAAATTAGTTTGGGAGCTTAGTTTTAATTAAACATACTTCACAGCATCTCCCAACTCTAAAGTTTCTCACCCATAGCATAGGCGGCCTTGATCCCGGCCTCCTTGCCCTAGAAGCTCTCTCTCCTCAGACTAAACTTCAGAATTGGGGTGTCCAGATAGGGACACCTCCCCCCCCCCTTTGGCCAACCCAGAAGTAGTTGGCTTGATGCCTCTCCAGGCTGAGACCCAGCCGCCAGAGACAACAATCTAATAAGTAGATCAACCCTGTGCCAGGATGATACCTAATCCTCTTCCACTGCTTGACCCCAAAGGAAGCCCAGACCGATGGACTTTGGGGTCCCTCACCAGGAAGGGGGTCAGAAAATCCTCCTCCAATAAAGGAGAATACTTGTAGCTCAGGGTTGAAATGAGGGGTGCTTGGTGCTCTCTGAGCTTGGTTGTTTTCTTGCAGACGTTTCATTACAAAACTGGGTAACATCATCAGTGCTAGAAAGGAACACATACCCCCTCCCAACACTGATGAAGTTAACTAGTTTGGGTCATGAAATGTCTGCAAGATAACCCTCAAGCTCAGAAAGCACCAAGGACCCCACAATCCTCCTCCTCTTCCTCCTCCACACATCCCTCTCCCTTCTATCACTGATGATGTTACCTAGTTGGGTAGTGAAAGGTCTGCAAGAAAAACACCAAGCTCAGAGAGCACCAAGGACCCCACTGTCCTCCTCCAACCAGCTTTCATCTCCACGCTGCCAGCTCCATCTCGTGGGGTTTGCCAGTCCCGGGGTCCGGAAGGTGCAAACTACCGGGAAAGGCGACCAAGAGGCCCAGGTGGGCAAGCGAAGGATACGAATCCGGCGTGGGGAACCAGGTGCCGGAGCAAAATCCCCAGACGGAGGGGCGCGCTGGGTTGCTTCGCTAGGCTCTCCATGGCGCGTCCTTGGCGAGCAGCGAGCGAGCGAGCAAGCTAACCGGGCGCTTCTGCCGCTCAGTCCCGCCGCTTCGACTTTAGAAGGCCGCTGGTCGGGGTAGGGTGTAGTCGGGAAGGGGGCGGAGAAAGCAGGCGACCAACCCAGCTGCTCCGGGAGGCGGCGGCTTCGGCGGCCAGGGGCGGCCCGAGAGGCCGGGCGCTCGGCAAAGGCGCGCGGCCGCTGCGCCCTTCCCCGCGCGATCGCCCGGCTGGAAAGAAACAAAGCGAAGTGAATTCGGAGCAAAGGGAAGCTTGGGCACGAAGTTCACTTGGGTTTCCAAGGTGCAAAGTTTCCCTGAGCGGAGAGTACGCGTTGTAGAAGGGACTTTTAGAAGAGTGTTGCAACTTATGATTTATTATGGTTTGTCTTTTCTTTTCTTTTCTTTTTTAAAATGTTTTATTGATTTTCTAATTTTACATTTAAGTATTTAAAAAGCAACGTGGCGGCTGAGTTAATGGATAATTCAGTAACATACAAGTATCTTTAGTACAAGTCTCAAACTACTACATTAAGTATTTCCTCTCTTTTCTCCTTAGTATTTACTGTCTCATGTTTAAACTAATACAATTCTTATTATATCAATTAAATAAAACTAACATTTTTACATTTATCAATAATTTTTAGCTTATACATATCCTGATTATTTTAACATTCAGTCTTTATAGACAATCAATGTCCTAATTAGTTTTTCCCAATTTTTAGTTTCCCCTTAATATCTAAATTTAACATTTAATGTTTATAATTTCCAAGTTTTAAGTAACCAAAGTTCCCTTTATCACAATTCATCACAAAATCTAATGTTCAGGATACACGTCTTATCTATCTGAGTATATTCTATTTCTCATCATCTCTCATCAACTAATTAATAATACAGTATAACATTATTTTCTAATAATTTCCAAATGTCTTAAATTTAGTAACCAAAATTTCTCTTGTTTCAACATTAAATATTTCCTCTTTTTCTCTTGATGTCTACTATCTCATATTTAAGCTAGTACAGTTTTTATTATAACAGCTAAGTAAAAACATGTTTATTACTTTTATCAATAGATTTTTAGCTTATATATATCTTAATTACTTTTACATTCAACCTTTATAAACAAATCAATATTCAAATTTAACTTTTAATATTTATACTTCCAAGTTTTAAATGACCAAAGTTTTCTTTATCTCAGCTCATAACAAAATCTAGTATTCAAAGTACACATCTTATCTATTTGAGTATGTTCTATTTTGATTCTCACTAATAAGTCAAAACCCCAATTTTCTTCAGCCTTATTCTAGTTTTCTTTCTTTGCCAACTCGCCTTCCATATCCGTGCTTTTAAGTCACCAAATAGATCTCCCTCTGTTATTATATATATTGTTTGAAGTAGAAAAGGCCATCTGGTCGCCATTTTTTTGGAAGGGCTAACAAATCGTCTATTTTTCCATCTCGGCGTAGTTGTCCTGAAATGTTTATCTTCCTTCGATCTGTTCTTCTTCTTGATCCTCAGGTTTCTTCTGGTTTATATAGAAAGTCTTTTCCATTTTCCATGTTGTCAGTCCCTTTTCTGGGTTTTCCATTAACTGTGTTAGTTGATCAGTTGAATCTTCTATCATAGTATTTAATTGTTCCACTTCTCTTATATTCTGTGTAGTTGACTCTTTATTTGTAATCAAAATTTGGGTTCGTATATCTAGGCTGACA
Source organism: Azemiops feae (assembly GCA_023970755.1). Lineage (NCBI taxonomy): Eukaryota > Metazoa > Chordata > Lepidosauria > Squamata > Viperidae > Azemiops > Azemiops feae. Next base: position 153,546 of record JALGBA010002067.1, read on the forward strand.
TCTTGTTCTTTTCTGTAGCTTCTTATTTCATCAGTGGCTATAAGAATAGTTTCATAAATTGCTTTCAACATAAAGAGAATTTGTTCCTGATCTTCATTCATGTTCTCTTAGTAGTGTGTTAAATTAAAAGCTTTACAATCAGAGAATAAAAATAGTTTTGTCACTGAGTATAGAACACAGCTGGGCTTCTCACAGCTGATATCTGCCACGGTGACAAAAGTCTTATCTATAGTCTGGGCTTCAAGCCAAGTCTCTTTTAGGCAATAACAAGTTGTAGTATCAGGTTTAGCCACAAGATGTCGCCCATACCAATTAGGATTTTTTTAAGTCCAAGATTTTTATAATCCTTTTTCTCATTTTACTTCTTTTTTGTAAGTAAAAACCCAAATCTTCAATAAGAATAAGAAGTCTTTTTAGACCTCAAATTTTAGAAAGATAAAGATCCAGTTAAAATCAGGTTATTCTTTCAACGTTTTAAACTCCCCTGGATAGTCAGTCGCCGCTGTTTTTAGAGGGAAGGCCTTTTGATCATCTTGCACGTTTTACTCACCGCCTAAAGTCCGCGATTCTCACCCTTGCACAGTTTTGCTGCGGGAGGCGGGAGTCGCTCCATGCAGAAAGGAAGGAGCTCCTCTCCCAAGCTGGAGGGCAAACTTTGGCTGCCCCCGACTCAGAGGTTCCCCTCCCAACGTACGCTTAATTCGGCCCCCTGAGAGAAGCCGGGCCTCCCCTTCCCCAGCTGCCCATGTCAAAGCGCCCCTTAGCTAAGGGGAGACGGGAAGGCGGAAGGGAGCAGCCATTCTCACGAAGGCACCACAAACCCGTGCGAAGAGAACTCAGCGCTTTGCTGAGTTTCGTCCCATTGCCGCACTAAAACCTGGGGAGCGCCGAAACTCACTTGCAAGTCCAGGGTGCTGGAGTTTCCCGGTGTAGCCGTGCCAAGCCGTGCCGCCAGGCTTCCCGGTGGCCAGCAGAAGGGAGATCGTGGCAAAAGCGATCTTTTTCCCCATTCCCTCCCTGGCCCTTGAGCTCGTCTCAACACCTCTTTCTCTGCATGCTGCTTTATAGGTTCCTGGTGGTAAGTTTGACTTCGGCTGTCTGCAGCCGAGTGACGAGCCATATTTCTATGGCCGGTCTTTCGTCCGCCGGTTTGGAGGGCTGCTCCGGATCGAGCGGATGAAGGAAAGCTACCTGATATCAACCTAAGCACGTTGTGCTTCCTTTTTCTGGTTATTTGGCTATAGCTTTTCATAGAATGCAGTACAGATAATTGAACAAACTTTGTGGCATTACATTCTTGGATTAAATTATCTTTCCATTGATATATACTTTTATGGTACTACAAACAAAAGTGGTGTTATTAGCCATCAAGCCTCAAAAATACACTTTTCCCAAAAGGTTTCCACAATTTTGGCCACTACTGTACAAAAAGGGACCATTTTTCACACTTATCACCGTTGCAGCACCCCAGGGTCACATGATTTACATTCAGATGCTTGACAACTGGAATTTATGACGGTCGCAGTGTCCCAGGGTCATGTGAACCCCTTTTGTGACAAGCAAAGTCGCTGGGGGAAGCTGGATTCACTTAACAACCAATTTAACCTCTGCAGTGATTGCCCAGAAAGCGATGTAAAATAGTATTATTAAGTGAACAAGGCTACAGTTACAAAGAAATTAGAAGAAGAATTGGTGGAAACTTAACCCAAAGTGGCATTTCTACCGTACACTTTTCCCAAAAAGTTTCCACAATTTTGGCCACTACTGTAGCTTTCCTTCATCTGATTGTAGCCAATGAACATGAGTGTTTAGAGAGCCAATCAGGTGTCATCTTGTTTTGGCAATGAGCCAATCAGATCACAGTAGGATTCAGTGATTGCTGTCATGTATTGAAGCTGAGAGGAGGACATTTGTCAGTGTGTTATGTGATCGCTATCAAGTTGGTTGGGGTTTTTTTGTGTTCTTTCATTTAGTGAGCTTGCAAAACGTAATAAAATTAAAGTAATGGTGCAAAGAGTTGACTGGTCGCCCAGAAAGCGATGTAAAATAGTATTATGAAGTGAACAAGGCTACCGTTATAAAGAAATTAGAAGAAAAATGGGTGGAAACTTAACCAAAGGTGGCGTTTCTACTGTACACTTTTCCCGAAAGGTTTCCACAATTTTGGCCACTACTGTAACTTCAAACGGTCATTAAATGAACTGCTGTAAATCGTGGACTAGCTGTAATTGCTTCTGTCTGAATCTTTGGCTGTGTTTTCCAAACTGCAAAAACCTGCTTGCTCCGAAGAAAACAAGTCCTGCATTCTTGGTATTGAGCTGCATTTGCCTTCTACTGTAAATATCCATCATCCAAGGAGTAAAGATAATTTAAACATTGCAAATAAATGCTAAACAAATGCAACTCCCATGCTCTAAATGTAAATCATTTACCCAGATCAATCAATATAGCCAAAGTACAGATTGTTTATGAAGTGTACTTAGATGATCATGAGGCCATCCAGCATTGGGGTTACAAGTATACGGTAAGCCTAACATGTGATGTTCATTCTGACCATCTCACACCACATGTCCCGTTCTCTCAAAGGTTGACCTAGTTCAGAGGTCACCAACCTTTCTCGGCTGGCGGACCAGAGGGAAAGAGAGCGGGAAGCATTTTACACATGCACGTTCGAGTGTGTGCGCACAGGGCTGTGAGCACACGCATGATGCAAATGGGGCGGGACTAGCGCCGTGATACTAGCCCTGCCCCATTCTTGCGCAGCGCAGCCTGTTTCCACGCCCCGCAACCTGTTTCCACGCCCCGCAATGTAGTGGTGGCCCGTTTTTGCGCAGCGCAGCAGCATCCAGTTTTCACGCCCTGTGGCATGGCGGTGGCCCATTTTTGCACCTCACGGTGCAGCAGCATCCCGTTTTCGTGCCCCGAGGCGCGGCAGTGGCCCGTTTTTGCGCCCTGCGGCCACGGCGCTAACACAAGTAGGGGTGTGCGTGCACACATGCACGCACTGGCCAGCCTGTCCTGCGGCCCACAGGTTGGGGACCCCTGACCTAGTTGATCATAGATCGTCTAGTAATCCATTATACATTCACGTTAGAAAGGGTATTGTGCCCCAAAGAGAAAAGTGTGGGGCAGAATTTGATACAAGTAGTTCTTGAGTTACGACCACAATCGGGACCAGAATTTCCATTGTTAAGCAGTGGTTAAATCAATCACATCCAATTTTATGACCTTTACTGCCCCAGCTGCTAAGCCAATCACTGTGATTGTTAAGTGAATCATATGATCGTTAAGCAAATCCAGCTTCCCCCATTAAATTTGCTTGCCAGAAGTCAGCTGGAAAGGTCATAAATGGCGATCATGTGACCCCAGGACCGTGTAACCATCATAAAAACACACTGGTTGCCGAGCACTCAAAAAATTTTTTGGGGGTATAGATTTTATTAGTTTTTATAGGGTTAGGAATAAGGTGGGGTCGAGGTTGGGATTTGGGTTAGGGTTAGGGTTGGGGTTTTTCCAAATAACATTCTCAATATTTAGCAAACAACATGTCTGGGTTCATGTGTTTAACAAACAATAATAGAGAATAGTTAATTATCATAAAAATATGTTAATTAAACACTCTAATAGCCTTCTTCCTGCTAATATATATTCAAAGTTACATATCACATTCCTCTCTAACTCGTTTTTCTAGCCATTGACAGAAATTATTCCATGTTCTAAAGTACACTGAGTCTTCTTTCTCTTTTATCTTCAAAGTCAATCTATCCATTTCTGCACGCTCTAGAATTTTCTTAATTAGTACTTCTTCAGCTGGTAAGTTTTCATTTTTCCAATGTTGGGCAAATACAATTCTTGCTGCCGTTAGTACGTGTAGTATTAAATATCAAATTTTGATCGTGTGACTGTGGGGATGCTGCAACAGTTGTTAAGTGCAAGAACTGGTTGTAAGTCACTTTTTTTCAATGCCATTGTAAGTTCAGATGGTCACTAAATGAATGGCTGTAAGTCAAGGACCACCTGTATCTTCTCTCCAGCTATTTACTTTAGCAGGTGTCATGTCAGACACACCACGCCTGCAAGAAGGTAGCACAAATCCAGTTCTAACTTACTCCTTAAGTGTCAAGCCCATCATCAAACCAGTTTCCTGCCTGTGAAGCTGTTTAGAACCCAATTTATGATGGAAGATAAAAATTTGTGCTGGAAGCTGCCCAGTTGTACAAAACTGCGGAGAATCAAATCCACATCTCGGGTTGGCCAAGGAATTTTAACTTCAAATATACTGAGATGTTTTTAATCTGTACACCTGATGCGTTAAGTTCAAACTTAATTCTTAAGTGTCAATCCCTCTCAATTCCTGGCAAACAGATGGGGAAGAAATGGAGGTAGTGACAGATTTTATCTTCCTGGGCTCCAAGATCACCGCAGATGGGGACTGCAGCCAAGAAATTAAAAGACGCTTGCTCCTGGGGAGGAAAGCTATGGCAAATCTAGACAGCATACTAAAAAGCAGAGACATCACCCTGCCAACAAAAGTGCGTATAGTCAAGGCCACGGTTTTCCCAGTTGCAATGTATGGCTGTGAAAGTTGGACCATAAGAAAGGCTGAGTGCCAAAGAATTGAGGCCTTTGAACTATGGTGCTGGAGAAGACTCCTGCGAGTCCCCTGGACTGCAAGGCGATCAAACCGGTCAGTCCTAGAGGAGATCAACCCTGACTGCTCTTTAGAAGGCCAGATCCTGAAGTTGAAACTCAAGTACTTCGGCCACCTAATGAGAAGGAAGGACTCACTGGAGAAGAGCCTAATGCTGGGAAAGATTGAGGGCAATAGAAGAAGGGGACGACAGAGAATGAGTGGCTGGATGGAGTCACTGAAGCAGTAGGCGTGAGCTTCAATGGACTCCAGAAGATGGTAGAGGACAGGAAGGCCTGGAGGAACGTTGTCCATGGGGTCGCGATGGGTCGGACACGACTTCGCAACTAACAACAACAAAAGGAGTCATTCTCCTAATCAATCCTTCCTGTAAAGCTGCATGAGGGAACCAATTTGTGATAAAAATTTTGGGCTGTACTTGGTCCAATTGCACAAACTTGTGGAGAATCAAATGGAATCTTAGAGGAGTTAGCAAAGGAATTTTGACCTCAAAGTGTTTATAATCTGTACAGATGATGTGTCACATTAATTTCTGATTTTGTTTTGTTCCAAAATCCATTTCTCATGGTGTGCCATAAACTTTACAGAAGATTCTGACTGCTAAGCAAAGAATTTATTAGAAAACATAACACCATTTCTTACAGATTAAAAAAAAACACCAAAATGTTTACTGTATCACGTTAATCAATGTAAGGCACACAAACCTAAAAGCAGATTTAATAAAAAATCAGTCTAAAAATAATTCTGTTTTTTAACCACCCTTTCATTATCCTTTATTAACCCCTTTTTCAGGACTACTATCCATGTATAACACAGATTATAAACTGCTAATATTTGTGCAGTAATCAACCAGCTAGATTTTAAGATGCTAGTAACATTGCAGTATAAAAGCCACAAAAAAATAAAAACAAAATAAAAATAAAGTAAGTCGTTAATCGAGAAAATTTGCAGAACTGTTGTCATTTTCAAACTACTTGCCTTCAAGTTATCCTAGACCCAATTCTACATCCCCTTTAGCCTTGCTAGCTAAGAATTGTGGAAGCTGAAATTTAACCCATCTAGACTAGCTAATTTAGTTCTATGTTTACATTAACATAGGTTGCAATTCTACCAAATCTGTCTTCTAAATTTCAGTAATATCTAAATGAAAATACTTACACCTTGAAAATTGATTCACTGATTTCAAAAGGTATTTGGCCCTTACATCTGAGGTCCAAATATTGAACGTTGACTCAGAATTTGTCCAAACTTGGAAGTTTTAAACATTTCAGAAATAGAATTTAATATTTGTTTTAGTGATGTATTTTCCTTCAAGTCCTGGAGACAAAGGACTGCCTCACAAAGCCTCATGCCTGTTATTTCCAAAAGCCCTGTTGAGTTCCTTCTCTAGACTTTGGAAATTTGTTTGGCCTTTGCAACTGTTGCTGCCCTTACAAGAAATGTACAAACTACAAAAATATGTAGTTTGGGATCATTTTCCTCCATAAATAAATGAATGTATGTTTTTGATTCACTTGTTTAATTGGGTTTCTGAATTTTAGGTCTTGCGTGAAGAACAGATCACACTTTTAAGTCATATTTATGCAGAAATATTGAACATTCAAAAGGGTTCATTAATTTAAGCACCACTGTATATGCACCAATACAAACTATTATTGTTTTTAGGGGCATTTTTAAAAGATGCCCAGAAACATGAAGGCAGTGGGTTGTATATAAATGTGGTAGCTAAAATAACTCTGCGTAACGAAGTGTTGCATTTTGCTGTCTCTGTTGCAACGTACTCTAGCAGAATCAAAAACCAAAGAATTATGTTGGAAGGAAATCCCTTGATGTATTTTGGGTTTGATAAGCCTTTCTGGAGAATAAATGACATTTTTCTCAATCAATCAATAAACCATTCAACTACAGAAGTCAGATTCTATTATCACTGAATTGGTAACTTATTCCACTGCATTTTCTGCAAAACACACAAACATTATACTTTTAAAAAATTGCTTGTATGAAATGGCTCTTTCTGGATAATTAAAAAAAAAGCACAGTGAAAAAAATAAGGTGACTTGAAGACTTGCATGCCAAATAATTTTGGCAAAATCTGCTCTTTTATTTTTTAACTGCCCACTGTACACTATAAAAGAATTAAGATTTCCTACAATTGAGCCTCTGTCACCAAGCAGGTTACTTGCCATATGGGATTGGCTAAAATTCATTTGCCACCCAGAAATTACTCAACAGCCACTGCTAATTATAAATCAAAGGATTTCTTCTTGAGAGCAACACCCGTTGCCCATTATCTAAAGGATGTAAATGTACAGAGGAAGTTGATTATCAAGAGATTTAACAAGCTATCTAAACTATTCTGAGTCATTTTGCATTGAGGGGTCCTTGATGCTCTCTTGAGCTTGGTTGTTTTCTTGCAAACATTAATGTATTTGGTTTGTATGCTACATACGGTGGAGATATTGTTGTTTCTGAGATGTTTTCAATATATGGCAGTGTTATCCTTCTCACAACCTGTGTTGGTTGTATTGGTAATGGGTTGAGGGGTGAGGCATCTTTGATAAAAGTTGTGTGAGTATTTTGTGGAAGATGTCGATTAGTTGATCGGTTTCCTTTTCCGGATGTTGGGCTGTTGTAGCACACAACAGCCCTATCAAAGAATTGCCAAGAAGCAACCAACACTCCTATAATAATAATAATAAAGTTGGAAGGGACCTTGGAGGTCATCTAGTCCAACCCCCTGCCAGCGTTGACGGGGCAAACCACTTCTATAAAAAAGACAGCAAACCCCAGTCCCTCCTAGCTCTGCTGCTGTTACCTAGTTGGGTAATTAAACGTCTGCAAGAAAATAGTTGAAGCTTAGACAGCACCAAGGTGCCCCCCGTTCAACCCTGAGCTACAAATATTCACTTCTATTTGTATTGATGTCCTACATGTAGGAATAGTACGAGTTTCAATAATTATGTATTCTCAAGAGGAGAAATACGAAATATGAACCGGAGTACATAGGAACTTTCCATATACATTGCTGCTATTTTTCTAAATAGGGACACCGTCACACGTGAAACATTTGTGTTTTAAAATTATAAAATCACGATTTAAGGACAAGTTCACAATGTGCAAGAGTGCATACTAAATTATTGCATACAAAAAATTTTTTTTTAAAAAAAAAGTAAAATCCACCCAGCGAAGAACACAAGTAGTTGTCTTCGCTCAAAAAGGCCTGTGGTATGTGTGGAATCTTTCAGAATAAATAATTTATATATTTCAGACTGTTTTTAAACGTAGCCATTCATTCTTTTAAAACTATAAACACAAGGAAAAGTTCTTATTGCAAAGTGGCCTGTTAACAATCTTTTTTAAAGACATTTTTATACATTAAACCCAACCAGATTAGAATACAGGTATACGTGTAATTGTCAGCAGGAAGAGGTATTTATATGACCTGTTATGATGTTAGAATAGTCACGTTTTACATCGTGATACTGGGAATTAAACACTATATTGCTTTAGATGCAAAATAAACCTTTTTAAACTTAGTGGTAGTTCATTTAAAGGTAACAACCCGATTTAAAAGCTTTGTTCTCACTTCCCAGTAGCTTAGGCATAAAAGTTTAAAAAGTCATCCACTTGCACAAGAGCAATAAAAAATTAAATATTTATTCAAATAATAAGCTTAAGTTCAGGCTGCAAAGTTGGCAACGTAGATTTTATACACAATCACAAAAGCGTGCACAAGAATGTATGCTGAACAGAAAACAAAAAAATACTAAGCATCTTCCTAGACAGCTGCTGATTTTAAGAAAAGCAAAAAAAAATATATATGATAATCACTATACAAAATATAAAATGTATTAAACACTACCATCCACAGAACAGGGTTTTTTTTTTATATATATATAAAAAAAAATGGTTATATTTTAAAAAATATTTGTGTAATTATATAGTGAATTGTAAATGATTATAGAATACCCTCCCGTCAGTTGGCAATATTTCTTCCGCTCTGCGGCACAGCCCATCCCGCTGAAAACTGATTCATACCGTTTATACCATCCATAAAAAAAGGAAAGGATTATTGGTAATACAAAGTAAACCTTGTCTTGAGCTACAAAGAACAAAATTTACTCCCTTCCTCCAAACTCTGAAGTGCTGTCCGTGCAAAGGCAGCACTTCCGTGTCTCCATTACTACCCAGCTACCGTTCAGTCCAAGGCCGTAGATTTTCACGGAGAAATCGTATAAATCGTCTAAATGAAAGACGGAACACAGGTAAGACACGTCAACCCTCTTTGCTTCCGGGTTAAGCTCCGTGTGCATTATCAAAATTTATTGCCTTTTGGAATTTCATTCAAGGCATCCGAAATTAGAGCTAATGATAAATATACATATAGCAAAAACAAAAACAAAAAAATTTAAAATTAAAATCATTTAAAAAAAAAAAAAAAAGATACAAACTGCATTGGATACCACTGTCGGCAATGCCTGCGCTACGTGAAAGCACCTTTTTAAAAAGAGCCCGTGCGGCGAGAGATAAGTGTCTAAAGATTCAAAATGAATCAACAGTATTGGATAACAATATAATTCTCAACTCAGAAGCTGCCTCGAGGTTAGGTGCATCTTCAGTTCATGTAACGGGGGAAGAAAAAGAAGAAAGGAAGAAAAAAGACAAAGGGTTAAATTCATTCGCTTCAACCGACCTAAGGCCACCAGATTTGCAGACACAATGTGTTTCTTCTCTTTAATACAGTTCTTTAGGCTGTAAGATGATAAAAGGAGATAGATCTATTTAAAAAAAAAACAAAAAAAGAAAGAAAACAAAACAAAAAGGGAAAACAAAAAACAAAAAAAAAATAAACTATTTCATCTAGGATTAAGAAGCTGCCCCGGGTGTCGGGTTTACGTTCTGAGTGGCTACTTGGGGCGCGACTTCGATGATTCGAGGTTTGTCTATAATTCTGGCGGTGCGGTTCCCCTTTTCTACAATCCCAATAATCCATGCTTGATGACCTTCGCCGTATTTGGGAGACTTGATCTCGGCGCAGAAGCGTGCGGCTTGTTCACGGGGCAAGCAGATAAGGAGGCCTCCTGCAAGGGAGAAGGGAGGGCGTTAGCGCTTACTCGCGTGACAAATCCAAGTTGCTGCCTTGCTTGCTCACACTTTTAACTGTGATCTACTGATTAAACTTTTCTTCCTGCCTTAATCCAAAGGACTGTTTCCAAGACAGTTTGCACAATCGCTTTGCACCTGGATTTCAAGCACAGCCTTCTGCGCAATATTCTCCTTAATAAATTAACGCAATATTCTCCTTAATAAATTAACAACCAGCTCTTGAGTTAAATGCTCCTTTCAGATGGGTCCACAGGGGAAACAAGACATATCCAAGAGAACTCTTTTTAACTGCAGCTTGGGAGGCAAATACCGAATGGTGCCATTCCAACATATAAAGTGAGCCACTAGGTCAAAGTAGCTGGCAAGAAGACAAATGCTGCACTGGGATGGAGTAATTACATCATAAAGCCCAAATCATTTTAAACAACTGTTTCATTCTATTTCTCCCTGATCAAATCCTATTTGCGGTACTAAATTGGGTTCTGTGCGTTAACAGTTTGAAAAGGACAGTGACAAATTGGAGAAAATCTTGAGGAAAGTCATTAAGTTGAGTGGTATGGAATCCAAACCCCATCAGATAGGTAGGTAGAAAACTGCCTATGGTATATTTTAATGCCAATTACTCATAACAGAGGGATAGAATCAAGATCACGTGAAGTGTTAATACCATTTTACAAGGCCTTGGTAAGGCCACACTTGGAATCCTGCAGTCAGTTTTGGTCACCATGATGTAAAAAAGACGTTGAGACTCTAGAAAGAGTGCAGAGAAGAGCAACAAGGATGATTATGGGACTGGAGGCTAAAACATATAAGGAACAGTTGCTGGAATTGGGTATGTCTAGTTTAATGAAGAGAAGGACGAGGGGGGCCATGATAGCAGTGCTCCAATATCTCAGGGGCTGCCACAAAGAAGAGGGAGTCAAGCTATTCTCCAAAGCACCTGAAGGCAGGACAAGAAGCAACGGATGGAAACTAAACAAGGAGAGAAGCAACCTAGAACTAAGTTAGAACAATTAATCAGTGGAACAACCTGCCTCCAGAAGCTGTGAAGGCTCCAACACTGGAAGTTTTAAAGAAGAGACTGGACAGCCATTTGTCTGAAATGGTATAGGGCAGGGGTAGGCAACCTTGGCTCTTTTATGACTCGTGGACTTCAACTCCCAGAATTCCTGAGCCAGCATGGCTAGCTCAGGAATTCTGGGAGTTGAAGTCCACGAGTCATAAAAGAGCCAAGGTTGCCTACCCCTGGATAGGTTTCCTGCCTGAGCAGGGGGTTGGACTAGATGACCTCCAAGGTCCCTTCCAAGTTGTATTATTATTATTGTTGTTGTTATTATTATTAAATTTAATGCAATTTAAATTTATAATTTAAATATTTAATGACAATGCCTATTCATCCAATAAGCACCCAATTCAAAGGAATATAAACTATCATTGATCATTCTGATGTGTGGACAATCAACTATTACAGCTTAAAATGCGAAGAGATTGTAACACGCAGTCTGAGAAAAGGCAACAAACCATTAGGAATGTGTTTTTGCACAGCAGAATTTCTGACTTGCACAACCTTACTTCTCATGTGTGTATATAGCCAAGTCCACATCTACCAAATGTGAATTTCTTCAGCACAGGTTTCCAATACAGTCTTATTTGGGGTTATCTGGAGAAACAGCGCCATCCACTGACCATTTATGAGAATCTCTAAGGAACCTTTTTTTTTTTGTACAGCACAATGGCTACTGTGTGGCACGGACATCCTGAGATAATGTGTTGCACACATTTTCTTTCATTAAGTTCTTCTATTTGTAACAGGACAAAGGGGCTCGAAAGATAGTTATCTTCCACTATGAAAATTCAATGGATCTGAACGGTGATTATTTCCCCCCACCCAGAAGTATTTTTCACGCAACGGAGAACAACAAATCGGCTTTGCTATGTAAATTTGATTAATAAATATTAAATTCTAACATTGGAACAAACAAGAATGGCCAGGAACAAAATTGCTATGAGTTTGATAAGGAAGCACTGATATTATTCCAGCTGGTAAGAATCACAGGCTGAACTAGACACACAAAAGGCACTGGAAGCTCTGACATTTCGCTGGCATTCTGGATGGCGTACGGTTCGTTTTTATGCATTTATTTTTTATGTCATCCACAATATCAATTGTTGAGAAGTATTTGCAAAGAAAATCTGGGTGTTTTTTTTAAAAAACCTTTTATCACCAAACAGATGGCCTAGGAGTCATGCTCACATTTCTTTAATGTGTGGTAGGTTCTCTTATTTTAATTGCATAGATAAGAGATTGAGGTCTCTGCCCGGACTTTTGCTATTGAAGCGATATGCCAAGGGAATGAAACCCACATGGTAACAGAATGAGGAGTGCTTTTCTTTGGGAGCTGCCTAGACATTTTATTCCTTTTCATCTTTGACCATATTTAGGAAGCTACAAAGCACCATGTGAGGACTGGCGTGGCCGTGTATTCGGAAGAGGGAATGTTGGAGCAGCTGATATGATGGCTGGATTTCAGGGTCAAGGGAATTGCCATGGGTGCTATCTATCTCAAGGAGAGGTGTGATCTCTCCAGGGTCTGCATCTAGTGAGGAGATAGATCCAATTTCCTATTGTGGCAGATGAGACAGCCGATTCAGACTCTTCTCCAGAAGAGGAGTGGGTTCCTATTGGAGAGAGATTAGGGGCCAGTGTTGCAGACATTATTATTATTAGACCGTGCTGGGGAATTCTGGGAGTTGAAGTCCACCCGTCTTAAAAGTGGCTAAGGTTGAGAAACCTGGTGTAGCGGAAAGGAGGGAGAGAAAATGACTTGATATTTTTTTTTTTTTAAAAAAAATTCTTTTACCTGATGTCTCCGGACAAGTCCCATGCATAAGACCAAACATATTCCCACAAGCTTTGCTAACTGCAGCCATTTTGGCAAGAACAGGGAGATTATGGATAACGAAAGAGACTTCGTTGCGCTGCTGCTTTGCTAGATTCTGTGCATGTCCCAGGATGCCAAAGCCTGTGATGTCCGTGGCTGCGTGAGCATTGAACGTATGCATCAGCCCTGCAGCTTGAGAGGAGAGAGAGAGAGAGAGAAAAGGTTATTGTGCAATGTCAGAATTCAGCCTAACTCACTCTCAGTATTAAATCAAGAGTTTATATTTCCAGGTCCCTTGAAATAAAATTAACTCGAATAAAATAAAACTGAAAACTTCTTCAGGAGGAAGAAAAAAAATAATACATTCCCGCATATGGACGATCCATTCCTGAACTCTTTTGGTAAAATCATTTGGAAATACCGTCCCATCTCAGAAGATTTATAGATTAAAAAAAAATTCTTTCCAATTGCAGTTAAGAGTGGGATAGCCCTGAATTTTCTGAAAATGCAATGTAGTAGCAATGTTTTTTCTCTCCCAATGTTTATTCACAATTGCAACATGAATAGCTGCTTTTTCTTCTTCAGAAAAAATTATGACCGTGCCTGATATATAAACGGTTTGCTTCTATAATAAGAGACAATATGAGAAAACTCTGTGTGTGTGTGTGTGAGAGAGAGAGAAAGACACAGACAGACAGACAGACAGACAGACACTCTCCTGGCAACTGCTTAAATAAGCCCATGCAGTTTTCTTAGCAACATTTTTAGAAGAGGCTTGCATTGCTTCTTCCTAAGCTGAAAGAGAGTGACTGGCCCTAAGGCATCCAACAGGAAGAAGGCAGGACTAGAACTCACATCCTCCAGGTTTCTAGTCCTGACAAACCTTTTCCACTGCATCAAACTGTCTTTCTTTTATAGCTAGAAACATAGTACAACATTCCAAATGGCCGTGTTAACCACGTCACTTTCTAGCAATCGAAACAGATGTGTGTATAGTGTAGACCCATTTCCTGACTCCCTCCGTTTTGCCCTGGTCACTGACCGAAATAAACTAGCCATTCCTTCCCTTACCTGTTCTGTTCAGCCTTGCCATATTCATCATTGCTTCTTGATACGCGAGTTCCACATCTTCCTGTGTCACAACCAACTTGATTTTATTCCATTTTTCTGGCTAAGGCACAGAAGGAAAGGAAAAGGTTACATGTGGCTACATTGTTTCATTTTACTGTTTTATAATGTTACTTCTTGTCCTTTCCTGATAACTTTAGGATGGAATTTGACTCTTCATATTAGCAGCAGGTCAGCAGGATCCTTTCCCGAATACTCAAGATTTATTTCTATCAATCTACATGTGCAGTTAATGTCCCCCCTCCAGAAAAACCCTCTTCTTAGTTTACATTATATCTGATTTAAGTATTAAGGGCCAATTCACCCAACCTAAAGAAATCCTTTGAAGCACTTCCTATTCCATTTTGATTTTCATAGTCTAAGGTCCTATGCTTATTTACTCAGTGAAAGACCCTATGGAGAGCACATGCAATGTGACTTAAATGCAAGTTACCAATACGTATATCAAGCAATATTTTTAAATGGTTTGTTACGCAGCACTACGTAAATTTCAGTAATATAGAATTATTACTATAAACAGGAAACCTCAATGAACAATGAATCACAAGAAGGGTTCAAAGTCTGCAGAAATGCTTAACAGGGACATGACGACTCTATCAGTGCTATCGAACTACCCAAACTCGTCTCAAAAAGGAGATCCTGTAAAGAACTGGCATCTGGACGGTTCAATCTTCCTCTTGAAGAATCTGAGTTTCCAAAGCACAGCGACAATAGGTGGAGATCCAAACTGCACAACGCAGCCCCCAATTTCTCGATTTTGATGGGGACAGCCTGAAGGAAAACTCTTGAACTGATTGTGCGTGGTCCCTCACAACTGAAAACACTGCAACAACTTAACCACCAATGGTTGGAAACTGGTCAAGGAGAGAAGCAACCTGGAATTAAGGAGAAACTGCCTAACAGTGAGGACAATTAACCAGTGGAACAGCTTGCCCCCAGAAATCGTGGGCGCTCCATCACTGGAGGTTTTTAAGAAGAGTCTGGACAGTCACTTGTCTGAGATGGTAGAGGTTCTCCTGCTTGAGCAGGGGGCTGGACTAGAAGACCTCCAGGGTTCTATTCTATTCTATTCTATTCTATTCTATTCTATTCTATTCTATTCTATTCTATTCTATTCTATTCTATTCTATTCTATTCTATTCCATTCTATTATTCTATTCTATTCTATTCTACTCTACTATTCTATTCTATTCTATTCTATTCTACTCTACTCTACTCTACTCTACTCTACTCTACTCTACTCTATTCTATTCTATTCTATATCCCTATATTCCATTCCATTCCGTTAAATTTGTATAGCAAGCCATCTCTGAATAAATGAAAAGAGGGAAGCAAATGGCGGAGGTTTGCAGGAACCATGTTGATGCAACAACAACAACAAAAAGTAAAAAGAAATGCAGTTAAGTAGTTCAGCTATCTTGATGGAAACTTGCCCTTAACTAATAATCTGTTTAGCTGGAGGTACTTCAGAAAGTTTTAACTGTGACTGTGTTTGGGACATTCCTTTGTGCCCTGTAAAAATCATTACGCGTCTCCCGATTCCCACCCAAACCAAGCACTAGACTCGCTGTTGCCGTTACTAAAAAAACTCGGTTATTCTTCTTTTTAGTAACTTTGGCATCGACAAAAGGGAAGACCTTTTATCTCCATACTTCCAAATGTCTTGACGTAGCCTTCGAGGCGGGGAAATCAAATTATTGGGCGATTCCTTGGACTGCCTCCTAATGCCTCTTCCTCCTATATTAAAGACAGTGAGCCAGCTTCCCAAGGAAAGACCTAGAGGAGAAAAGAATATCCAAAGGGATCCATCCAAGAGTGGCTCTGCCTTAATGGCCAAAGCAGGAAACGTGCAATCTTCCAGAGTTGTTAAAAACTCCAGCTGAGGTCATCCCCAGCTGTTAACGGTGAGGATGGATGGGAATGGCAGTCCGTTATCCACATGTCATCCACGATACGAGTTCATGGAAGACCTTTCCACTCAGGCTACTGGGGAAGCAGTCCTTTCTACGTATTGTACTTACTCTGCTCTGAAAAGCCCCTGGATACCAGGAGCAGTTTTGAAGGGGGTCTTAAAGTCGGCAAGAGAAAATTAATAAAAACTGGCGGCTATATATATATATATATATATTCTATTCTATTCTATTCTATTCTATTCTATTCTATTCTATTCTATTCTATTCTATTCTATTCCATTCCATTCTATTCCACTATTCTATATCCCTATATTCCATTCCATTCCGTTAAATTTGTATAGCAAGCCATATATATATATATATATATATATATATATATATATATATATATATATATATATATAGAATATGGTTATACGTATATTGCAACATGGATTTTAACATCTTGGGTCTTTCCTTGAAAAAGGTAGCAGAGTGAAAAACTGGCTTACACAATCACAATCAGAACATCCCCTCTGCTTATATAGATTTAGGTCAACTTCTTTCTCTGCCTAAATGTTGGCTGGAGGAAGACCAAAGAGAGCTAGCAGCACCTAGAACAGGGGTAGGCAACCTTGGCCCTTTTATGACTCGTGGACTTCAACTCCCAGAATTCCTGAGCCAGCCACGCTGAGGGGAAAGGGAGAGGTTTCCAAGCTGAGCCAGGCTGGCTCAGGAATTCTGGGAGTTGAAGTCCACGAGTCATAAAAGGGCCAAGCTTGCCTACCCCTGGTGTAGAGGGATCACACACATACACCCCTGCACCATCTCAATCAGACCAATTCAGTAGATCTGACTTGGTCCCAGCTTTATTATAAGCTAAATTACAAAAATACTGATGGGATATCCCAGGGGTAGGCAACCTTGGCTTTTTTATGACTCGTGGACTTCAACTCCCAGAATTCCTGAGCCAGCCATGCTGAGGGGAAAGGGAGAGGTTTCCAAGCTGAGCCATGCTGGCTCAGGAATTCTGGGAGTTGAAGTCCATGAGTCATAAAAGGGCCAAGGTTGCCTATCCCTGGGCTAGAACATAGTTTCAGAATGTACTTTATTTTCAGTTACACAACACATTTTCTAAGAGTAAACCAGAAAAACAGGCTTATCGTACGGCTTTTCTACACTTCCTCTTCTTCAATAAATTTTGCTTCAAGTACAATAAAAAGGCGCTTTTCTGAAACAGACTTCTACATAAGATACCCTTTGTCAATGTGCATCAAGAAATTTGTTTTTACAATGATAACTTTCCATACATAGAGATGTAACCCAAGGTCATCTCCAGACAGTTGATGTATATGACAGGAATATAAGCCCACAGAAGAGGTTGGCATTAAATAGATTTAACCTAGTTTGCTCAAAGTTTGGCATAGCTTAGCCACAGATGGGGTCTGCTCTTTTATCAAATTTATATTTAAAGTGATTTACTTACGATGTCTAACCACTGATGGACAGCTACAGCTACTTGTGTTCCCAATGGTTTGGTTAACACCAGCACATCTCCTGGTACTGCATTGTCTGGCCTAGAAGTAACGAACATATATTTTTAAAAAGCTCGTATGCCGTCATTATTTTTCAGTTAATTATTCCCCAAAGTTTATTTGATATGATCCAAAGATCTTATTTTTGTAATTAAAAACAGAATGAATACAACCGAAAAAGAAACTCAGCAGTTACCGTAAGTTATTTTAAATTGCATTTTTTTCATGTATCCCCAGATAATCATCAAGGCTTACAAATATATAAATAATGAAGATTATCGGTAGATCGTATCCGAGTCACATTTAATGCTAACACAATAATTTTGCCTTAAAAGGAAATTGTTACTTCTTTCAGTGTCTGTTACTTCTATATAAAAAAAACCTTCCGGATAAGATTTTGTTGCCTTTATTTTAGACACTGAAAATAAGACAAGATTTTCAGAGCTGGGATATTTAACAGCTGGAATCATGAAATGATTTTTACACTCAACACAGTCCTTCCAATTTGGATGAAAGAGACCAGCTTCCTAACATGGTGCTCATCAGTGAAAACATAAAAGCTCAACATAACCACAGTAAGGGCATTTGTTGAGCTGCTATTATAATGAACCTTCTGTTGTGCAGGCTCTGAGGTGTTTGCTTGATAAAAAAAAAAGTACAGGAAGCCAGAAGTTGCCTTTAAGCTTTACGCTTTTATTCAGCTGAATAAAGGCGGGCTCCTCTAAAAGAGAGAAGCCCCGAATGATAAGAAATCCTTGTATTTATTCTTTCTGAATACACAAGCAATCCACCCAGCAAAGCTGACACACATAATAAGATAAAGATTTCACCCAGTAAGTCTGGCACACTCTAGATAAGAAGGGAGAAAGCAGAAGTAGCTAAAAATGTTCCCTTTGGGGTGTTTCCGGAAAGACATCGTCCGTTTCCCGGGTGGGTGTTTTTCTTTGCTGTCCTTTCACGACCCTGCATCCATGACTCTGCAAGTGGCCAAAGACAGCAGGGCCATCTGCACATATTCACAACTGATAACTTCCTACGCTGTCCCCCTAATTCCGGGTCAACAGCTCAAGTATCACTCAAGCTGTAATGTGATCTTTTTTGTTTTCTTTGCAGCATTATTTTAATCCAAAGACTGAACACCGCAAACCCAAAAGTCGATTATTTGGCATCTTGGGTGAGCCTGTCCCAAGTGTAACTTTTGAAATAAACCACAATTAAGCCAACTGCGGCTTTGCGAGATGAACCCTCTTAATGAAGTTGCAAAGCTTCGCCGGAAAAAAAACCATGCGTGGTTATCAATCCCCGCAGTCCCGAGCCAAATAACAAGCGTTTAATCCCCCCCCCCCGTTAGCAACACACGGAGGTAACAATTCGGGATTTTAGAAGTAGCTCCCTCTTTTTAATACTTTCAGCACCTTTTCCTGGTCACAAAATGCTCCAACTTACATTATAAACTCATTAGGCTGACAGACAGTCGTGGCCACTCCTCCTAAAACAATCCAAGGGTTTAATACTGACTGACCGCCGGTCACTGATGTGCCTGCCTCTTCTGCAGCATCTTTAAATCCTTGGATAATTAGAGGCATGATTTTATCTCTTTCCTTCAGAGAAAACAAAACAAAAGAAAACCCAAATTGGGGAGAGAGAGAAAAAAAAAATCAATTGCCCAGTCAAGCATCTACCGAATACATTTAAGAGCTTACAGGAATTTCGTATTTCAATAACTACTAAAAAAGTTGAATCATCCTCTCACGGCTGCTTAAACACACATAAAAACAGTTTACTAACTGAAACTTGCGACTTCCCCGAACCCCAGTGAAGTTAAAGGAGCTGGATATTGATTGGTTCCGCTCAAAATGCTGGAGGAGACCAGTTCTCACAAATTAAATGAGAACAGTCAAGTTTGGCAAATTCTTCTTTAAAGCAGCGGCCCCCCCAACCTTTTGGGCACTAGGGACCGCTTCCACGGAGGGTGGTTTTCCCACAGACCGTGTGGGTGGGTGTGGTTTCACGCGCTGGCTGGATCCTGCACGTGTGCGGATGGGGCTTCGCTCGCTTGCGTGGCCGGTTGCTGGCGGGCCGTGGATCGGTGCCGGTGTGTGGCCCGGAGTTAGGTACCCCTGTAGTAAAGTACCTCACTGGGTTTCCAAAACATTCAACAGAGTTTGGAGAAGCATTCTATTTGGAAATTGCAAGGGAAACTGGCAAATATGTGCAGCAGCCCTTTTATTTTATTTCAGCTGGACCTGAAGCTAGTTCTCCATGTAAAAAAATTCTTTGACTTGTTCATACAACATGTGAAGCTACGAACAAGCAAACCCATACTATGCCTTAGAGAGCTAACCACAGTAGAGTTGTAAATGATGTGTTCTCCTTAGAGAGCTTGTGCAGCCAAGCATGGTAAAAATGCATGGCGGCTTACTGAAGTGTGTGATTCCCACTTCCCGTTGCAACTTTCTAACGTGAGTTATTAGAAATGTTAGATAAAGACGAGATGATCTTTTCTCTCCGTCACTCAATTATTTAAACTTTCTTGTGCAACTGCCTCCCAAATTGTGTGAGGAAACGTGGAAGTCTTTTTCGGTTTAATTCCGATCTAGAACATTATACGTTGTCATAAAATAACGAGCATCAGAATCAATGCCCGTTCAATGTATTTTATTATCACTTCTGAAACGGATACAAGGAACTGTTAAAATTACGAGGGTTTATTTTTTGCCTTTCATGATTTTGAATTGTTTGAATGTAATAATCACACCAGAATCTGCATTTTTAGGGATTTTCAGTATTTTCAAGGACTGTAATATAATAAGCAAGAGCAACTGCTAATCGAAAAGAGCAGAGGTGGACAATTGGCAGATTTAGGATTATAGATGCTTGAAATATCATTTACTTTTTATTGTGCAGATTAATGTTAATTTGTAGGTACACTGAGTAATATATTAGCATTTCTTGTCATCACAATTTAAGGAACTTACCCTATCTGTCATTTTATTACTGATGCCAAGAAGCATCAACATATTGTCACATTCGGTGACTCCCATGGCGTAAAGATCACTAAGGACATTGGCACAGGCGATGCGTCCCTGGAAAAAGCAACACAAACAATTCTCATTGAACTGTTATTTTAAATGCTTAACCTGCATTCTAAGACAACCTTAAAAAGAGACTGAAATTTGAGGTGGCAGATGGAAGAAGCAAGGGTAATGAATAATAAAAAAAAAAGTAACAGAATTGTTATTACTGCTGCATTTAGCTGTTTCGTATACTGAGCAGACTAAGCATGACACCAATTTATTTACTTACCGGGATGGAAAAGAGTTTTGACCATTAAAGCAATCTTAAACAGAACCAACAAGAAAACCAACAAACCTTGAAAAACAACGTATGTAAAAAAAATGTTTTATTTTAAACAAAAACAATGCATTACAGGAATGTGCAAAGCATTTAAGCGTGCGGGGATAAAAATTATATCTAAATCGCTCTGGCAGCTTTGTTTTCTAAGAGAAATCTCAGAATGGTTGCTTCACAGGCTTTCTCAGGTAGCGTGTAAGTTCACTGCACATAATGATATTTCTTCTGGCAAAGCAAAGCAGCTGTATTAAGAGTTCCAGGAGACACCACCAGAAATGCACCTGGTTTAAACTAATATCCATTGCTAAAAAAATCCTCTGAATATTTTGCCTGGTCCTATGCTTCGTGGGCCTCGTCACAGACCACATTTTGGGACCAGCAGAGTGATTTGGTATAGTCAATAAGAGAGAGAAGTTAAGTAGCAAACAGAAATTCTCTGTGTATTATTTTCCTTTGGGTAAACTAGTAAATTCTGATTTTTTTTAATTGTTAAAATCTTTTGCTCTGAATGTTTGCATGAATACAACAGACTACTACTGAATTCCTTATACAGTGGTACCTCGGTACTCATCGTAAATTGGTTCCGGGAGGCAAGATGAATACCAAAAACAATGAGTGCCAAACAAATCTTTTCCCATAAGGAATAATGTAGTGCAGAGGTCTCCAACCTTTCCGGGCTCGTGGACCGGAGGGAAGGAGAGCAGCTTCAAAATTGGTGCACGAGCGCATGCGCACACAAGGCCACGCACACTGGCGCAGCACTAGCAGCCCCGTTCGTGCATGTGGCGTACGCTGGGGCCGTGTGCATGTGCGAACGACTGGACAAACCACCCGGGCTAGCGGCACATGCGCAAAAAGGCTGCAGACACCCACCTTGTGCTAGTGTCCCTGTTTGCGCCCACGCGAGTGGGGGGGGAATGCACGCCCACGCGTGCGTGCACCGGCCAGCCATTTCCGCAGCCCGCTGGCCAAAAGCCCGTAGGCGCACCTGATGTAGTGAGTCACAAGGCAGCCGACATTGACAAGTTCTAGCTCGGTATGTTGAGTACCGAACAAATGATGAGTACTGGGACAAAATTTTTCACATCAAAATGCGTTGAGTACCAAATTTGATGAATTTCAAAGCAGTCGAGTACCAAGATACCAGTGTACACGGCCATCATTTATTTAGTTAAGAGTAGAAATAATTTAAATGCTCAAGCCAAGATCACTCTCCAGCTGGAAAAAAAAAAAAGGAATTTCTTCAAAGGTCTGGTTGTTCCAGACAAAACTGAGAAAGATTAAACCAAAGGCAGGTGAAATCAATGATCTTTCCTCTATCCCCATTTCTCCAAAGTTCTTATTTGACAAAAAGCGGCAAACATTTTTAGGCATCTTACCATCATATAAGGGTCGTCCACAATGGGATAAATGTAGTCTGTTGTTTGGACCAAAGACAGGCCTCCGTGTCTCAAAGGAATAACACACGTATCCATGCCAATTCCTGTAATAAAAGTAACTTGCTTTATTTTTCAGAATTTGGCCTGTTCTTGTAATTTCCTTTCTATTTCTACATATTCCTAGTGCAGGGGTAGGCAACCTTGACTTTTTTATGACTCGTGGACTTCAACTCCCAGAATTCCTGAGCCAGCTACGCTGAGGGGAAAGGGAGAGGTTTCCAAGCTGAGCCATGCTGGCTCAGGAATTCTGGGAGTTGAAGTCCACGAGTCATAAAAGAGCCAAGGTTGCCTACCCGTCCTAGCGTATACAGTAATCCAAACTGCGCATATCCTAGTGTGACTCTGAAAGCAACGAATGATAGTTGTGTTTCTTTTCTCATCAACGCTGCTACATTCTTCAGCAACTTGTCCTTGTCTTCCCGAGGACTCTTCACAAATTTTAAGAACTTTTGATGTTTCCTCCTGCAGCAACAGCCATACCAATATTTGATAAATTGCCTGACTGCCACATTATTAGGAATATAGTTCTTTCTTTATATCATACCAGTGAGAGACTCTAATCCCCTTTCCATGATGAATTTAACAGATTTGTCATGCAAACCTGTTCTATGTTTCATACTCTAAAAAAAGAATATAATGAATATGTTTTTAAATTAGTCAACCTGCATCAAAACTCCTCTATTGAAGGAAAATTATATAGTTAGTAAAAAATAGATAGGGACGTGATTCTTCCTTGACTTTCAGATGGAATTCATTTTACACTGCTCAAAGTTTGATCACATGACTATGGGGGTCCTGCAATAGACATAACTTTGGGCACGCGTCGTAAGTCATAACTTTGAACAATTGCTGAATGAGTGGTTGTAAGCTGAGGACTACCTGTACCTGGAATGCTAAGGTAAAAGCCAATATATGGTTTTGGTTTTTAGTATCGTTTGCCTTTTCACTTATAGGTCTCCAAGCCAGATACACCAAAATCAGAAAAACACAAAAATAATTAACATGGACTAAATCAGGGGTCTCTAACCAATGGGCCGCGGCCCGGGACCGGGCTGCAGGCTCTTGGCCAGCGGCCGCGGCAATGGCTGGCCGGTGCGCGCATTCCCCCATTCGTGCTAGTGCCCACAGCCCCCTTCGCATGGGTGCGAATGGGGATGCTAGCACGGTGCAGGTGTCCACAGCTCATTTGCACATGCGCCGCTAGCCCGAGTGGTTTGTGTGGCCCATTCGCGCATGCGTGAACAGGCTGCGCGGCCGTTTGCACATGCGCATGTGCCAGCACATGCTGCATGTGCAAACGGGACTGCTAGTGCCGCACCAGTGTGCATGGCCCCATGTGCACGTGCACCAATTTTGAAGCTGCTATCCTTCCCTCTGGTCCGCGAGACCGGCAAGGTTGGAGACCTCTGGACTAAATT
The DNA here is from genome assembly GCA_023970755.1 of Azemiops feae. Taxonomy (NCBI): domain Eukaryota; kingdom Metazoa; phylum Chordata; class Lepidosauria; order Squamata; family Viperidae; genus Azemiops; species Azemiops feae. The sequence continues at coordinate 176,951 of JALGBA010002067.1, forward strand.
CACCATTAGCAGGATGTGATTAAAAAAAAAAGAGAGAGATCCCATTTTAAGATTAAAAATAAAAAACATACCTATAAAAAGGTTTACACTAACAGCATTTTCATACATTAAGGCAATAACCTTGCATGTAAATGCTTTTTGTTATAAAGTGGAAAGTCAAAGGTTTTAAAATCGTTATGGAATCCAACAGTTTTCATATTACTATTTGAGACGTAACTAAAAGGAAGACGTAACTAAAGGAAGCTGCCTTACACCTGAGCCAGACCATAGCAGTTTTTGCCGATATTGTTCCCGTATGGTTTTAGGTAGAAGATTTTTAAAGGGGCGGGTTACTTAATCTAGGCATCTTTATGTTCTGCTCTTTAATAATGTGCATCAAAGATCTAAGAAATTATTACAACCAGTAAAAAGTATACTTACCCAATCTTGGCATAACAGCCCCCAAAAACTGTTCATCTTCTTGGAAGTGGTTTTCTTGTAAGGATTCAAGCAATTTCTGCAAAATGTCCTGAGGCACTTTACAGCCGGTGCCTTTCAGTTCCGTGAATCGGGTTAACCGAAAACTTTTGTCAAGTTCGTAACTTTCTGGATTAAAGGACTCTCGAACAGACATGATTCTCACACTGTAAGTAACCACAGATTTTCTTCTTTATGAAATAGGTTGGTTATCCTAGGTTTAAAAAAAATAAAATACAAACACATAGCATAAAATTTGCCTTTTACGATAGTTATATATTCTATGTAAAAATATGAGCTCCCAACTATTTTTGCATGGAAAAACGCAAGAAAATTCTTTGTGAAACAGCCTCTTTAAGATTTCATTTTGGTCTGGCCTGAAATAAGTTTAAATACGTTTGCCTTACTCTCAGAATTTCAGTCGTCTTTTTCACCAATTTGTTTTGGTTTTTCATTGCATACTTGGAATTAAGAGATAATTTGTACAATGATGGCAGTTTCGTTCAAAGTTCTGGGGTATTTCTTCCAGCAGTTTAAGTGAAATAAAATAATGCCCTGAAGGATGCCAATCATGTCAATTTGGGATCTATATCATCTATCAATATGACTCAATAATTTGCTACCCTAAACTCAGACAAGACGACAAGCGGAAATGGATCCAAAGATAATTTGGAATGAATCCCAGAGAATCAATATTCTTCAAGACTATCTGAAAATGACAGCTACCAGATGATCTAGAGTCCCAGGGGTAGGCAACCTCGGCTTTTTTATGACTCGTGGACTTCAACTCCCAGAATTCCTGAGCCAGCCATGCTGAGGGGAAAGGGAGAGGTTTCCAAGCTGAGCCATGCTGGCTCAGGAATTCTGGGAGTTGAAGTCCACGAGTCATAAAAGAGCCAAGGTTGCCTACCCGATTTAGACTTTACTATCAAACAATATAGTGGCTACATCATCTCTTATTACTTGAAACTACCATTACTTGGATATGAACAATTTTATAAAATATCCTGTAACTGTGTAAGAGGCCAAACAGGTCTTCAGAACTGGAATGTTGATCCAATGGGCCAGCAATACAGTCCATTAACAATTTGGAAAACTTCAACTATCGGTTAACCTGTACATCAAATGGGGGCAGCAAATAAACTTCTCTTGCCACATTCTTAGTGATAGTGTATCTCCTAACTGCCTTTTCAGTTTGATTATATTTGTTAGATCATCATTTTATCTGCCTTGCTGGCTAGCCAATTCTGTTATTCAGAAGGGGAAATGGGGAGAGACCAATATTGGCTTCCTCTTCTTTTCCCAAATTGTTTTTTTTTTAAAAAGGTGGGGGAACATGAGCTATCAGCTATAGTTGACACATCATTCAAAAATGCCATTTAATTGGATCGCTTCCTTTTTCTGATACCAGATAACCATAGAATTTAACACAGATATTTGGGAATTGCCGTGTAAACAGGATTCATGGTTTATTTACCTTCTCTCTCTCTCTCCTTCCATCTTTTGTCTCAGGATAGTTAGCATATTTTATTTAATCCACATATACCCAAAATACTAACCAACCCATTTTCTATTTTGCATGCAAATGATTGCTTCTCCATGATTTGTGGGTGAACCCAATTTACTAAACAATTGGTTAGTGAATAAACCACAATAGGCTATGTTCACACAATTCATTACGCCTGGGATGGATAACTTTCTTATGGTTAAAGGATGCAGTTAAAATGGAAAAACAAGCAGGTTTACCGATTTTAAGGGGTGAAAGGACCAATTTCAGCCCTTAATTCACACCAAACATCTAAAAAGGTAAATACTTTGATCCTGCCCATTTTAGAGGTGGATTGCAGATCACACAAGCCTGCAGATTTCCCCCCCCCTTAATTTTGATGTTGTGTGTTGTGAACTTGCTAGAGTGTGGGCAAAAGGGAAAACATTTTTCCAGTTTACAGAAAACATAAGATTGTTACTTTCTGGTTTGCTAAAGTAGCTCACATAAATAGGTATTTGTATAAATAAGTGATTAGTTGAACATCAAAATAATCTCCCCATACTTGTGAATTTAGTAATCACCTACTTTAATTAAAACTCCTTCAAATAAATGCCAGAGTTGTAAAATATTTGACAGAATATGTTTTGGGGGAAATATTATTGAGTTGCACCAGGTAAATTGGTAAAGGAACACAGCCTAAATACCTCAATGAAGAAAGTGATATTTTGAATCAAACTATATTTGGGACTGCTGTATTATTTAAGCTTGTATTTTCCTCCAAAAGAATATTCAATTGGCATTACTATCTAAAATGTTACTGTTCTCTTATGTTATTAAATAACTAAATAGTTATAACATTATTACTGAAGTGTATATTTGCTATATTCTGCAACAAGGGATGGTTAGGAGGGCTGGATGCCTAACTGAACACAGGCTGCAATTTTAATATATTTCTGAATAGATACATTACATTCAATATGAATTTAAAACAAAGTCAGAGCTAAATACATTTTAAGAGGTTAGCTAAATATCAAAAAGAACATTACATAAAAGTTTACATTCACCTAGATCATGCCATAGTACAGCTGAAGTTTTAAATATCTCAGACTTATAAACAGGAGCAATATTTTAACAATTTTCTTCTCTTTCACAAATGAGACACCACCATTTCTTTACAAAACACTGAAGATAAGCAAGCAAACTCTTCACGTCCAGAGGCCCTTCCTTATATACATATGAGAGAGCATGGTAGCATCTAGGCATTGTACACATGGAATATTACACACAAACACACCAGAAATGTGATAACATTTTGGAGTGACGCCTGCAGTATTCCAAGCGTATCATCCTGGCTCTTTGGAAAAGCCATGAAGTTAAACAGAGAGAGATTTTCCAGGCAATTGAAGGGTGGAGACACCAGCGCTGAGTTTATATAATTCCTTTGGCTAAAATGTGCAGTACAGAGACCCAAGCGATTCGGTGAACCCAGCAAACCGGGTCCCAAAGGTGCTTTTTCCCCAAAAGGCAACTGGACTTTGTCTTTTTTCCCCCTTGAAAACATTTCACTTCTCATCCAAGAAGCTTCTTCAGTTCAGATGAGTTCAGTGAATTGGGATGTCTATGGAGATTCTCAGTCACCCAGGTCATGATTGTCCCAAAAGTGCTTTTTTTCCAAAAGGCAACTGGACTTTGTTTTTCTTTCTTTGAAAACAGAAGTTTAGAACTGAAGAAGCTTCTTGGATGAGAAGCGAAGTGTTTTCAAAGGAAAAAACCCCAAGTAAGTTCAGTACAGGTAGTCCTCAACTTACGAACACAATTGAGCCTACAATTTCTGTTGCTAAGTGAGATATGTATTGAGTTTTGCCCCATTCTATGACCTTTCCTGCCATGGTTGTTAAGTGAATCACTGCAGTTGTTCCTAACACGGCTTTTAAGTGAATCTGGCTTCCCACATCGACTTTGCTTGTCAGAAGGTTGCAAAAGGGGATCACGTGACCCCCCGGGAAAAGTCCAACGGTCATAAGTATGAACCAGTTGCTAAGCTTCTGAATTTTGATCACATGACCATGGGGATGCTGCTGCACCCGTCCTAAAAGTATGAAAAACGGTCATATTTCAGTGTCCTTGTATCTTCGGTCACTAAACGAACTGTTGTAAGTCGAGGACTATCTTTATTTGCCTTCATTCACAAGAAAGTCCAGTTGCCTTTTGGGGAAAAAAGAACCTTTGGGACCACCATTCCTTGGATGATTGAGAATCTCTATAGACTGGGATTGGAGGCTAAAACATATAAGGAATGGTTCCTGGAATTGGGTATGTCTAGTTCAGGGGTAGGCAACCTTGGCTCTTTTATGACTCATGGACTTCAACTCCATGCTGGCTCAGGAATTCTGGGAGTTGAAGTCCACGAGTCATAAAAGAGCCAAGGTTGCCTACGGCTGGTCTAGTTTAATGAAGAGAAGGACGAGGGGGGACATGATAGCAGCGTTCCAATATCTCAGGGGCTGCCACAAAGAAGAGGGAGTCAAGCTATTCTCCAAAGCGCCTGAAGGCAGGACAAGAAGCAACGGATGGAAACTAATCAAGGAGAGAATCAACCTGGAACTAAGGAGAAACTTCCTGACAATGAGAACAATTAATCAGTGGAACAACCTGCCTCCAGAAGCTGTGAATGCTCCAACACTGAAAGTTTTTAAGAAGAGACTGGACAGCCATTTGTCTGAAATGGTATAGGGTTTCCTGCCTGAGCAGGGGGTTGACTAGATGACCTCCAAGGTCCCTTCCAACTTTATTATTATATTATTATTATTATTATTCCCAATTCACTGGACTGAAGAAGCTTCTTGGATGAGAAGGGAAACGTTTTCAAGGGGAAAAAAAGCAAGAAAGTCCATTTGCCTTTTGGAAGAAAAGCCCCTTTGGGACTACCAAGGCCTGGGTGACTGAGACTCTCCATGGACCAGCAAGGTTCTTCGGGTCAGTCCCGATGGCAACAGCCCAGCCAGGCCCCGCCTTCCAGTCGACAAGCTTTTTGGCGGGGCGTAATCCGGAGTCGCTCCGAAGCAAGAGCCAGACTGGGAGTCCTGGCCTGCCTTTGGGGGAGCTGGATCCACCACGTGGGGGGAAGCCCAGCAAGGGCGGGGGGGCGGCGGCAGAAGCCCCTTCCTCCCCCCACCTCCCAGGCGCCTTTCCCGCCTTCTCTGGGCCGCCTGCCACGCCTCTTCACTCAGGCGGGGGCGGAGCTTGGACCCTCGCCCCTCCCTTGAGGGGCGGGGCCGCGGTGGAGAGAAAGAGCGCCAGGCCAAGCTCGCGCTCCGGGCGTTCCACGCGCAGCGCGCACGCGCGAGGCCTCCCGCCCCCGCCCGTCGGGGAGTAGGGGAAAAAAAAAAAAAAGAAAGATGTCGGCGGGCGGAAAGATTAACCTCTTCCCCTCCAGAGGCGGGCAAGAGTCTTTTTTTTTTTTTTAAAGGAGCGCTTTCAGGCCCCTCCTGGCTTTCCTCAACCCCCTCCGCCCGCTTCTCCCCGCGCGCTTTTCCCCCACCCCGAGGGGTGGGGTGGGGGCGCGTTCCCCTTTAAGCGCCCCTCCCTCCGCACCCGCCTCTTCTGCCCCCCCCCCGGCGGCCCTCTCTTACCGCGTCTCGTCTGCTCTCCCGCCCGCCGACGGGACTCCCCGCGCCGCTCCGGCTGCCCCAGTCCGTCCCACAATGCACCGAGCGCCTGGCCGGCCCGGCTCGCGCTCGCCCTCTCCCCTCAGCGCCGCCTCAGTCGCGGGAGGAGGGGGGGGCGAGAAAGGAGCGGCGATGCCGACGCGGGCATGAGGGGGTTAATCCTCCCCGCCTCCTTCCCATCCCTCAACGGCCGAGGGGGGGGCAGAAACTAACGGCTGCGCCCGAGTACTGCCTCGGAGGGGAGGGAGGGCGCCGCCCCCTCCCTGCGCACGCGCGCGGGACGCCCCGAGCGCGCCTGCGCAGGGAAAAGGCGGGCTGGCTTGGGCTCGGAAGGGCGGGGCAAAGGCGGGCGCCTCAGGGGAGACTCTCCTCTTTCCCCCCTCCTGCCTTTCTGCGCGGATGGGAGGCCACCAGGTAATCCAGGGTTCCTAATTGCAGCTGAGGGGAATAAAAGCAAGTAGTCCTCAACTTACCACCAAAATTGACACCCCCCCAAATTGATGTTGCTAAGCGAGACATCCGTTGTGAGTTTTGCCCCATTTTATGACTTTCCTTGCCAGGTTTGTTGAGTGAATCACTGAAGTTGTTAAATTAGTAACGTGATTATTAAATGAACCTGTCTTCCCTGTTGACTTTGCTTGTCAGAAGGTCGCAAATGGGGACCACGTGACCCAGGGACGCTGCAACCGTCATAAATATGAGCCAGTGGCCAAGCGTCTGAATTTTGATCATCTATCCGTGAGGATGCTGCAATGGTAGTGTGAAAAATGGTCATCGGTCACTTTTCCAGTACCGTTGTAACTTTGAACGGTCACTAAACGAACTGTTGTAAGTCAAGGGCTACCTATAATCTGGAATGAGACAGACACTACAAGCCCCATCTGGAAAAAGCAGATATTGACTAAAGGAGACTGCGCAGGTGGTAGTATCTGGCTGGCATTGTGAGGGTATAAAGCGTGGCCCGAAATGGGCTGGATAAGAGGCCACCAGGAGATCCCTAGGCTCAACTAGGAAAGCATCCTGGATGAAGGAAGGAGCAAACTTTCCAATTGCAGCCAAAAATTCATGTGATACATCTACAAGGTCTCCTGGAGTTGGGATTTGATAACATCTAGCCAATCTTTTCTGGCCTTAGCATCCTCCATAAGTGTATGGATGAAGGACCACCAGGAAATGCCATTCACTGGACCACACTAGATAGTTGGGGGGGGGGGGACATCCCTGAAAAAGACAAAGCATTTATTTATGATCCAGGGTTGGTCCTCAAGTCCTCCAGCTCAGCTTAAAGGAGAACTTTGATTTCATGCATTTAATTTTAGTGGTTTGCTTAAAAACTGAAACATTATGAATTAAGTAGCTCCACAGCATCCAGACCCCCCCCTTTTTTTTTGTTTTTGTTTCTAGGCACAAAAGTCTAGAGAATCTCACTCATCCACGTCATGGTTGTCCCAAAGATGCTTTTCCAAAAGGCAACTAGATAATCTTGGTTGTCCCTTGAAAAGATTTCGCTTCTCACCCAAGAAACCTCTTCAGTTCTCTTCAGAAAGCTTCTTGGATGAGAAGTGAAAAGTCTTCAAGGAAAAAACTAAGAAAAGTTGGAAGGAAGGGAAGGGAGGAAGGAAGGAAGGAAGGAAGGAAGGAAGGAAGGAAGGAAGGGGAAAAAAACATATTTGGGACTTTCTAGGGATAAGTAGACTGGATTGCAAACAGCCAATACCATGATGTTAGGAGTCAAGCTGGATTTGAAAGGGATTTCAAATGTCATTAAAGCTCCACCTACCTGTCTGCAGATTTCTGTTCTCAAAGAAGCAGCTTGAAGTCAGACAAATGAGCCTCCCCACCCTTATCTTCCCTTGGCTTCCTCAGGCTGAATGCTCTTAAGCACGTGCAGAGGGCTTCTCCATTGCAAAACCAGTTTTATTAAGAATGTCTGGCTCTTGGTGCAGCCGTGCTTAGTGCATTCCCGGCCTGAAAGAGACAGGCTGACCTTATTTTCTAGCAACTCCAGCTGAATACTTTGAAGCACGTCCAGAGCGCTTACGGAACAACCTTTAATACAGAGGCGGGTTTGCCAAGAATCTTTGCCTGTTTGCAAAATGTGTTTCCTCTCTGAAAGAAGGCTAGAGAAGAAAGGGGGGGGGGAAACAACAACCCCAAAGCAAAATACTTCTTCTAATTTGCACAATGCAACTCCAGGACTCTCAAATGCAGAATTTTTAGCTTGTCCATAATTCAGGAAATCACATTCAGTACAATGTTTGGATCTAGTCTTGGTGCAAACGGCAGATAGTCCTCAACTTATAACCTCAATGGAGCCCAAAGTTTTCGTTGCTAAGTGAGAAATTTGTTAAGTGAGTTTTGCCCCATTTTATGACCTTTCTTGCCACACTTGTTAAGTGAATCACTGCAGTTGTCAAGTTGTTAAATGAATCTGGCTTTCCCCGTTGACTTTGCTTGTCAGAAGGTCGCAAAAGGGGATCACGTGAGTCCGAGACACGGCGACCGTCATAAATGTGAGTCAGTTGCCAAGTGTCTGAATGTTGATCACATGACCCTGGGAATGCTGCAGTGGTCATAAGTGTGAAAAACGGTCATACATCACTGTTGTACGTCGAGGACTACCTGTACAATGTTTGGATCTAGTCTTGAGAACGTGCAAACTATGGCAAACTTGGGGGTTCCCCAAATTGTAGATAGTAATTCTAATTCTATTATTTGTTCCTGTTCCCATTAAATAGGTGACTGTAAATGTTTGAAAAGTTTTCTTTTTTTTTTTTAAAAAAAAAAGGTCCTCGGAGCTTAATCATTGATTTCCCAGACTTCAAAAGACGGCACACCTTTCATTTTGAAAGTAATACCAAATTATAGAAAAGTAATTAAGTAGCACTGTGTGCGCACATTCACTTTTCTTTCATTGTCTTTCTATTTTGGCCACTGTTCAGCAAGTTTGCATCCTGGCCAAGCCACGGAGGAAATTATGACGGGATCCTCCTTGTGGCTAGATTGTTCTCTAGTTCAGAGGTCCCCAACCTTTTGGGCACCAGGGACCGGTTCCGTGGAGAGAGGTTTTTCCATGGACTGGTTGCTGGCATGCCGTGGCCCGGTACTGGTCCACGGACCGGGGATTGGGGACCCCTGCTCTGGTTGAATTTAAAGACTGTAGCTATTATTATATTGTTTGGGTTTGACGTTGCATGTTAAAGGAGCTAATTCAGCTAACAATTGTTAAACAGTGCCACCACTCTGCTAAACAACTAATTCCCACAACACTGTCAAACTACCTAGTAGGGCTGTACTACTATTATCCTTCTCATCCTTCCTATTACCTATCTCCTTATCTTCTTATGACTATAACTTGGTTGCTTATCTTCTGTATCTTACGATTTATATTCATTGTTTTATTTAGTATCCTAGTATGATTTATGTTGATTGCTTATTTAGCATCCTGTGACCATCACTGAGTGTCGCATCTTATGACTTATGATGAATGCATGTTATGATTATGATCATGATATATCACTTGTATGTACACTGAGAGCTTCTGCACCGGAGACAAATTCCTTGTGTGTCCAATCACACTTGGCCAATAAAGAATTTTAACTCTAATTCTAATTAAGCTTAATACAATTTCAAGGAATCAAGTGACCACTTTTTTCTGACTAGTGTGCCTCAGGTTTTCTATTAAAATATTTAGTAAGGGGCTGGATTTTAGCTAATTCAGACTTTATGGGAGCCAACTTCTAGACTACATATAAAATTTTAAGTTGGAGGTTTATGGAGCTATTGGTAGCATTTTGAATGGATGGATCAGCAAATCGGTGTCAACTCATAACCACCTATAGATAGTCCTCGATTTACGACCTTGCCCTCTGAATCTTTGAACTTTTGGAAAAAATATCAGAACTGTTTTTGTTGACTTCTGGACTGGACTTTAATTCAGTCTTCCCTATTGAATTTGCCATAAGTACCGATGCATGTTCTCAGCCTCGGATTGTTGACTTCACCTTTTGCCAGGTGAAATTCCAGACAGGACCACAATTTAAAGTCACCGAGGTTTAATCTTTAACTTGGCCTTTTAAAATGTATTTTTTTAAAAAACAAATCAAACCCCACTGCTACAAAAAATAGGATTTGGGGTCCCTCCTGGAACAGTCCTAGGTAATTGATCTGAATGTGATCTGAGATTTTTGAGCAGTTTTTTTGCGTTTGGTCAACTCTAGCTATAATAAGGACTATTCCTTTGTCGAGCAGATTTTTGGGTCAAGTTGAACAACGTTTTGGATGATCCATCCGTGGGAAGGCAGAGTTAGAAAATGATTTCTTAAAAGTTACTCTTTAAATTGGAAGGATGGCAAAGTCTCCAGCTGAGGAGACAGAGAGGTATATGTGAGAAAAAATAATCCAGTTTAAAAGAATACTTGTTTCCCTCTCTTGTGCTTGGTTTTTACTGTGTGTTATTTATAGTGACAATGTTCAGAAAAAAATATGAAAATGATATCAGCGTTGCAGTCCCTGGAACATCTCCACTTAGGGAAATGGCTCGCAGGCTATATAATTTCTCTCTGTTTATTAGTAAAACATTTAAATATCCTGGTGAGGGTGAATGTTGACAGAGCAATTGTAAATAAAATTTATCCAAGTCTCGCTTGTTTTCTTGGATAAGAAAACCTATTTACAAAGGAAGTCTTGCAATTCTGTTATAAAAAACATATATACAAATATGTTTTAAAAAACCATCAGGTCCCCCTCCTCCCTCCCTCCCTCCCTCCCTCCCTCCCTCCCTTATCCATCCTTCCTTCCTTCCTTCCTTCCTTCCTTCCTTACTTCCTTTCTTCCTTCCTTCCTTCCTTCCTTCCTTCCGTCCTTCCTTCCTTCCTTTCCTTCCTTCCTTCCTTCCTTCCTTCCTTCCTCTGCCCAACTTGCTTGGGCATTGTCAACTTGACATCATCAAGCAATGCAATATCAAGGCTCCTTCTGTCTCTCTCAAGGTGTCCACTGAAAACATAAGCTTATTGAAGCAATTTGTCTCAGCCACCTATAGATGCAGCCATTATAATCAAAGAATTGCCTTTCTTGAGCATCCTTGAGAACAGAGACATTAAACACTAATAAAAGGGATGACACACTGAGCAGGCACAGATCTTTAAACCCCAAAGCTGCTTGTTTAATGTGCTTTATGAACTCAGACGTTGTGGTTTGTAAAAATAATGTATTGTTGGTAGGTTGTTTCTGTGAAGCCAGTTGCCACAACTGAGTGATGTGATTTGGCTTCATGTCAGGGTGGATTTGATTTAAATCAAGTCGATTTAAATCACGATTTGAATCATGATTTAAATCACTAGTAAAAAGGCTTGATTTAAATCAACTCTGTTTAAATCATAATTTTTAAAGAGCAACTGTCATCTCTGTCCCGCAGTGGCTCCTCCTCTGACCCGCTGTTGACTCGCCGACAATCCCATTCACTTTAATGGGACAGATGCGGCAGTGACACAAGGTGAGGGACGTGACTGGCAGGTAAGTGGATGCCCGCTAACAGGCGCTACCATGATGGATCTGAAATGACAGGTGCTCTTTAAATGTAAAGACTCATTCTTGCTGGCAGTTAGAATCTTTAATATTATTATTTGCAAACAAAATGAAGGTTTCCTATTTAGAATAATAAGCTGTCAGGTTAGTAAAACAGCGATATCAGAACCGGTTTTAGGTTAATAGGTTAATCACACATAGTTGGAGAACTACTCAAATTCTTTTATTTAATTAAAACACTTAGAGCCTGGTACAGATGCATTTCTCTTCAAACAATCATAACAGTTTGTAGTGTACATAGATTTGCAAAACAATGGGATAAAGGAATATTCCTGAACTTTGTTTTAGGATTTATCTCATGGTTACTGTGAAATTGTGTGAATGCATCGATGCAGTGCATGTTTTCTCAGCTTGTAAAGCTTGGATTCATTGAATTGAGTTTACCAAAAATCTAAATATTGCAGGATATACAGCCCCATGCGACATAACTAAGCTCCATTTCACGCTGAATAAACTAAAACAGTAATGTATCTTAAACAGAAAACTTTATTTAGATAGATTTTTACTCCAAAAGCATTTTATTAAAATAAATTTGATAAAAAAAAAAATCCGATTTAAATAAAAAAATCCATTTTTTTTTTTATTTTTTTTTAAAATCATCGATTATTATCCACCCTGCTTCATGTAGAGATAAGAATAATTCAGAATTGTATTAGGAAACATGCTTTATGGCAATTTGTTATAAAATTAGTTGTAAAAACGACCTCTCCCATCATTTGTAATTTAGTGAGAATTGCTTACAGTAGTTTGGGGGAATTTGGGCGAGGTTGTGATACATAGCACATGTGGAGAAATATATAAGTTATTTTCAGCAGCAGATGATTGATTGGTAAGAGCATTTATCAACCTTTAAATTATTTTTTGAGGAAGAATCAAGGAAGAACACTATGAGCCATCTTCTGTATATAATACAGATAGACCTTGACTTACAACAATTTGTTTAGTGACCATTCAGAGTTACAACAGCACTGGAAAAAGCGACTTGTGACCGTTTTTCACACTTACGACTCTTGCGGCATCCCCGTCGTCACGTGATCATAATTCAGATGCTTGGCCACTGGCTCATATTTATGACGGTTGCAGAGTCTGGGGGGGTGGGTGTCTTCTGATTCCCTTTTGCGACCTTCTGACATACAAGGTCAATGGGGAATCCAGCTTCACTTAGCAACCGTGTTACTAATTTAACATCTGCAGTGATTCACTTAACAACTTAACAAAGGTTATAAAATGGGGCAAAACTCACTTCACAACTGTCTTAGCAGCAGAAATCCTCACAAGTCGAGGATTACCTTTACGTTGTTCTGTGTATATAGTATGATTTTCCAGTGTTTCCTTCGCCCTTTACCTCTTTTCATCGTTGTTGTTGTTGTTATTATTATTATTATTATTATTATTATTCATTAGACACGAACCTCAGTCAACTGAACATTCAAATTGGCTGGCGCTGATGGTTGACACGGGTTGCTGCCAGCATCCTAGGTGTCAACCAGGTACCTCCTTAAAATGTAAGATGTTCCGAGTAGCGCAATTTTTTGTAGCATTGCTGGAGTTATTGCAGGAAGCTGCAGTTTCTTGATGTATTTT
>JALGBA010002068.1:0-44174 GCA_023970755.1 Azemiops feae
ATCTGCTAATCTGAATTGACCAGAAGGAATGTGGAGTGGGGCTGCCTGGGAACACTTGAAAACATTGAATGGTCAATGAGGTCCCTCAGATCCTGTCTAGCATGCCTTCAGTCAGTTTTTCTTAATAAAGATTCCTGTTGGAAGAACCGTTCCAAGAGTTCTGTCTTCTTAAGATGTAAATTGAGGTGGGTCCTTACATTAGACAGGATCTGCAAAATTGGTCAACCTGGAAGGAAGAACCTTGCCGGGGGACTTTGCAAAAATTACCATGTCAGATGATGAAGCAGGGAAGGGGGAAAGCCCCCCGGAGAGGGAGCCATTGCTGGATCCTAGAGAAAGCTATCGACTTGATGAAGAGAACCCTCAGCTCCCTAGGAGAGGAGGATCCTGAGCCCCACGGCCGCACCAACTCCTGGAGCCACAACTGGAGAGACACTGAGGGGGAATTAGAACCTGCAGCCCCGGGGACATCCGCTGATCCAGTAGTCCCCACCCCCCGAGGACCTGCAGATGGCGATCTGGATGGAAGACAATACCGACGAAGAAGGCACTGATCCATTCAAAGACTACCGCCACTGGACGCAAAATTCAAGGGGGAGCCGACACGCTTGGGGTTTTTCCTAACCCAAGTCCTTGGCTACATGGAGGAACACGGGCGACACATCCCTAGCGACAAAGCCCGTATCCGGATCGTGCAATCTGCTCTGGATGGACGGGCCACTGATTGGGTGGTGAATTTGCATAATTCCAATGCCACAGAGCTCAACAACTTCAACCGTTTCATGTCCTCTCTGAGAAGGCGATTTGAAGACCCCCTGGCTGATCGCAAAGCATGCGAAAGAATCAAAACGATGAGGCAAGGCAGACGGCCAGTAGCCGAATATACGCAAGAAATCCGAACCATTGCCAGCAAGCTGAACTGGCCGGAAGACATCCTCCTTAGCCATTTCAAAGACGGTCTGAATTACGACCTATATGACGCTTGCCTGCCCCGGGGGGACCCACACCAACTCGACGAATGGTACGTCCTGGCAGAGGAAGCAGAGATCGACCTACTGAAGAGGCACTGCCGAGGAAAACAATGGAGCCACTCACCGCCTGAACCGATGCGCAAACCAGCGAAGCCATCGGCTATGGCCAAGAAGCCAATGGGCTGTTTCAAATGCGGGAGAGAGGGGCATCGGGCTGTAGAATGCCACTCGAAAGCCCCCCAGCACAACCCAGACAGACCACCGGCCAGCAAATCTGGGAAGTCCCCAGCTAAGTCAAAAGAATCTGCCATGAGAGGGATAGAGGCTGTGGAATCCCCTACCTCTGCCCATCATGCGGAAAGAGCTCCAGCCTACACCGCAGAGCCGGTGGACGCCCCAGATGGCAGCTCAGAGGGTGAACCACTGGTAAGTGGATCCATCCCACCCATCCTCAAGACAGTGAGTATATTAGCCCCCTCCATGCCCGAAGCTGTCAAAGTGAAAGCCTTAATAGACTCTGGCTGCACCCGCTGCCTAATTAGCCCGACGCTAGTGGGAAATTTCGGCATTCCGGTGAAGAGGATGGAACAACCAATCTCATTTGGCCAATTAGATGGGTCCATAGCAGGGGGGGTGCCAGCTACCCTAGCCACATTACCAATCCACCTATCCCTGGGAAATCATGAGGAAGACATAACGTTTGTAGTGACCCCAGGCATGGAATGCCCGATGATCTTAGGGCTGAAATGGTTAACAAAATGGAACCCCTGGGTAAATTGGAGGATGAAAGAAATCAATTTCCTGAAAGAGGACCCTACAGACTTAAAACCCCAAGGGGATCTACCAAAATTAAAAACGGAAATAGCGTCCATGGGTGAAGAAAAGGGGCTACCAGAAATACTAGAGGAATACAGAGATGTGGCTGAAGTTTTCAGCGAGGAGAGGGCGGATGAGCTCCCCCCCCCCACTGTGCCATAGAATTCAAGCCTGGGGCAAAACTCCCAAAACCCAGATTATACTCCATGAGCCCAAAGGAGAAGGAGGAAATGGAGAGATTCATAAAGAAAAACCTAGCAAGGAGGTTCATTGAACCAGCCAAACCTAAGGTGGCCTCTCCAGTCCTCTTTAGAGAGAAGAAGGACAGCTCTCTACGCTTATGTGTGGACTACCGGCTTTTGAATGCAATAAGTGAAAGCAACCTATACCCCCTACCCCTCATGAAGGACATGTTATCACACCTCTCGAAAGGATTTTTTTTTACTAAACTAGATCTAAGGGAAGCGTATTACCGCATGAGAATTAGGGAAGGGGATGAATGGAAAACCGCATTTAACTGCCCAATGGGGTGCTATAAATTCAAAGTTTTGCCTTTTGGATTACAAGGGGGCCCCGCAGTATTTATGCAATTAATCAATGAGGTACTAAGGGAGCACCTATATAGGGGGTCCTGGTTTATTTAGACGACATCCTTATCTTCACCGACTCAAAAGAAAAACATGTCAACCTTGTCAGAGCGGTTTTAAAGAAACTGCGAGCCGCCCACCTATATGCCAAATTATCAAAATGCGAATTTCACCAGGAAAGAATAGACTACCTAGGTTACCGCATATATCCACAGGGCATTGAAATGGACCAAGAAAAGGTCAGGGCAGTATTAGAATGGGCACCACCTCACACAAGAAAGCAACTGCAAAGTTTCCTGGGTTTCGCAAACTTTTACCACCAATTCATCCCCTCATTTGCCCAGATAGCCCTGCCCCTCACGAACTTACTAAAAACGAAAGGAGAATCCTCAGTGAAACCTAGCCAGCCACTAAAATGGACAATGGAATGCCAAGCGGCATTTGAGAGATTAAAGAGGCTTTTTTCTGCTGAACCAGTACTGAGGCAACCAGACATGGACAAACCCTTCGTAATACAGACAGATGCAAGTGATGTGGCAGTGGGGAGTGTACTATTACAAGAAAATGATGAAGGAATATTGCAACCATGTGCGTATACGTCCAGGAAACTCACTGAAACGGAACATCGCTGGCCCGTGTGGGAGAAAGAGGCATATGGGATACGTTGGTCATTACTTACATGGCGCCAATTCCTTGAAGGCAATAAAATCCATTTCCAGGTGTGGACAGACTACAAAAATTTGGAAGCCTTGAAAACACCCAGGAAGCTCAACCCCAAGCAAGCCCGCTGGTCCCAGCATTTTCACCAATTCAATTTTAAGCTCAAGCATTTGCCGGGGGAAAAGAACTTTCTGGCAGATGCATTATCTCGCATGCCCCAATATAACAGCACGCGAGCCACCGACTCTAAACCGATCATGGGAGAATCACCACTGGCAGCGCCAGTGACTACCAGAGCCCAAGCTAAATTAAAACCGCAGCCGGGCAGCCAGACCGAAATTGAATTCCAGAAAAGTTTGGAAACAGATGAATGGTTCCAGAAAAATAAACACGTGTGCACAATGAAAGATGGACTGCCTTGGGTGGGGAAGAAGTTATATATACTACCCACCCAAAGGATCACATTCATGCAACTTTGCCACGACACAAAATCAGCAGGGCATTTTGGATTTGTAAAAACATTGCACTTAATTAAACGGCAATTTTGGTGGCCATCCATGAAAAAAGACATAGAAAGTTACGTGGCCAGCTGCCCAAAGTGTGCAATGGCAAAAAGGCTGCAAGGGAAATCACCAGGACTGTTACAAACAGTGGCAAATCCCTCAGCCCCCTGGAGGGAAATAGCCATGGATTTTATAGTGGAATTACCAGAAAGCAATGGGAATACTGTCATTTGGATGGTCACGGACCTATTTTCCAAACAGGTTCACTTTATTCCTTTGCCAAAAGTTCCCCACCGCAAAAGCTTTAGCGAAACTTTTCGTGCAACATATTTACAGATTGCATGGGGCACCCCAACGCATCATATCTGATAGGGGAGTGCAATTTACATCTGCATTTTGGAAGGAATTTCTATCCCTTTTAGGGACCACCCAGGGACTGACTTCTAGCCATCATCCTCAGGGAAATGGTCAATCAGAAAAATGTAACGCAGTACTTGAGCAATATTTAAGATGTTTTCTTAATTTCCAGCAGTCAGATTGGACGGACCTGTTGCCTTTCGCAGAGGTTGCCTACAATAATGCAATCCACTCCAGCACAGGTTACACTCCTTTTCAAATAGCTACCGGTCAAAGTTTCAACCCCATGCCAGGTCTAACCCCAAACAAACCGGCAATCCCATCACTGAAAGAATGGATGGAACAATTACAAAACACCTGGCCAATAGTTAGAAAAGCTCTAGAGGAAGCTAGGCAAGCATACAAAGCACAAGCAGATAAGAAAAGGGTGGAGCCCACACCATTCATTATAGGAGAAATGGTGTACTTGTCTACAAAATACTTAAAATCCATACAACCCTGTAAAAAACCTGGACCAAAATATATAGGGCCTTTTCCAATTAAAAGAATCATAAACCCAGTAACAGTAGAATTAGAATTACCCAAGAATCTTAGGCAAATACACCCAATTTTCCACTGCAGTTTGCTGAAAAGAGAACAACAGTCACCCTTACGGCCAAAAATCCCCCCCCCAACACCAATCATGGTAGAAGGGGAGCAACACTTCGAAATAAGGGAAATCCTGGACTCTAGAAAATATCGTGGGGAAACTCAATACCTAGTAGCATGGAAGCACCTCCCCGCCTCTCAAAACGAGTGGGTCCATAAACGTCATGTCAAAGCCCCGGAGCTTTTAAAGAAGTTTCATACAGAGTATCCTAACAAGCCAGACTAACTTTTATACCTGTTTTGTTTTCTCTACAGGTGGACCTCTCTTATTTTTAAGGGGAGCCGGATGTCAGAATCCAATTATATTTTATTTCTAGTTATCTACTCTGAGAAAACCCAATTCTTACTCTCTTTTGGGTTCTGTCATACTACAAAGGGGGGGGGAGTAAACACGGGTGTTTATGACTGGCATTCCTCCTATCAACTACAAAGGAACATCCTCTGCGGATTCCCTCGGTGGACTACTAACAATAACAATGCAGCCATCAGCCTTTGATCTCACTCCCTATGAAGTCTCCTTTTACCGGCAGCAAGGAAAAGGGGGGGGGGGAGATTGCAATGTTTGGGATTCCGATGGATTTAACACCCAGCCATCTGCCAATTTGAATTGACCAGAAGGAATGTGGAGTGGGGCTGCCTGGGAACACTTTAAAACATTGAATGGTCATTGAGGTCCCTCAGATCCTGTCTAGCATGCCTTCAGTCAGTTTTTCTTAATAAAGATTCCTGTTGGAAGAACTGTTCCAAGAGTTCTGTCTTCTTAAGATGTAAATTGAGGTGGGTCCTTACAAACAAAGCCGGTAGGAATGTAGCAAGAAGCGGCTTCTGCAGTTTAGACTGAGGCAGGCTGAATTGACAGGATGAAGTCAGAAAACACAAAGTCACACAGAATTTACATTCCCCACCTTTCCCCAAGGCTACCCTTGACCCTGACCACCACCTAGGAAAACAAATAGGGACAACTAGAATACAGAAAGGCACAATTATTAATCTAATCAAATAACTCCATCAGGCATCTCAATCTCAAAGGTCCAAAAGGGTATAAAATCACTCCACTCGCCATGCCAGGCTGTCAGCTGTCCCAGAACTGATTGCTGAATGTCACTTAGCTTCTGATTCCTAAATAAATGGAGACCTCCTTTCCTGCAGCCTGCCCTCAAATTAATTGGCTCCTGCGTCTTTCTCCCAGCTTGGAACCGGACCGGATTTTACTTCCAACAGTTTCTTTATACAAATTATAGATTGCCTGTCTCCCAGTGTCTCTAGATTATTTATTATTAAAAAAATGTAAAACATTTCAGAAGACAAAATGAATCCAGAATGGTTCCCACAGCTACCTATAACCCACATCCCCTCCATGAGGGGCTCAGCATCCCTCTGCTCCAGAGCTTGGAGAGCAGCCTGGTCTTTCATGGCTTCTGGAAGGTCCTCAGGGTGGGAGTCATCCTGAGCAGAAGCCCTTGAGAGATCTTGGGGAAAATGGGGGTCCTCTCTCTCTGAAGGCCGCTTAGCTTTGTAGATACACAGCTTTACCTTTGTGCATTTTAAAAAACATGTTCATTCTTGTGGAATGAGAACTTTTCAGAATTTCACATTTCTTTGGCCTATTTTGAAATTTTTTTTTTACTCCTCTGTAAATGAGGCAGATTTTAGTGTCTATGTTTATTAAATAGAGAACTTCATTTCCATCCTTGAAACCTGTTACATAATCTTAGTCTTTATATTCTGAGAATCAGCAGATGAAGCAATTTGATTCCTTATTCTCTAGATTTATGAATACGTTCAAGCACTGAACTAGTTCCATGTAAAACAATATTGTACAGCTTGCAATTTTTATTAATTCTCCATTTTCTCATGTTCTTTGTTAGTTCTGTTTTAATTGAATCAATTTGCGTATTAAGTGATTTTTTTCCCCTTTTGAACCACGACTGGACTTCATTTTGGTTGGGACTGTCGTTGTTTGTATTCCACTATTTAACCAAAAAGGAAAGAAAGAAAGAAAGAAAGAAAGAAAGAAAGAAAGAAAGAAAGAAAGAAAGAAAGAAAGAAAGAAAGAAAGAAAGAAAGAAAGAAAGAAAGAAAGAAAGAAAAAACTCAAAATGCCCCAAAACACTTGTCCCTGATCTTTCAAGAAGATCTTTCTGATTATGATAGTTGATGACCTTAATAGAATCAATTGCTTGCTATAACTTTTTATGCATCAGTTTTGGGGCATGACATAACATCAATATGCTTAGATAAAGAAAAGCAATGGACAAATTTCAAACAATTCAGTCTTCCTAGAAAGGTTAAGATACTTTACCTTCCTATCTCTTCTTAATCTCTCCTTCAAGATCTTTTGGTTATTCTTCCCTTTAAATATGAAATTGTGCATTTTGAAAATAAACAAGAAAATAGTTAACCTTCAAGGTCTTTTTTAACATGTACTTTCATCAAACTGCTCTGGATAAATCCATTTCCACCATGCCTTCCTTTCCTCTGGTGTGACCCACCTTCCTGAGTGGAGATGGTCCCCTCTGGACAAGGAACACAGTCATAGCAGCAAACTGGCTCTCCTTCTCGAGCCCTCTTGACAAATCCAGGATGACAACTTTCTGCACATTTGGACTGAGGCAGCGACTAAGCAGAAAGAATAGGAATGCCAAAGAAAATATGTTGTGGAAAATGGAGGTAGATATGGACATTATCTAAGAAGCCTCTGGTCTTCACTTAGGTACATATGATATCTCTTGACTAGCTCCAAATGGTTGTAGGAGATACAACTACTGGTAGATTATTCATTTAGTTCCTGAGTTTTGCTTCAGGCATATCACATTGCAAAAAAAGGACTTTTCTACTTAATAAAGTCTGGAGGGATAGAATGGAAAGAAGATTTAAGCACTAAGTGATAACTAGTCAGTTCCTCTTCATGACCCTATTAGTGTGCATTCTTCCATTCTTCATATATCCATACTTTTTAAATATGATGATCTATTCGTATTAAATTTTGCATTTATTTATTCTATGTCCTAAAGAATCATCATCCTTATGATGATGATAATAAGGAACATTGTTCCTTATTATAGCATCTGAAGGACACTTTCTTCATTACTACTGAAGCCTCCCAAGCAGTCTAAGAAAACATTGCCCACATTCAGTTCTCAGTCATCCCACACAGTGATTAGGCTGAGCCCAATGAAAATGGTTCCTGAGGCTTTGGAAAATAGAGAAAAACACCAATATTTCAGCCACCTTATTGAGCAACTTTATCCATAAAAGAACATCTTGGTTGATAATAAGTCTCCCTCTTTCAAAACTCTCAGTGTACCGGTAGATGACACCCATCTTGGGGAGAACCAACCAGCTCCTGATGAGCAGATCTGCTGCTATATTTCCATTTTGGTCCAAGTACAGTTTCCTCGCAGAAAGATTGCAAAACTCATTCTTCGCTAGAAATGGATGAAACTAAAATGGAAACTCCAGAAATGTTAATGTGGTCTTTTCACATTTGAATCTTTTTTACATTAATCTGACCTGCAAGTATTCTTACTTGGGAGTACAACAGTTACTGCTATCTTCAAAAAGGGAAAAAACAAAGATTTAGCAAAATTTGTCAATCATATATTGATAAAACAAAATTGACAAAATTTGTCAGTTATGTAGAATATTGTAGAGCACTCACAACATAATTGAACAAACAATCCAATAATGAGATTATCTATAAACTCCTTGAAAACAGCAGGGTGATTATTACTAAGAATAGATTTGTCCAGAAGTAAGTGCCCAGGTTCATCTTCTCCTAGGTAAACAGATGGGAAACATGACCAGAGGAGTTAATTCTAATTTATTTTAAGGCTACATTAACTGAATCTTGCAAGTCTGAAAGCACAAATCCCCCACTACTATTTCTACAGCCTGAAAAGTTCGGCAGGATCCTTTCTGAATTTCTTTCTCTACCTGTTCTGCAGCTGAAGGCTCTCCTCCCTCTTATCCACAGAATACAGAATAATAGAGTTGGAATGGACTTTGGAAGTCTTCTAGTCCAACCTCCTGCTCAAGCAGGAGACCCTATGCCACTTCAGACAAGTGGCTGTCTGATCTCTTCTTAAAAATCTGATCGTTTTTAGTCAGCATATTTTCCTCCATCCCCAAGGTCATTTCCACATATCATTAGACTTTGTTAATGGATTGTGGGAATGCTTTTGATATAACTTGTTTTCATCAAAGTATTAACAAACATCTTCCTGAAATCATGATTAGAAGCCAAGTTAAGTCAGGGTCAGTTGATGTGATAATTAAGTGGAAACAGACTATCTTAAAAATTGTACTCAAATAATTTTCACTGTGCCTCATAGAACTGGGGAGATATGAATGAAAATTATCCTTGCTCATCTATTCCTCAATATATTCATTAATACAGGCAGATTGAATCGATAAATCATGATATTTTGATGATTTATTCTAGTTCTTAGATAAAGCTACTTAGCTCACTTTTTAAAAACTCCCAGCTTTCAACAAGACATTAAAAAGAAAAACATGCATCAAAACAGTCCTTCTTTAATGCACCCTTTTTAAAAATATCTTGTTTCTTGTGCTTTGTTTTTTTTTTTTAAATATTTTGGTCTTTTGTTTTAAAACTTTTTTTTAGAAATAACATAAAGTGAAAAGTAAAACATTCCCAGCTTCCAGAAAAAAAATAATTTCTCAATAATGAGAAGTGCATAAATTAAATACAGTAGAAAAATATCTGAAAAAATATTTAGAAATTTGGACTTGGCAAATTAAGCTATCTCATATAAAAGCAGATGTATGAGAGCTCTTCATGTAGATCTATCATTAAGGTTTCATTTGTACTTTTTGATATTATTAAATATGTATATTGGTCACTGATTACATGGAGAAAAGCTAAAAAATCAGGAGGAGTCTGGAGCACCTTTTCCAAATAACACAATCTCTGGGTTGGAGAAGGGAGATAAACCTCCAAGTGGCCTCAACGACTCTCTGAAAGAATGCAAATGACCAGCTGTCTGCAAGGTATATAAATCCTTCCATTCTCCACCATCCAGTCAGAGCTGAAGAAGCTTCTTGGATGAGAAATTAAGCAACGGATGGAAGCTAATCAAGGAGAGAAACAACCTAGAACTAAAGAGAAACTTCCTGACAGTTAGAACAATTAACCAGTGGAACAACCTGCCTCCAGAAGCGGTGAATGCTCCAACACTGGAAGTTTTTAAGAAGAGACTGGACAGCCATTTGTTTGAAATGGTATAGGGTTTCCTGCCTGAGCAGGGGGTTGGACTAGATGACCTCCAAGGTCCCTTCCAACTTTATTATTATTATTATAGAAGCGAAACATCTTCAAAGAAAAAACAAGGAAGTCCTCTTGAAAAAGCACCTTGGGACAACCATGGCCTGGACCACTCAGGATCTCCTTAGACACAAGGGAGGACCCAGCCCTCTTCCACTCACTGAGAGATTGTGGACAGAAGCTTAAGATCTGCTCACTGTTTTTCCAGAGTGTCAGACATGGAAACATGAATTCAGTTACAAGAGAGGAAATTCTGGCTGAATGAGAGGAAAAGCATCCTAAAAAGAGGAGCTGTTTTAGAGCTGAGCCAGTGAATGCGAGGTCAGTCTCCCCTTCTCTGATTGATTGGGATTCCTGCAGAGAGGAGGGGTTGGGCTAGATAGTCTCAGGGGTTCCTTCAGATTTATGAAGGTAAGAATTGTAATCATAAACCCATAAAGATAGGAATTTATTTAAAATGCACCCATATTTTTTAAAATTAGCAGTTTTTAATATCAAAATATATCTGTCATGATGCCTTCTCTTTGGAACATTATCCTCTGAGTGATCTTTGGAATATTATCTCCATGAATGATTAAATTGGCCAAAGCTCTTCCCCTTTCGTGGTACAAAGAGGCTCAGATGGTTCTTCCGCATCTCCTTTGGATGCTTTCTAAAAAGTAACTAACTTTGATGGATCCTGGTCAGTACTACATACCTGCCATGGCTGCAGCCTTGGATCCTCCAATCTCTCTTTGACCTGCTTGCTTCTCCTCCTGGATTTGGAGGAATATGCAGCACTCAAGGCCTGGGCCAGAGTCCGAACGATACTGTACAAATGGGGGTAATTTGTGACCCGGATCCTGTTCTTTTTCTCCTGGGTCTCCAGTGGGGCTTTCTGGGTGCATCTTCTCCTGCCTTTGACAGAGAAGACGTGCTTGGAAAGAGAACAGCGAAAATAACGATCTTCAACCTGGGGTTCCAAAAATAAATATGGTTCAAGTGAATTATATATTTGCTCAGATTTCTTCTGCAAACTAAAGGCCCAAATACTATGGACATATTTCAGAAGTTTGTGCCTTCCAATTGTGAAATGGCCGAAGACTGCCAAGATCCAGACTTTCCCTTCAATGGGTCCTGGCAGACGCCTAAGTGCTAAATGGAAAGGAAGAATTGTGTCCCAAATGGAAACATATTCTACAAAGTGAACAAAGACATTGACTTGTCTCCACTTAGAGAGGGCATCCCTGAGGGTTGCTGTATGACCAGTTGTTGAGAATTGTTGTGATATAACGACACAAATTCCATTCTGGACAAGAAAAGGAGTGAAAGCCCTCATGAAATTCGCTCCCTCCTCTGTGCCTGAAGCAAAGAGGCCAATCAGGGTCCATCTGAAATGGAGCAGCAGTTGGACAATTGCCGGGTACTGGAACGCTTGTGTGGGGAGCATTGTGTGGAAAAAGGGGAATTTGCTTTTATCAATCAGGGTCTCAGAAACGGGTTCAGCACTGATCTGAAAAAGCAATGAAAAACGATGTGTTATATTTGGGGTCAGATCAAATCCCAAATACTAGTTTGTAATAAGTCCTTATTAGTTCTCATGAACGTATTAGAATAATTTATGACTAGCCATTAAGTCATATCAAAATGCATAATATAGAACACAGTCCATTAATAAGTCTGTGTATAAAAACAGAATGCAAGAATAAATTAAGCAAGAAAGAATAAGAATAAAGAATGTAAATTATTTCTGTATCATCCCTACAATTTACCACAATCAGACCCACACATCCATATCTCAGCTGAACTGTTTTGCTCATACAATGGGCTGTATTATACACATTATTTTTTAATTATGATGGGCCAGGATATATATTATTTTAATATATGTATCACAATAGATCATTTGTGTGATGTTCAGTCCAAGATACTCATCTCTCTCTTTTTTTGACAATTGACATCCCGACAATAGAAGGGTTCTCCAGTTGTACAAGAGGAAGGGAGAACACAGCTCCCAGTGTAGTTTGTCAGTTGTACAATCCAAGATGCCTTTAATTGAAATTTTACAGTTCTAGCACAGAGAATATTGTGAGTCTGTCAGATTCCATAGTTTTAATTATATGCTAATAGTCATATACACTGGTTTTAGACAAAGGATAAATTGCATAAATTCCCAATTCAGCTCTGAGGGCAGCAGCTGAAGTCCTTTTATTCATCCTTGAGATACTTCTCACATGCTGTGATTATGTTGTTCTAGTAGTTATATAAACTAAGCCGCAAACTTCAGTGTAATATAAAGACTTGGGGTAAGTTTGGCAGTTTATATTTTAATAAATGGAAAGAAAACTGGATAGCTATGTGTTTTTTTAAGCAATAAATTCACTTGTGCCCTTTCTCTAAGTGGCTCCTTTGATGATGTGGGAAGCAATATCCAGTCTCAGTGAGAATTACCCCACGGGAAGGAAAGGTGTTGCTTGTTTTATTGGCTCACCATTAAATAGGTATCTATGGCTGTGATGTTGCTTTTGAAAGACCATGACTTTGATTGATCAATAATCATTGAATGATTATATCAGTGGGGGCAACCGTGTTTTTCATAGCCTGCACAATCCAATTTATGAGTATGAAAAAAAATAAATTATTATCAGCGTAAACCAGTGTACCATTTTGCATTTAGCACATTAAACATATGTACTTCAGGATCCTTCACTACTCCTGGCAAGTCATCAATATCTAGAGAGAATGGTTCAAATATGCACCCTTCTCTTACCCCATGGAAGGGCCGATCCTTCTTCTCAGGGCTCCACTGAACCAAAACCTCCATCTCAAGCAAATGCTTGAGGAAAGGGTTTGGATCAGGGCCAGCAGTCGGAGCTCCATTTTAGGAGCAATCAGTTTTTTCCATTATATTTCTTTGTTTATTGTCTCAAATGCTGCATTAACATCTGTAAAGGCAGCAAAACTGTGGTTTACCTGACATATTTTCTGATTATACACTTCAAGACAAATCTGTTGTCAATATTAGATTATTAATTTATGTGTTTTCTTATTCAAAGTTATGTAACTTTTAACTGTACCTAAAACCTTCTTCTTCTTCTTTAAAGAATGAACTTTTCTTCTTTCCTCTGTCAAGTTTATCTAAGAGGAACATGGCATATATTTTAGCCACACTATCTATTAGTCTAACTGACCTGTAATTGCTAGAGTCCTTTTTATTTCATCTTATACACACACACACAAAACACAGAGAGACTACAACTGCCAACTTCAATCCAACTGGATACGAAAGGTATTATTTATCTGTGAAACGAATATAACAATAAAGGGCCCCATAAATAGAAATATTTTTTGAATATCTGACTATCCACTGGAAAGTCCTCTCCAGGGACCTTATTGCTCTTCAGGACATTTATGATGAATTTGAACATGAAAATAATAGGCTAGAATATAGTCTCTAATATGGAGAAAAGCAGCTCTTGACTTCCATAGAATAGATGTGGTTGGATCTATTGCTCACCCATCACCATCCCACTCAGGTAAAGGAATACACACACAAACCTGTGGGACTTTGTAGATGCCTACTAACATTGACATCTGGATGGAGATGTCCCTGGCAGCTCCATCAATAAGAGCAAGAAGGTTCTCCTTCCTTCCACAGCTGTAATTGGGGACATTGGCTTCTCCGGTGGAGAGAATGTCCAGCAAGGCATCTGAAGTGCGTAAAGTGCTAAAATAGTTGTCATGGATGTTGTAGCCCAGTGTGAGATTGTGCAGGAGCTGGGAATTCTTGTTGATAAGTTGAATGGCAAAAATGAAGCGTAAGGTTTCTGAATAACCAAAAGAAAGCCTACTGTAAAAAAAATGTTCTTGTTATTATCAGCAACAGCAATAACGAATTCTTTCATTAAAATTCACTCCTCTTTGTCTCCACAAACCTACTGAGCCTTAAGCCAACATTGATCCAAAACCAAGGATCAGTTAGTTCAGTAGCTAAGTGATGAACCCAGGATTGTACAGGGAGAGGAAAATAATCTCAATTTCCTTCAGGTTACTTTCTGCCCCATTTTTGGATTTGGGTATTTCACAAAATAAGATAAAAGAGGAAAACCGTGGAAATCAAAATCATTCAGGAAATTAAACAGATCCTGTTTATAGAATTAAGTGAAATAAGAAAAAAAGGAGTGTTAAAACTGCAAATGGAGGGAATGCAACTCCATCACTCTGAACAACTTACGAATGAGATGGATTAGAAGGAAGACTGTTGAAAGATAACATTATATGCGATATTTCTGTTGCAGTGTTGATCATAGTAATGAGATGGTCTCCTGGGCTGTAATAGCTCCATGGTTGTTTTCCATCCTGGTGTTCCAAACTCAGAGGGCATTTCATTCTAAGCTTCTGAGAGACTGGCTGGGATACCAGCAGCATCAGAAGCAGAAGCAGAAGGTCCATAATTCATGAGGTGAATCAATTCTTAACAAAAAGAACAAGATGAGTTAGAAGAATTAAAAGCACAAGTTGGAAATGCTACTAGCTTTCCTGATTCAGACAGAGACAATCCGAGCTTCACCTGGAAAAGAAAGAAAAGTACATTCAAGAGCGCAGTCCCTGCCTGTCTGAAAACTTGTGCCATGCAAATGCGACCTAAGATATTTATCCTTTTCTGATGAAGGATCTTTTCCATGTTGCTGCAGTCTGATGTTTACATCAAAGACAGTCACTGGAGAAGGAGCAGAAAATTGGGATGGTGATTATTACAGGGAGAAGCAACTTTTCCACTGGGGACCCTAAACTTTTTTGTTGATGCATGTCAGGAGGGTTAGCAGGAGAAAAACATGTTAGTGAAAAACCACAGAAACATGCTTGGGACCCTGTTCTGTCGTGGTTGTGGTACCTCCTCTGAGGACATGTCCAGAAAATGATGCAGGAGGAAAATAGCTCTATAACAAGGGAAATGACTTCTGCTGTCCTTCAACTTGGCCTCTTGTCTCCAGAGACTGCTGGGGAAGGTCAGCCAGAGCTATGGGGTTTGGTGACACTGTAAGATGATGTCACTTAATTCTGGGGCTGTCTTTGTTTGAATGCCAAGGAATCAATCAATACCCTTGAACCCTGCCTAATGTTAAATGTTGGCCCTGTTGGGGATTTTCTCTTATATTAGATCTCCATACATGAGTCCTAAATCGGAGCTGGTTTTAACTCTTGTGCCTGAAGTGAAATTACATTTCCCATCATTTCTAGCAATATAAATTTTTGGATGAGAGGCAAGAGAGTGACAGCCTGTGGACTATATCATTGGGTAAATAGTGAGAAAGTTATGGAGTGGATAGAATTTTTGTTCTTTGCCACTGTGTCTGTTGTCCTTCATAGTTCATTTAAGACAGATCCTTTCCATTTTGAAACTTATTAGTTTATTAAATAATCTGTGTGCTGTGAGGTCTGCAGGTGAGATTGTGGAGAGGGCATAGTTTGATGGAAGGTCAAAGTGGTGGGTTTTTTTTGCCACATAAAAAAAATTGCCAGCCAGAAAGTTGTTTGGGGGAACCGGTGGTCCTCCCTCTGGTTGTGTGGATGCCCTTGGTGGGGTGGGACTCCTGTGACATTCCCATCCCTAATGCTGTGTAAGAACCCCCACAAAAGACCCCCAAGTGCTTTGAAGGAGCAGTTGGGAGTCCCTGTGTTCCTGGCTTATCCTTGTTGGTTGTTCAGAGATTATATTTCTTGTCTGGAGAACATTAATAAGGACAACTTTGCCTAGAGGGGAGAACTGGGTGGGCTGAGTGAGATGGACAGGCAGGTCCATCCTTACTGTGAGGAACAGAGGATGGCCCATAGCCCAGGTCCATTACTTGAAAGTTCTCCCACTGAAGATCCCTCAGATTCAATTCTCAGTGCCTGGCTACTAGATCCTTGGGGGCTCTGGGTTCAAGCTGTTGCTTTTCAATGCCAGGTTGATGGGTAACAAGGCTGCCATCCTCCGTGATATTCTCTGCCATGTCTCACTGAAGCCGGGTTGTGCTCAGAGGGGAGGAAGTCCCTTCTCCATCGGAAATGTGCTCACCACTCCACCCCAGTGGAGACCCCAGAGGAGAGGATTGTCATCTGTGGTTTGTTACAGGCTCTCGGAAGGCTGCATCTAGGCCCATGTTTTGTCTCAGGCTGGCTGTGAGAACATTTCCTTGGCCTGGTGAAGTGTGTTGTGTGAATATGGTGCTTGCAGAAAGAAAAGTGTCCCCAGGTTATTTCAGTTATGAGTTATTGTTCAGCTGGTATCCATTGAATTAATGTCCTTTGGGACTCCCATAATTAATAATTCACCCATCCTGCCTCAGAAATCAAACCATGGTTGGCTTCCAGTTTGCAATCACGGAGTTGGCGGATGTGTGGGATGATCGCTCTCTTCACCGTCCGGTTTTCTCCTGCCGGGGGACCCTGAAGAAGGTCGGAAGTTGCCCTGTAGGGGCGACAAGCACGAAGGGGACCCCCGAGTGATCGCAGAAGGGCGGCAGCCTTCTCGTTTGATCCGGGGCAGCTGTTCAAACTGATGGGGAAAAGATCGGCCACTAATATGGCCCATCATCAAGCTGCTGACAGCTGAGGCCAAATCTACTAACAAGCATCTTGAAAGCAACATGGAGGAATTGGGTGAGATCTTACATTCTCTGTACCCCAAGTACTTTTCCTGTTAAAATGC
Source organism: Azemiops feae (assembly GCA_023970755.1). Classification (NCBI taxonomy): domain Eukaryota; kingdom Metazoa; phylum Chordata; class Lepidosauria; order Squamata; family Viperidae; genus Azemiops; species Azemiops feae. The sequence continues at coordinate 16,503 of JALGBA010002068.1, forward strand.
TCCTTAAAAATTCTTTCCCCTTATGAGGAGAGAGGGAAGGGGTTTTTTCCCCCACCCTCTAAAATGGCAGCATTTGATCACCCAGGGGAAACAAAGCATTGAAAAGATCAACTTAATATAATTGGATATTTATTTTGGGGGGGGGTGGAATTTGGGGACCCAAAAAGTTCCTATTCTTACTGGAACCTGCTATTTTATTTTATTTGCAAAAAAGAACCTAAATCGGATAAGAACCTAACCTGGGATCTGAAAAAAAAACTCTAAATGCTATCGGGGACATCTTGTGGCGAAGTTTGGTACAACAGTTTATTGCTTCTGACAAAGAGACTTGCTCACAGCCCAGACTTGACCTTGGTATTATCTATGATAGATTTAACTTTGAGAGAGCAGCTGGGCAGTGAAATTGATTTCTTGGAACGGTGGAGTGAACATTTACTGACTTTTGTTTAACAAATAGCCTTCACTAGAAAGACCATTTATAATTATGTCAGAAATGGAGGAGGGTCAGCAAAAAACTTTGGCTATGTTAAAATCCTTACTTGAAAGTATTCTTGCAAACACTGAGATACTCAAAGCTAACCTGAAAGATAAAGGTGCCAGCCTAGAGCCACCAAGCAAAACCTTGATTGCAGCTAAAGAACTACCAATTCAAAAAACAACAGGAGTGGAAGAAGTGAATACCAAGACAGAGGGCTTTATAGATCAAGAAGTACAGTCTACTGAAAATTCAGACAACGAAACAATAATTTTAAAACTGGAAATGACTTTCTATACAAACCAGAAGAAATCTGAGAAAGAAGAAGACCAGATCGAATTGAAGACAACTATACCAGAACAAATACAGGAATCTGGGCTACCAGGGCGAGTTTGGAGCACCAGGATGAAAATAAACCATGGAGCTACTACAGGCCAGGAGACCATCTCATTGGTATAGTCACCACTGGAAATGAACTATCGAATATAATGTTGTCTTTCAACATGGCTCCTTTTGTTCCATCTCCATCGTAAGTCGTTCAAGGCGATGGACTTGCATTCCCCCCATTTTCTAATTCTCACAATCTCCTTCTTTTCACTTGCTTCTATATTACAGGACTTCTCTAATTTCCTGGATGATTTTGATTTCCTCTTTTTTTCTTATTTTGTAGAAGAGACTCAAATCCAGAGATGGGGTTAAAAAACCCCAAAGGCAATCCAGATTATTTTTCTCTCCCCGTTCACTCCTGAATTCATCACTTGAATTCATTTTGTTTAAAGTAGTGATTGAAACAGTTGTCATTGCCTCTGCTCAGCCCATTCCCCTATTTGTATAACTGATTATTGGTTTTGGATCAGTATTGGCTTAACATTCAGTAGGCTTGTGGAGACAAAAAGAAATAAATTATTTAAAAAAATGTTGCTATTGATGATAATAACATGAACATTTTTTTACAGTAAGGCTTATGGTTTTTCATACACCGTACAATTAATTTTCACCATTCAACTGGTCAACAAGAATCTCCAGCTCCTGCACAATCTCACACTTGGCTACAACATCCATGACAACTATATGAGCCCTTTAAACACTTCAGATGCCTTGTTGGACATTCTCTCTACTGGAGAAGCCAATGTCCCCAACTACGGCGGTGGAAGGAAGGAGAACCTCCTGGCTCTATTTGATTCAACTAGCAGGGACATCTCCATCCACATTAGGAGACTTGTGCCCCAGAGCCAAGGCCAAAACTCTGTCAGAAGAAAAAGAGAAGGTCTCTCAGAAACTCTGCAATTTTAGAAAGGGCAGGGGTCTCCAGACCTGGCAACCTGTGGACTCCAATTCCCACGCTAGCTGGGAAATTCAGGGAGAAACTAGTCCAGGAAGAAAGAAAACCTAGAAAAGCAGGATAACAGAAGTTTACAAAGAGGAAGGAAAACAATGCCGTCTCTTCTCTGATATTCCCTGGAAAATGTCCTGGCAGAGCTCAAAAATCAGGATCAGATCATGTTTTGTATGCCGAAAATCCTAAATCCATTTCCCTTGGGAACCTGGAAGGCCGTGGCCCTTTGAAGAGAGAGAACCTTGAAACACATTGGCCAAGAATCTAATTCAGTCTAAAATGCCACAATGGGGGGAAAAATTGGTGTAACTCTCAATATACTTGCATTTGTTGACTTTCTCAGCTTGCAAAGTCCGTAACGTTTTTCTTTTATTGTGACATAATAACATTGTCTGGCTGGGGATATAGTCCTTCGCTCGCATTTAGTTTGGAGGACTCAAAAATGATGATGATGATGATGATGATGATGATGATGATGATGATGATGATGATGATGATGATGATGATGATGATGATGATGGTGATTATCCTCGTTATTAGAGTGGCTGAATGGGCTGAGATCAAGGGGCCATCATGGATGTTCTGCCGTTTCTAAGGGTGAGGCGCAAGAGAACCGTGTTCTTTTCCCCCTTTGGAGAAATGCAGCGAGAGTTTGTCAGTCCCTGCACACAATGAATGACGATGCCGAGGGGCTTTCACACGTAGAAGGGCGGGTGGTCCTCGACTTACAGCCATTCGCTTAGTGACCGTTTGAAGCCACAACAGCACTGAAAAAAAGAGTGGGAAAATGGCCGTTTTTCACACTTGTGACCATGGCAGCATCCCCAGGGGGTCACGTGTTCAAAATCTGGGCGTTTGGCAACTGACTCATATTTATGACGGTCGCAGTGTCCCAGGAGGTCCTGTGATCCCCCTTTAGGACCTTTTGACAAGCAAAGTCAATGGGGAAGCCAAGATTCACTTAACAACTGGGTTACTAATTTAACAGCTGCGGCAATTCCCTTAATAGCTGTGGCAAGAAAGATCAGGAAATGGGGCTCAAACTCACTTAACAACTTTGTTAGCTTTCTTCAACTGTGGTCGCAAGTTGTAGTGCTTCAAGGCTACTACCATCTTCCTATAATTGTATACTCCAGATACTTTGGATCAGAAAGCCCATCCTCTTTCAGTTACCTGGATCTTGATAGGCTGGCTGTGGGAGAGGACACCACAATAGAGAAACATATGATATAAAGAAGCCTAGTATATACTTTAAGCTCTTTTCACATAATCAACAACAAGAACATGCTTTAAAAATTTCATTTTCATTTCATTTGGTTCCCCCATATATGCCTATGGAGGTTGAATGGTGGGTTAACCAACATACCACATTACATTAGAACAGGGTTTGCCATCCTTGGCAACCTTCAGACCTGTGGCTGTGCCTGCCTTTTCTGGAATCGACAATGATCTCTTTGGCTTTTCCAGTGTTTAAAACTAGGCTGTTTTCCTTACACCAGTAATTGGCACAATTGGTCAATTTTAGGGAACATTCTGGGGGAGCAGATGACAAATAAAATGAACAGAGGAAAAAAAGATTATTCATAAACTCTTTGAAAACAACAGGTTGATTCCCAGAAAGAATGGGGGTCAAGGTTGAACTGCTTTTGAAACAGTTGAACACTTATTGCTATTCAGCTTGCCAAAGAACTGGGGGGAGGGGAGGGTGAGAAGGAATGCAGACGACCCAAGAATAGAGCGGGTGAGCCAAGAACCCACCAAGGCCGCTACTGCAGGTGTCCGAAAAGAAGCGAACGGTTCTCAAAACAAAAGACTGAGGCATAATTGGACAGCACAATCACTATTGGAGGGGGGAGAGATGGGGAAGCTACTGTTTAAATATGTAGCACTGCATGGGAAACCCTCAGAGCTGGCTTCAATTCCTCAATGCCAAAATGGTGTACTTAATAAAGTTTCACTTTTGGGATTGCAAAGTTCCTGAGAGTCCTGCTTCTCTTGGCTTTGCTAGTCGCAGGGTTGAGAATGGGTTTATTAAGAAGATAGTTGTCAGGCTAATCTTCTCCCTGGTCATCCTGATGGAAAACAGCTCCAGATGTGCTAATTCTACTTGGTTGTAACAAAACGTTTTGCAAATCTGAAAGAACAAATCTCCCACCAAGTCTTTTTTTCAGCCTGAAAAGTGAGCGAGGATCCTTTCTGAGTTTCTTTCTCTGCCCTTTTATGCAGCCGCAGGATTCCCCCCTCTTGTCTGATCCTTCCCCGGGCAGCCTCTCTTCTCCTCATCCCAAACATCATTCTCACGTATCCTGACCCTTCCTAAATAGATTGTGGAAACACTGGTGATATTACTTGGTTTCAGTAAAGTACTCACAAACAATTTTGTGATGTGATTAGAAACCTGAGGGGTGGATGGTATGATAACTAAGTGAATAAAAACTGTCTTCAAAATGATACTCAAATAATTTTTACTCTTTTTAAATCTTTCTATGAAACCTGAAGGTTATGGATAACAATGTGCCATTGGTCATCAATTTTTCTATGTTGTCATTAATACAGTAGAGTTGATCAATCTCCGTCATGCAAGATTTGATCTAAGATGTAGATCTTAGACAAAGCTAATTTGATGTGATTTAAAGAATATCAAGTTTTTCAGCGTACAAGCCTTATTTGAAACTTCATTTTAAAAGTTTGCTAAAATAACAAAGTTCCGCCTCTGGAAGGGGCGGCTGGGGAGGCGCTTTGGGGCCGTCCGCCCAGTCCAGACTCAGGGGGGGAAAAGTTCATCAAGCAGCAGCGTCCATCCTTCCTCCCGATCCCTGGCAGGAGGGGGAGAGGAAGCCAGCCCAGGGAGGGCCACAGCCCCATTCCCCACTTTCCCATCTGATGGGACACACGGCCCTCCAAGTGCACACAAGCAGCTCGGGGGCCCCAGAGGGAACCCTTCAGGGGAGCGGAGGGGCTCCTGCTTGGGCCGGGGTCAGACTAGGTGACCTCTGGGGGAACCTCCAGCCCTGGGATCCTCTGGGCCCCCCCCGAAAGAACCGGGAAGGCTGCTGGCCTGCGTCCCCCCTCCGCCCCCCAACCTCCCCCCTTTGGGGAACCTTCCCTGACTCCCGGCTGGAGAGGAGAGAAAATCTCTCTGTGGCTTCCCCCCCCCTTGAATGGAGGGAGGAAGATTCCCCTCAGGAAAGAGACTCAGGCCACAAAATGGAGGACACTGTGGGGTCTTTGCCAGCTTTAGCTGTCCTCCTCGCTGCCTGGCGGGCCAGCTGGGACTGAAAGGCCAGACTGTAGACCGCTCCTTGCAGGCAGTGTGAGGAACAGCTAAAGCATGGAAAGAGGATTGAGGACCCTGAGTGCTGCCTAGGGAATTCTGGGAGTTGAAGTCCGGACATCTTCAAGCTGCTCAGGGTGGGAAACCCGCCCTAGGAGGCCCTGCACTGGGCAGTGGGACAGATGACCTCCGGGGTCTCTTCCGACTCCCTTTTCCCACTACTCTAACCACTTAGTTCTTGTGTCGCAATAACAATGTGGGATTTGTTGTCTAGTTGAAATAAAAATCACAAGCCAAAACTTCCAAGAGAAAACAATCCCTTCATAGGCCAGGCAGGCGGTTGAGGAGGGTTTTTCCAATCTCCTGTCCAGGCCAATCAAAGCCTCAGCTGGTGACGTCAGGGGCTCACCCTAACCCCATTGGCTGGAACTCACCATGGCAACATCCAGCATCCTTGGTGGGGCTGGACAGTTGGAGTGGAAGGCCGGCTCTGTGGGCCTCGCCCCCTGTGAGGTCATAAATAATGCTGTGATGTCGCCCCTGAGGGCAGATATATAAGGCAAAGTATAGGAGAGAAAATCTGAGGCGAGTTGAGGCGAGGAGAGGAGAGAACAGTTGTGTTGCGTTTAATTGAGTTGAAGAGAGGAGAGTGAAGTGGACGACATTGGAGAAGATCGGAGGAGAGGAGAGGAGAGGAGAGGAGAGCTGAGAAGAGGAGAGGAGAGGAGAGGAGAGGAGAGAGGAGAGAAGTTCAGTTGAGTTGAAGAGAGGAGAGTGAAGTGGACGACATTGGAGAAGATCGGAGGAGAGCTGAGGAGAGGAGAGGAGAGGAGGCCAAAAAGCTTTTTTATTAGTGTGGAAATTCAGCAAGCAAGATTAGAAGATCAGGTAAGACTGCACCTTGATTCTGCAGATTATCTGTCCTCCTATTAAAGATAATAGGGGATGGGGTGGGGTGGAATAGAATAGAATAGAATAGAATAGAATAGAATAGAATAGAATAGAATAGAATAGAATAGAAGAGAAGAGAAGAGAAGAGAAGAGAAGAGAAGAGAAGAGAAGAGAAGAGAAGAGAAGAGAAGAGAAGAGAAGAGAAGAGAAGAGAAGAGAAGAGAAGAGAAGAGAAGAGAAGAGAAGAGAAGAGAAGAGAAGAGAAGAGAAGAGAAGAGAAGAGAAGAGAAGAGAATAATTCTTTATTTGTCCACATGCGATTGGACACACAAGGAATTTGTCACCAGTGCAGAAGCTCACATATAAAGAGCAGGTCACAGGTCATAATCACAGTTACAATCATTAATCATAAGTTACAAAGAACAATTGATAAATCATAAGAAACCAGTAGGAGAAGATAGTAGGGAAGATGAGAAGATGAGAAATGAGACAGTGCTGTGGGAATTGAGTATTCAGCAGAGTGATGGCACGGAGGAAAAAAATTATATGTCTAGTTGTTTTGGCATGCCATACTCTATAGTGGCGGTCCGAGGGGACAAGTTGAAACAGTTTGTGTCCAGGATGTGAGGGGTCTGTAGAAATTTCCTCAGCCCTCTTTCTGGCTCGTCCAGTGTACAGGTCCTCAGTGTAAGGCAGGCTGGTTGTGATTATTGTTTTCTGCAGTCCTAACTATCCGTTGAAGTCTGTGTCTGTCTTGTTTGGTTGCTGTACTAAACCAGACAATTATAGAGGAGCAAATGGCAGACTCCATAATTCCTCTGTAGAAGCACATCAGCAGCTCCGTGGGCAGCCTGAGCTTCCTGAGTTGGCACAGGAAGAACATTCTTTGTTGTGCCTTTTTAACGATGCTTCTAATGTGAGGTGTCCATTTCAAGTCCCGGGAGATTATAGAACCCAGAAACATGAAGGTCTCTACTGTTGATCCTGTGTTGCCTAAGATTGTAAGATATCGGTAGGCAGGCTGGCAGAGAGAGAGAGAGAGAGAAATGGTAGATAGATAGATAGATAGATAGATAGATAGATAGATAGATAGATAGATAGATAGATAGATAGATAGATAGATAGATAGATAGATAGATAGATAGATAGATAGATAGATAGATAGATAGACAGACAGACAGACAGACAGACAGACAGACAGACAGACAGACAGACAGACAGACAGATGAGAGAGAGATGTTTGTGTGTGTGTATGTGTGTGTGTGTGTGTCAGAAAGAGAGATCAGAATCAGAATCAGAATAGAGCTAGAAGGGACCTTGTAGGTCTTCTAGTCCAAGCCTCTGCTCAAGCAGGAGGAGATCCTCTACCATTTCAGACGTGGCTGTCCAGTCTCTTCTTAAAAACCTCCAGTGATGAAGCACTCACAAAAAGATGAGAGAGAGAGAGAGAGAGAGAGAGAGAGAGAGAGAGAGAGAGAGAGAGAGAGAGAGAGAGAGAGAGAGATGGGAGCACCAAGGATCCCTCATTTCAACCCAGAGATACAAACCTTCTCCTTTATTGGTAGGATCTGCTTCCTTCATTCTTCACGGCAGGATGAGCCGCAGGCTGAACAAATTGCCGTTCCTAAAAAAAAAGGACAGCAATGAGTCCAATCGTCAGATCAATCGTGACCAGCAGCAGTGGGACCCCCAGGAAGCCCATTTCTCTGGCTCCCACCCGTCCACTTCCCCTGACTCAGCCACTCGGCGAGCCACGCAGCTCCTGCCTCCGCTTACAAAGTCTTCCGCAGCTCCAACGGAGGCCAGGAAGAGGGTTCGGCTTCCAGCCCTGGTGCTTCCCGATCTGCGCCAGAGGACAACCCTGAGGACCACTCCAGGGACTGCTCAGGCAGAAGACCAGCAAGGCGAGAAAGAGCCCGTCGCCTTGCCAAGGGTGCCTGAGAGGCAAAGGTCTCAGAGGAGCAGCCTCTCCCAGGGGAGAAGACCTTCCAAGGCCGTCCTGCCTTTATATCCAGGTATACACAGTACAGGGCTGGGCTATCTATGGAACCAGCTTTGTCCTATCACATTAGCCCATCCCAGTCTATCAATCAATCAATCAATCAATCAATCAATCAATCAGAATAGAGCCTGAAGAGACCATTTGGGATCCAGAACATTGATTTAATAGGTCCCAGGACTTGATCCAGCTTCAGAGCTCTTTCAGGGTGTTGATATACCCCTTGGGTACAGTTCTTTATCTGTTTATTACAGAACAATCGAGTTGGAAGGGACCTCAGAGGTCTTCTAGTCCAACCCCCTGCTCAAGCAGGAGAGTCTATACCATTTCAGGCAGGGGGCTGTGCAGTCTCTTCTTAAAAACCTCCAGTGATGAACACAACTTCTGAAGGAAGCTGCTCCACTGATAAATTGTTCTCACTGTTAGGAAGTCTCTCCTTAGTTCCAAGTTAGTTTCCATCCATGGCTTCTTCTCCTGCCCTCTCGTGCTTTGAAAATAAGTTGACCCCCTCTTCTTTGTGGCAGCCCCTCAAATACTGGATCAGGTTACCCTAAGTCCTTCTTTTCTTTGGACTGGCCATACCCAGTCCTAAGAAAAGAAGGACTTGGGGTAACATGATCCAGTAGAGGGGCTGCCACAAAGAAGAGGGGGGTCAACCCAGTTCCTGCAACCGTTCTTCATCAGGCAGAGAACTTAGGCTACAGACCCCCTCAGTCAAAGAATTTTGGCCGGTGGGGTGTAGAAAGAGGGTCTTCTCTACCCCTGCTACTGTATTATGAAACATTTTGCCCTCAGAGGGGAGGGAAGACCCCATTCTCTTAGCCTTTTACAAAGCGGTCGAAACCTGGCTGTGCAGCTTTGTGTGGCAGGCACAAAGGTCCACACAATCCCGGGGCTGGCTGGTACCACGAGAGCCCTCCCTCTGCCTTTTTCACCCACGTTGAACGATCACCAATATTTATATACCGATATATAGTATACCCCCAGTATAGGGTCTCCTGCTCAAGCAGGGGGCTGGACTAGAAGACCTTCAGGATCCCTTCCAGCTCTATCCTATTCAAAGACCTTGGGATTTTTATTGCTTTGAAATTTCACAATGTTGTAATCTTATCATTTTTTTAAAAAAAATGTCATCCTAAATTAATCTTAATATTTCATGGCTAATTTTATATGCTGTTTTATATGTTGATTACACTGCACAGTGTCCAGAGTTCCTCCTTCAGATGGGTGTCTGGGAACATAAAATATAAATAAATTCAGTAAATAGATTTCAGGTAAAAGGCACTTAGATGTTGTGGTTAAGACACCAATCCAGAAACAGGGAGATGGTGAGTTCTAGTCCCATCTTTTCTTTTCTTTTTAAAATATATTTTATTGGATTTTTATGGGGGTGGAAGGGTTACATCAAGGTGCTTAGGAAACACCGTGGAGGTGGGTATATCAAACATCCAAAAGAACAATCACAGATATATAGCTCAAATTAATTCATTGAAAATTCCCTCTCTAATTCCCTCATATAGTCTTGCATATTCAAATTAATACATTTCTAAATAAACTTCAAACAATCCTATCGAATATCACTCACATTTCAATTATAGAAATCCAAGTCCTGTTTTTAGGCTTTACTAATTTACAGTTACCATATTCCAATTAGTCTTAAATAGACATATTATTAACACTTCGGGTGTCCCTTTTTAACATAATGATTATATCTAAAATGAGTATATTATTCCCGCAGTAACATTCTTATGTTTTCTTTATTAATACCATTTCTTCTCTTGTCACCAATCCCTCTTATTCTTCTTCTATTACAAAATAATTATCTTATTTAAAATAAAAATATCAAACCAACAAATAGATTTCTATCTGGTTTAAATATATATTCTATCAATTCATCTATGTCTATAAAAAATCTTTTTAACCCAGTAGATAAAGTTTACCTCTCCAGTAATTATCATATCTAAGACAAAGTATTATTACAAAGGATATCCTCTTACAAAATTCACGTACTCCGTTAGTTATTAAATCAGTCAAAAACTCAAAAGCCTTTTTAAACCCATTAAATAAAACTTTAAAATACATTTTTAAATCTAACTCTAGGTTTCTTTCTGTGCCATACCGGTTTCCATAATAAAATTCCTGCATCATCAAACCACAATATTAGAAAGTCAGTATTCCTCAATGCTTCAAATTGGTCAAAGTTCTCTTTCCTTTCTTCTAGTAGCCTTTTGATGATAGAAGCCGTTTTATTCCATGTTATAGTTACTAGTTGTTTATCCACATTATCACAGTTTTCAATAACTTGTATCTGAGTGTCAGTCTCTGTTGATGTTGATGCTTCAGGCATCTCAGTTAAAGTTATTCTTTGATCATCAAGCTTCTCCATAGATTGCGTTTGGGGTTGTATAAAGTTAATTTGTTCCTTAGTTTCCACAATTTCTCTCGGTGTAGTTTCATAGTTTTGTTGTAGACATGGTTCCTCTTTAGGTTGTACATATTGCTCACTAGTCTCTTTAGCGCCAATCTGCTCCTTCTCCACTGTTTTTCGGCCTATAACTTGATCCGTCAAAGTTTGGAAGTAAGAGTTCATATCCTCCGTGGCTTCCAAGATTTTTTCCAGTATAAGCTCATAGTCCAGCTGTGTGTTAAGTTCCATGTCAGTGGTGAAAAGATCTTTTAATCTTTTAGTGAAGGCTCTATTTCGTAGAAATCAACAAATATTCACCTCCAATTCTCAATAGACCAAATCACCACACAGCTGTTTCAGTTATCTTACTCTTATCATCTTTTGAAGGTCAGAGCCATCCTCCAGCAATGAAAAAAATATACAGTTGCAGTAACATTTTTCGTCACAAGATGTCCTCAGCAGGCTATAAGGTCTTTCTTTCTTTCCAAGTTAATAGATTTTTTGTTTTTCACGTTAAAAATATGAAGAAAGGCCTCTCCAAAATAGTAGACGCGTAGTTATGATAATAATAATCAAGAATAGAAGTATTTTCAGGCCCCCTCAGTATTCCAGAATTTAAATAGTCAATAAAAATTTAACTGGTTTATTTTTTTTCCAATTCCCAAAGCTGTTTTTCCCAAGTGCCCAAACGCTGCTCCCTCACATACATAATTCAAATACAAAAGCTTTTTACAGGAGAGTAATTAGGGAAAGAAGGGGGAGGAAAGGTCTCACCCGGACTCTCCACGGGGGTTCTTTATGCTTAGTTGTTCTTCTGGCTTTCGGCTGGTGCAGCAAAGTGATCGTCCATTTTACTGGCCGATCTTTTCTCCGACGGCACTAAGGAGCTGGCTCAGACTGAGGAAGGAGCTGCCGCCCTTCCCCAGTCAAACAAGGGCCTCCTCAACGGTGGTCGCCTCTCCGGGGCGACTTTCGACCCGATTAAGGGTCTACCGGCGGAGGGAAAACAGCCAGTGGGAGAGACGGATCTCTCCGTGCGACTGTGTGTGCCGCGATCCGGAACCGGAAGCCAGTTCTAGTCCCATCTTAAGCATGAAAGATGGCTGGGTGACTTTGGGCCGATCAGCAGGAGGCAGTGAGTTCTAGTTCTGCCTTACGCATGAAAACTGGCTGGATGACTTTGGGCCAATCAAGCGAAAAGAAGGACCAGGGCTGCCATGATAGCAGTGTTCCAATATTTGAGGGGTTGCCACAGAGAGGAGGGGGTCAACCTGTTTTCCAAAGCACCCGAAGGCCAGACAAGGAACATTGGATGGAAACTGATGAAGGAGAGAGCCAACCTAGAACTAAGGAGGAATTTCCTAACACTGAGAACAATTAATCAGTGGAACGACTTCCCTTCTGAAGTTGTGGGTGCTCCATCACTGGAGGCTTTCAAGAACAGACTGGACAGTCACTTGTCAGAAATGGCATAGGGTCTCCTGCCTGAGCAGGGGGCTGGACTAGATGACCTACAAGGTCCCTTCCAACGCTGTTATTCTGTAAAGATTCAGTCACTTCAAAATGAGCATGAAGATTTATTGCAAGCTTAAGCGCTCCACAAGAATCTGACCAGCTGGCCATTAAGGGAAAGGGTCTATGTGACAACTCGCCACGGCCAACTTTCGGTGGCCAACTAGCCGAGGGACAACTCGCTGCGGGTTACATTAATATCACAGAAATGGTGGAAGAGAATCATGAAAGAAAGGATGGCAAAGGAATGAAATGTGAATGATAAAAATTAAAATGATTTTTTATTTATTTTAAATAATGAAATTGAATTGTTAAATTTTCCTGTGGCGAGTTGTCCCATTCCACAAAGGAGATAAGAAACACATTCAAGCTGGGCTGGATTTAGATCTCTTGTGGATGCGAAGGGACTTGTGACTAATGACGCATTAGACTCCTCCCTCCCTCGGGCTCAGCCTGGTCTTCCCCTACGCACCCTTTTTTCTCTTCCTTTTGAGAAGGTTTGTCCCGTCGAATTGCCCATCAATCCCAGTCTCTCTCTTCTTCTCAGAACTCTCCGACGAATGCTTTAGACGTTTATGGGAGAGCAAGGAGCCACTGAAAGGCAGATCTGTGAAAGACATCTTAGAGTTGATGGATGAGAAAGAAATGTTAGATACCATCCTGGACCAACTTCGTCCTTCCTTGCATGTAAGCAGATTGGTTTGTGTCGGGGGGGGGGTGTTTCCAGAGGTCCATCCCGGAGAGGTTGCAGAAGCAAGGACTGTCTCTGTGGAGATAATTTATCCCCAAAGTAGACAAATGTGGTTATCGAGAATTTGCTGAATATGGGGCCTTTACTGCTCTTTGAGCTTGGTTTTTTTCTTGCAGACATTTCATGACCCAACTGGGTAACCTTATCGGTGCTAGTGAGTGTGAGGCTTGCTCCCTGCTTATTCAGGGCAAGCTACTGGGTATAAACAGAGAGCAATCGCCACTCCCTTCTAATACTGATGATGTTCCTTAGTTGGGTCATGACACATCTGCAAGAAAACAACCAAGCTCAGAGAGCACCAAGGACCCCGTAGTCCTCCTCACTCTCCACCATCTCCTCTTTCTTCTCTCCTCCCTCCTTCTTCCTCCTCTTCCTCCCCTTCTTGTCTTCCACTCTGAACACCCCCTCCCTTGTAGCACTGTTGATGTTCCTAGTTGGATCATGAAAAATCTGCAAGAAAAGAACCAAGCTCAGAGGTTCCACAGTTCTCCTCCTCCTCCTCCTCCTCCTCCTCCTCCTCTTCATAATCCCCCACCCACCCTTCCAGCACTGATGATGTTACCTTGTTTGGCCCTGAAACATTTGCAAAGCTCAGAGAGCAGCAAGGGCTCCTCAGTTCAACCCTGAGCTGCAAATATTCTTTTCCATTTGCTGAACTAACCTCAGTTCCTGCATGCGCAGCCAGCCAGCCAGTGGGGAGGGAGACTGGGAGTTGTACAGGTGGTCCTTAACTTACAACCTTAACTCAGCCCAAATTTTATGTTGCTGAGCAAGACATTTTGTAAATGAGCTTTGTTCCCATTTTACGACCTTTCGTGCCTCAGCTGTTACTTGAATCACTACAAATGTTAAGTTAGTAACACGGTTGTTAAGGGAATCTGGCTTCTCCCTTGACTTTGCTTGTCAGGAAGTTGCAAAAGGGGATCACATGACCCAGGACGCTGCAACCGTCACAAGTACATGCCAGTTGCCAAGCATCTGAATTTTGATTACACAATGGTCATACAGTAAGTGCGAAAAACAGTCAGAAGTCATTTTGTTTCAGTTGTAAATTATTTCTTATAAATAAATGGTTGTAAATCAAGGGCCAGCAACATCTGGAGACAGGTTGTTTACTTGTCCTTCCAGTCAGAGGAAGCAAATCTTCATCTGGACAACTGTTCTCACAATTTGTGGCAGAGGTTTTCCAACAGCTCCTCTCAGCTTCAGCTGATACAATCCGGGATGGTCCTTCTTACATGCCTTGTGTCTGTCCCAGCTAGAAAAGTCAAATAAATTGCAAAATGTATCCTGATGCAGAAGGGAAACCGATGCTTTCCTTGGAAACACACAAAAGAATCAGTTCCTTCCTCTGCTCCTTCCCTTTGCCTCCATTTCTTTATTCTTGCTGCCTAAACAGATTTCTGCAGGCCCCAAACCGCCCAGGAGGAAAATGGACGGATTTCCCTCCCTCCACCAGAAGTCTGCTGTCCAAGGAAGTAGTTCCCATCTCTTGTCTCAGGAGAAGGTAAATATGCTGAGCTTTTACCCTTTGGGGGGCGCAATTGTCCTAGACACAATGCCAACACAATGCCAACTCGGCGCGGGATAATTCAACAATTCAATTCGTTCAAATGATTTAAAGAATTATTTTCATTTTTGTCACTCACGTTTCATTTTGTCCCTCCTTTGGCATCATTCCTTTAATGATTCTGTTGCACCATTTCTTCGAGATTAGACAGACAAATGAATAGTAGAATAACAGAATTGGAAGGGACCTCGGAGGTCATCTAGTGAAGTCCAACCCCCTGCTCAGGCAGGAAGCCCCATGCCATCCTGGACAAAGGGCTGCCCAGTCTCTCCTTAAAAACCTCCAGTGATGGAGCACCTACAACTTCTGGAGGCAAGTCGTTCCACTGATGGATTGTTCTCACTGTCAGGAAATTTCTCCTTAGTTCTAGGTTGCTTCTCTCCTTAATTAGTAGCTGACCACACAGTGTCCATTTCTGATAGTATTTTGTCCTCCTTTTCCTTTCCCTGACCCATTGGTGGACCTCCCTACGATTCTCCGACTCTTTTCCCAACCTTCAGATTTCGCTTTACAAATACTATGGGGTGAAACTACGGAATTCGAGACAGAAAGACCTGGTCAAGGAACAACTGAAAAGACTTCTAGGTTTTCCATTTCAAGAAGAAACAGACAGAGAAGTGAGTGGAAGTGGGGTTTCTGCAGGGGCTGAGCCCTCCAACTTTGTGGGGCCCTTGGTGCTCTCTGAGCTGGGTTGCTTTCTTGCAGACGTTTTGTTACCCAACTAGGTCACATCATCCGTGCTAGAAGGGAGTGGGGTTTGTGGGGAGGAGGAGGAGGAGGAGGTGGAGGAGAGGAGGACTATTGGGTCCTGTGGGGTTACAGAGGGGAGGAGGAGAAGGAGGAGGAGGAGGATTAGGAGGAGGAGGAGGAGGAGGAGGAGGAAGAAAGAACCATGGCGTCCTTGGTTATTTTCTTGCAGACATTTCATTACCTAGCTAGGTAACATCATCAGCGCTAGAAGGGAGAGGGGATTGCTCTCATTTTGCAGGTAGTTCTCAACTTACGGCCACAAGTGGACCAGTATTTCCATTGCTGAACCAGACAGTTGTTAAATGGGTTGTGCTGGATTTTATGACCTTTTGGGCTATGTTGTGTAAGTGAATCACCGCAATTGTTAAGGGAATCCTGCAATGCCTTTTTTAAATTCGCTTTTTTCAAGGATGCTCTAACTTGGAAAATTCGCTGAATAAATTGTTGTAAGTCGAGGACTACCTGTATTTAATTTCTTTCCACCCTCCCAAAGCTTGGAAGGAATAAAAAGAAGGGTGCAGGCAGTACAACAGTTCGTTTAATGACCATTGAAAGTTAGGACGGCACTGAAAATGTGACTTATGACCATTTCTCCACACTTACGGCCATCAGAGCATCCGTATAGTGACCTGACCAAAATTCAGATGTTTGGTTCCTATTTGTGACGGTCGCAGCCTCCCAGGGTCACCTGATCCTCCTTTTGCGACCTTCTGGAAAGCGAAGCCAGTGGAGGAGTCAGAGTCACTTAAGAATTGTGTTACTAACTTAACAACTCCAGTGACTCACTTAACAACTGTGGCAAGAAAAGTCATAAAACGGGGCAAAATTCCCTTAACAAATGTCTTGCTTAGCAACAGAAATTTTGGGCTCACTGGTGGTCATAAGTCGAGGACTACCCGTATAATAACAATAATAAAACAATAGCATCAGTGACTCTTCTTGACCGAAAGAGGATACTTTTACCACCGGCTAATAAATTTATTCCTAGAGAGGCAGGAAGAGCAAGTTAGGCAGAGGGTGAAGGACTGGAGCTGGGCGTCCACAGGGATGCTCAAAGTGTCAAGATGGTGGCCATAATGCGGCAATTGTTCCATCCTGGCATGAATTTTTTGACCATGGGACGTCAAACTTGGCGACTTTCAGATTTGTGGACTTCAACTCCCAGAATTCCTCAGCATTGATGGCTGAAGAGTTCTGAAAGTCCCCGAGTCTTAAAGTTGCAGGCTGGGGAATTCTGGGAGTTGAAGTCCACAAGGCTTCAAGTTTGGAGACCCCTATTTTTGACCACCCCCCGTGGACCACTCTTGTTTGGAGCAAACGACTCCAGAATGTGGCTGACCCTCAAGAGAAAACAAGAGGTGGCTCTTACTTAGCATTCATCATAGAAGCAGCCTAAAATAAAGAAACACGATTACGGGTCAAATGTTGAAATGTCCTAATTCGCAAGCATCGCTTTGCTTAGGGAATCTCTGAAGCCATCGGAGTGGTTGCATTTTGCCATCTTCCTGAGATCCTGGTGGCCCTGAGAGATGTTGGCCACTTTGTGCGTGCAAAGAAACCTGCTCTGCAAGAAGCCACCTTTCAGGTAAGGCCAGAGATGGGGTTGCAAGGTCTGAGACTCAGTACAGAAGAACGCTGGGGGATTCTGGGAAGGAAAGTCCAACGTGTTTAGAAGGACTGATGCTCCGGGTTGTCTGGTCTCCTCAGACTGGTCATAGATCTCAAGACCGGAGACCAGCGCTGAGATTTGTAGGAGGAGGAGATTATGAGTTGCCCCAACAAATATCTCAAGTAGACCCAAAGGTGCTTTTTCAGAAGGCAACTGGACTTTGTTTTTCCTTCCTTTCACTTCTCATCCAAGAAGCTTCTTCTGTTCTGACTGAGAAGGGGATTGGACCGAGGGATGATGGAGAATTAGTTGCTTATCGCCTCATCCCTTCTGGTGATTGATGACCACTTCCTGGACCTCAATATGGAGGTGGGAAAGGGACCTCAATTGGAGGCCAGACATGTGGACTTCCCAAAGACATCCAGTTGGCCATTTGGGATCCAGAACGCTGATCTAATAGGTCCCAGGACTTGATCCAGCCTCAGAGCTCTTTCAGGGTATTTATAGACCCCCTGGGTACAGTTCTTTCTCTGCTTATTATAGAACATAGAACAAGCGAGTTGGAAGGGACCTTGTAGGTCATCTAGTCCAGCCCCCTGCTCAGGCAGGAGACCCTATGCCATTTCTGACAAGTGACTGTCCAGTCTCTCTTTGAAAGCCTCCAGTGATGGAGCACCCACAACTTCTGGAGGCAAGCTGTTCCACTGGTTAATTGTCCTCACTGTTAGGAAGTTTCTCCTTAATTCCAAGTTGCTTCTTTCCTTGGTTAGTTTCCATCCATTGTTTCTTCTCCTGGTGCTTTGGAGAACAGGTTGACCCCCTCCCGTCTTTGTAATCACAGGACCAACACTCTTGTTTTGAGAGACAAATTCGCACAGCCGTGATCCTGTGCTATGGCCAAGCAGCCATGGGAGCCCATCCGGAGGACTTGATGCCTTTAGCGGAACACATTGTCTCTGAGATTCTCTTCCAGTATTCGACTAGGAACAAGGTAGGCTGGCTTCCACCCTGTGCTTCTCTTCATGATGAGTTGCCCTTTTCTCAGAAAGGTGGGAGTCATGTCCCAGGTCTTCCCTCTGAATTAAAATGGAAAAAGAAACCCCCTTTGATAATTTTCCAGTATCGCCTCTCATTATTTCCCCTCTTTATTGCAAGAACAATGATAATCTGGAGTCCTTAGCTTGGTTGCCTTCTTGCAGACATTTCATGACCCAGCTGGGTAACGTTATCAGTGCACTGTGGGAAAAGAGGAGGAGAAGGAGAAGGAGGAGGAGGAGGAGAAGGAGAAGGAGGAGGAGGAGGAGGAGGAGAAGGAGGACTGTACAGTCCTCGTTGTTCTCTGCTTAGTTGTTTTCTTGCAGATGTTTCCCTACCCAACTAGGTAACGTTATCAGTGCTAGAAGGGAGTGGGGTTTGCTCTCCTTTTACATACGAGTGGCTTGCCCTGTCAATGCCGGCAGGACTGTTGTTTTTCTTCTTGATATTTCCTTGATCTATTGTTTACCGCTGAATAGTTTCTCTGGGGTTAATCCCTGCTTCTCTGGGTTTCGATTGCTAGTGAGGAAATACAAGGAATGTCTGCAAGAAATCCACCTAGCTCGCAGAGCACCACCCCTGAGCTACAAAGATCCCCTCTATTGAATTCTCTGACTGCCCTTCTTAAGAGGGAGAAGAGAGTAGAATAACAGAGTTGCTTGGAAGAATCCTGATCTCTGGATCAGCAGGAACCCTCGAGCCCCCGGTTAGGCCTCTAATTCAGATTCGCTCCTTATTCCAATTGCAGAGTACATGTTTAACTGCTAGTTGTTCATTTATCTATTGGAGGTCATGCCGCCTTTATTATACTCAAGGCAGCGGACATGCATAATATTCTTTCCTCCTTTCCACACAACAACCTTGTGAGATAGATGGACTGGCCCCAAGTCACCCAGCTGGCTCTCATGCCTAAGGCAGGGCCAGAACTCACATTTAGTCTCTTGGTGATTGGCCCAAAGTTACCCATCCAGCTTTCACGCCTATGGCAGGACTAGAACTCACCATTTTGGGGTGACTGGCCCAAAGTCTCTCAGCTGGCTTTCATCCTAAGACGGGACTCGAACTCACAGTCTCTTGGTGATTGGCCCAAAGTTACCCATCCATCTTTCATACCTACAGCGGAACTAGAACTCACAGTCGCCTGGTGATTGGCCCAAAGTTACCCACCCAGCTTTCATGCCTACGGCAGGACTAGAACTCGCCATTTTGGAGTGACTGTCCCAAAGTCTCTCAGCTGGCTTTCATCCTAAGACGGGACTCGAACGCACAGTTGCCTGGTGATTGGCCCAAAGTTACCCATCCATCTTTCATGCCTAAGGCAGAACCAGAACTCAGAATGTCCAGGTGATATTTTGATTGGCAGCCCCTCAGAGTTCGACAGAAGATGGTTGGCTACATCGAGGTTTAAATCAATCAGTCCCTCCTCTTCCTTCTGGTTTCTTCTAACCCCACACTATCCACCCCGCGTTTTCCAGGATGAAGCCTTGAAGAAAGCGTTCCTGAGGTCCGTGATCATGATCACCAAAGCTCTTGTCCAGAGCAAGCGGCAGGATGTCCATTTACCCCATAAATCTGAACTGGTCCTAAATATAAATGTAAGTGGGGGGGGGCAGGTGCTCCCGGGAGAATTAATTTCTGAAAGTGAATTTGGATGGAATTCTATTGAATACAGCAGGTTCTCCTCGCCCGCAGTTCAGCCCCAAATGGTTGTTGCTAAGTGGGACAATTGTTAAGTGAATTCTGTCCCAGTTTACGACCTGTCTTGGCACCATTGTTAACCGAATCACGGCTGTTGAATTAGTCCCACGGTCGTTAAGTGGATCTGGCTTCCCCATTGACTTGGCACGTTAGAAGGCCGCAAAAAGGGGATGACGTGACCCAGGGACACTGCGACCGTCATCAAGATGAACCGGTTGCCAGGTGACTCCATTTTGACCAGGTGACCATGGGGGAATGCTGCCGTGGTCGTAAGTGTGGGAAACCATCACCAGTCACTTTTC
The DNA here is from genome assembly GCA_023970755.1 of Azemiops feae. NCBI lineage: Eukaryota > Metazoa > Chordata > Lepidosauria > Squamata > Viperidae > Azemiops > Azemiops feae. The sequence continues at coordinate 36,112 of JALGBA010002068.1, forward strand.
TTCAGTGCCGTTGTAACTTCGCACGGTCCTTAAATGAACGGTTGCTACGTGGAGGACTATCGTGGTCTATTTGGCCAAGTGTGGTTAGACACAGAGAGGTTCTCTCAAGTGTGGTTAGACACCGTGCAGAAGCCCTCCAGGGCAGTAGCTCTCGGTGCGCATGCAAAACCACAGAGTGATCACCACCCTCCTCGTCATAATGACACCAGTAAAAGGAGGGAGCAGGAAAGGGGAGAAGGATAAAGTACAGCCAGACGACGTGGGGAAACAGAGATAAGGCAGGACTGTAAGAATCAGGTGTTCAGCAGAGTGAGGGCACAAGGGAAAAAACGCTTTGTGACTAGTTATCCCAAAGGTGCTTTTTCAGGAGGCAACTGGACTTTCTTGTTTTTCTTTGAAGACGTTTCACTTCTCGTCCAAGAAGCTTCTTCAGCTCTGACTGGATGGTGGGGAATGGACGGGTTTATATTCATTGCAGACGGCTGGTCATTTGTCCTCTTTGGGAGAGGTGTTGAGGCCGCCTGTCCTCTGGGTCACCCGAGTAGTGCAAATGGGTGTGGAGCCTTCTTGGCTGCAAGATGTTTCCTGCCCTGGGTACCTTCACACCCATTTGCACTACTCAGGTGACCCCGAGAACGCAGATAAACCTCCAAGTGGCCTCAACAAATTGCTAAAAGAATGCAAATGACCAGCTGCCTGCAAGGAGTATACATCCTCCCATTCCCTACCATCCAGTCAGAGCAGAAGAAGCTTCTTGGACGAGAAGCGAAAGGTCTTCAAAGAAAAACAAGAAAGTCCAGTTGCCTCCTGAAAAAACCTCCACAGACATTTGTGTCTAGTTGTTTTGGCATGTAATGCCCTATAGTGCCATCCTGAAGGGAGGAGTTGAAACAGTTTAAGTCCAGGATGGGCGGGTCTGCAGATATCTTCTCAGCCCTCCTTCTGACCCCCATAGTATGCAGGTCTTCCATGGAAGGCATATGTGGTTTGTTATGTGCTTTGAAAAAAAAAAGGGGGAGGGCTTTTTGCTGCTTTCTTGGTGGCCTGACCCAGCCAAGGTCAACCTGGCTAAGGAAACCATGATTTGGGGCAATATGTGGGCCAAATCCGGTCCAGGTCTTCTTCAATGGCACTGCTTGTCAACGATAGCTGTGAGAGCTTCTTCTGGAGAGATTAGAAGAGGCAGGTCAGGTTTGCGTGTTGTGTTAACAGGCCACTCATCTGACTCAAAAGAGTGAGACCCCCGTGGAACCGTTTCATTCCAGAAGCTGTGGGTGCTCTGTCACTGGAGGTCTTTCAAGAAGAGACCGCACAGCCAATGTCCAGAATGATATCGGGCAGGATTGTCCAACCTTGGCAACTTTAAGAGCTGTGGACTTCAACTCCCAGAATTCCCCAGCCAGCATGGCTGGCTCTGGAGTTCTGGGAGTTGAAGTTCACAGGTGGTAAAAGGCCATAGTTACCCATCCCTGACTTAAATCATGGTCACGTGATCGCGGGACACTGCAAACTGCCCTAAATGTGGGCTGGTTGCCAGGTGATCACATGATCCCTCAGGAAGGCACACCTCTCAGAACTTCGAATCTGGGTCATAAGTAGTCCTGGAGAGATCTGTCACAACTATAGATGGTGGCTAAGCGACCAGTTATAAGTTGAGGACTTCTTGTATCAACCAGAAAAAGCATAGGGGTGGGAATAGAGCCAGTTGGATGGTGGCCATATCTCTGGAGCTTTCTTAGATGTGTTTCCTCCTCCTCCTCTCAGGAAGTCATTGAAAATGAGCCCGTGAGTCCCTTGTCCGTCAGAATTCTTCATCAAGCGATCATCGCAATCACCTCCATGACGTACGTACCTGCACCGCCCTCACTTTATCACCAGGGTTTGTAGGAACCGGGAGTTGGACCCAGTTATGGGATTTCCATGCCAAGTCCCCAGGCTCTAGAGCATGCGTTGGATTAGCAGGTCAGTCCCAGAATTTGGAAGGGTGAACAATTTGCACGCTGGCCATCTGGGCAGTTCAGATCTGGGAAACCAGGTGAGCGTGCTTCTTTAGATGTGAGGGGTCCTTGGTGCTAACCAAGAATAGAATAGAGATGGAAGGGACCTTGCAGGTCTTCTAGTCCAGCCCCCTGCTCAAGCAGGAGAACCTATACCGTCTCAGACAAGTGACTGACTAGCCTCTTTTTAAAAATCTCCAGTGATGGAGCGCCCACGATTTCTGGGGACAAGATATTCCACTGGTTAATTATCCTCATTGTCAGGAAGTTTCTCCTTAATTCCAGGTTGCTTCTCTCTTTGATCAGTTTCCAACCATTGTTTCTCTTCCTTCCCTCTGGTGCTTTGGTGAACAACGTGACCCCCTCTGCCTTGTGACAGCCCCTCAGATACTGGAATACTGCTATCATGTCTCCCCTATTTCTTCTTTTCTTTAGACTAGACAAACACAAGTTCTATGGCCGTTCTTCATATGTTTTAGTCTCCAGGCCCCTGATCATCTTAGTTGCTCTTCTCTGAATTTCTTCCAAACTCTCAACATCTTTTTTGTGATATGGTGACCAGAATTGGCTGCAGTATTCCAGGTGTGGTCTTACTAGGGCCTTATAAAGCAGTAATATTACTTCACGTGATCTCGATTCTATACAACCCAGGACTGCATTAGCTTTTTTGTTTGCTGCTGCACACTGCTGGCTCATAGTCAAGTGATCGTCCACTAGGACTCCAAGGTCCATCTCACAGTTACTGTTTTTAAGCCAGGTCTCGCCCAATTTGTATTTGTACCTTTGATTTTTCCTGCCTAGATGTAAATCTTTGCTTTTCTCCACACTGAAACTCATTTTGTTGGATAGGGCTCTTTGTTCAAGTTTGTCAAGATTTTTTTGGATCCCGAGTTTGTCTTCTGGGCTGTTGGCTACACCTGCCAGTTTGGTGTCATCTGCAAATTTGATGAGTTCCCCTTCAATTCCCTCATCTAAATCATTGATAAAGATATTGAAGAGTCCTGGGCCTAAGACGGAACCTGGTGGTACCCCACTGCTTACTTCTCTCCATGTGGATGTAGTGCCGTTGAGGACTACTCGTTGAGTACCGTTTGCCAGCCAGCTACAGATCCATCTGGTGGTCATGTTGTCTATCCCACCTTTTCCTAGTTTACTAAGGAGTAGGTTGTGGTCTAATTTATCAAATGCCTTCCTGAAGTCTAAGTATACTACGTCCACAGTATTTTGCTGGTCTATTTGTTTAGTCACTTCGTCAAAGAATGAAATAAGATTGGTTTGGCATGATCTGTTTTTAACAAACCTGTGCTGGCTACTAGTTATAACTTTGTTTGCTTCTAGTTGTTCACAGATCTGTTTTTTGATGATCTTTTCTAGGATCTTCCCAGGTATTGAGGTAAAACTGATTGGTCTGTAGTTTTCTGGGTCCATTTTCTTTCTTTTCTTGAAGATGGGAACCACATCAGCCCTTTTCCAATCCTCAGGTACTTCCCCGGTGCTCCAGGATTTTTGAAAGATGTGGTGCAATGGTTGTGAGATAACATCTGCCAGTTCCTTCAGAACTCTGGGATGTAATCTGTCAGGCCCCAGTGATTTATATTCCTCAAGGTTGGATAGGTGTTCTCTTACCATTCTCTTGCTTATTTTAATTTTTGTTTCTAATTTCTCTTTTGCAGTGGTTTTTTTTTTGTATGTTGGGCTATGGTTTCTTTTTGTGTGAAGACTGATTCAAAGTATGAGTTAAGCAGCTCTGCTTTATCCCTATTGCCTGTTATTTCCTTGTCATCTTCTCTCTTTAGTGGACCTACAGTTTCCTTGGCTTTTTTGTTGATGTTAATATGTTGGAATAAACTTTTTTTTTACTATCCATGATTTCTGTTGCAAGTCTTTGTTCGTTCTGAGCCTTTGCTTTCCTGACTTCATCTTTGCACATTCTGGCTGTTTGCTGATAATCGGCCTTAGTTATGTGGCCCTCTTTCCATTTTTTGTATTCATCCTATTTGTCTTTCAATTTCTCAGAGAGATCTTTGTGCAGCCATGCTGGTTTATTCTTAAATTTCTTGTTTTTCTTTCTCAGAGGTATTGTGCTAGTCTGGTCTTTTGTGATCGCATTTTTCAGAGTTTCCCACGCTTCTCAGGTTGTTTTCCCCTTTAGGATTTTCATCCATGAGATCTTTCCTAGGTTCTCTCTGAATTTATTAAAGTCAGCTCTTTTGAAGATATGGATATGTGAGTGGGGGAGGAGGAGGAGGAGGATAACTGTGGAGAACTTGGTGCTCTCTGAGCTTGGTTGTTTTCTTGCAGATATTTCATGATCCAATTAGGTAACATCGTCAGTTCTAGAAGGGAGGGGGATTTGCTCTCTTTATATACATAGAGAGAGAGATACAGTAGATATAGATGGATGGATAGATAGAAGATAAAATAGACAGTGGATAGATGATAGATAGATAGATAGATAGATAGATAGATAGATAGATAGATAGATAGATAGATAGATAGATAGATAGATAGATAGATAGATAGATAGATAGATAGATAGATAGATAGATAGATAGATAGATAGATAGACAAGCAGACAGAGATATAGATAGATAGTTAGATAGCTAGATAGATAGCTAGATAGCTAGATAGGTAGATAGCTAGATAGCTAGATAGCTAGATAGCTAGATAGATAGATAGATAGATAGGTAGATATTAACATAGATAGATAGATAGATAGATAGATAGATAGATAGATAGATAGATAGATAGCATTGGTGGTGCAGTGGTTAGAATGCAGTATTGCAGGCCAACTCTGCCCACTGCCTGTAGTTCAATCCTGACCCACTCAAGATTGACTCAGCCTTCCATCCTTCCGAGGTCGGTAAAATGAGGACCCAGATTGTTGGGGGCAATAGGCTGACTTTGTAAAACCACTTACAGAGGGCTGTAAAGCACTGTGAAGCGGTATATAGGTCCAAGTGCTATTGCTATTGCTCTGTCTAGTTTAATGAAAAAGGGTCTGGGGGTGACACGATAGCAGACTTCCAATGTTTGAGGGGCTGTCACAGAGAGGAGGGGGTCAACCTACTCTCCAAAGTACCTAAGGTAAAAAGCAATGTATGGAAACTTATCAAAGAGAGATCCAGGAGAAATTTCCTGACACTGAGAACAATCAATCAGTGGAACGGTTTGCCTCCAGAGGTTGGAGGTGCTCCATCACTCCAGGTTTTCAAGAAAAGACTGGACAACCATTTGACCAGGGTGATATAAGCACCATCAAAAAGCAAGGGTTGGACTAGAAGACCTCCAAGGTCCCTTCTAGCCCTACGAGTCTACGATCTTCTCACACACCCTCCTCTTTTCTTGTCTTTCATCAGTCGTTTGAAGCCTACATTGAACGCTGAGGTGATGTCTAAGTTGGTGGACACAAGCATACAGAAGGTGTTTTCCCTGCCGGCTATGACGATGACCAAAGTGAATGCAGGTAGCCCAAACCAGTCAACCTATACTCAGGTGAGCAGTCCAGATGAAGCAAAGCAATATGAGATCCATCTGGACCTTTGGTGGGAGGACGAGGTGAAACATGAATCAAGTTCTCCTCAAAAGCTCTGAATCCACCCATTGAGCCAAATGGCACCTTGGCCTGTCCCTTCATCCCTGGCCTTGAAAGAATGCTTCCACTTCTCATTCTACGTTTCTTGATAGGACTACGTATTTTTAACTTCTAAACATCTCCACGGTCTTCCTCACCATCTTTTCCTCTCTTCCTCCACTACTACTTCTTCTTCTTCTTTTTTGTTCTGGTTGAAGTACCTTCTCAGGACCAACTCCCCATCTCCCCCTTTTGTTCCCAAATGAAAAAAGGGCATATGGTGGTGCAGAACAACCATGATCTGCAGACACTAGCTATGATTCCTAGGTCGTCTCAAAGAACCCTCAAGAAAAGGTACAACCTCTCTGGCCTGAGTTTGATTCCTGCTGACTTTGGGGACATATCCATGACAGCTCCTTGGCCACAAGATGGAAGGGCAAAATTGTACTATGCAAATCCCAAAATAGAAGCAAAGCCCAGATTGTCTATTTGTTCCTGTTGAGATCCTAAGGAAACTGCAATAAAAGACTATATGGACCTTGTGGGTGTCCAACCTTGGCAACTTTAAGACCCTGGAACTCCCAGAATTCCCCAGCCAGCATACCACAGTGGGACACCCCATTGTAGAAGAACACAACTCCTGATATTGTTGATGCTGATAGATTTTCCTCCCAAATCAACTAGATCAACCATTTTAATCAGAATTATTTCTGAGGAAAAAAGAGTTAGAGGTGGTCCTTGACTTACCACTGCAACTGAGTCAGAATTATGGCCGTAAGTCATTAGAGTCATAAGTTGAGGCACTAAGTAGCCGGACCGAATTTTTGAGCAATTTTTGCAGTGGTCATGAAGTGAATGTAGCAGTCATTAAGCGGATGCTGCAGCTATTAAGCGAACAACATGGTCGTTAAGGGAATCCATTAGGCCCAATGGGCATTTCTTGTTGGAACCTAGAAACAAATGCCCAAAACCAGCAATAAAGGTCAAAAAATGTGGCCACGTGACCACGGGACACGGCAAACAGCTGTAAAGGCGAGCCAGCACCCAAAATTCAATCATGGGACCTTTGAACTTTAACTCTGAAATTCTTACTTTGAAATTCGGTCTTAATGAGAGGTTGTCGTAACTTTAAATGGTCACTAAGCAACTGGTCATAAGTCGAGGAGAACCCATACTACTCCCATGTAGCTTGCCGAAGCAGCCCTTAGTTTCTCCTGCTTTTTCCACCAAGGGAGAACTTTGTAACCTCCCCAAGGGGAGCTGTAGAAATTCAAAAAATCTACCCATAAGTCGGATAAAGAATTCTGTCCAGCAGTATATCAGGGCTAGTCTTGATAAAGCTAAGAGAGGTTGGATGGGCAACTGCAGCTAGTCCTCAACGTACAACAGATCATGTAGTGACCGGTCGAAGTTACAGAGGCACGGAGAAAAGTGAGGTCGCAGCATCCCAGGGTCACGTGACCCCCTTTTGCGACCTTCTGACAAGCAAAGTCAGTGGGGAAGCTGGATTCACTTAATGACCGTGTGACTAACTGAACAACCGCAGTGGAAAGAAAGGTCATAAAATGGGGCAAAGCTCACTTAACCGTTGTCTCGCTTAGCAACAGAAATTTTGGGCTCAGTTGTGGTCGTACGTTGAGGACTGCCTGTCTTTGAATAGCCCAGAATTGCAAGGCATTCCACCTCTTAGTAAATCTTTTCTGGACGACAACATTACGGAAGTCCTTTTGTTCCTCGTTCTGAGCGGAGAAAGCATTTCCTCCGGCTCTTGAAGAAAAAACGGCCCTGCAAGATTGGCCGCTTCGTTTCCTGCAGAGGTGGGGAACGAGGGCCATTTTTAGGACTTGTGGCCTTCAACTCCCAGAATTCCTGAGCTTAGGAAGTCCACAAGTCATAAAAGTGGCCATTGCTCCCCACCCCTGGTTGTTCTGCCTCCTGGATGCGCTGCTCCTTCCTGTACGCCACCCCTTCCCTCTGGTGTCTTTCTCCTTTTAGGACCTTTATCACCGGACGGTGACCGCCTGCAGCGCCCTGCTCACCAGCTTGCTGTCGGAGGCTCCCAATTTGGATTCCCTGCAGGATATCCTGATGGTGAGACTTACTCTCATTGTGGCTGGTTGCAGTGGTCGGCCAGATGTTCAGACGGGACTTGGCAATGTTGTCCACCCGTCGAGTCCTTCCCAAGGACCAGCAATAGGCAGATGTTGCCATTTGTGGGCAAAGTATTGTCGCAGCTGTGGAATGGAACAACTCGCCACGGCCAACTCGCCGAGGGACAATTCGACAATTCAGTTTAATTATTTAGGACAGTTAAAACATTGTTTTAATTTTTGTCATTCGCATTTCATTTTGTCCCTCTTTTGACATCCTTTCTTTAATGATGCTATTCCACTATTTCTCCGATATTAGCGCAACCATTCATTTAGTGGCCGTTCGAAGTTACAACGGCACTGAACAGCTGGTCAGAAGGTCACAAAAGGGGATTGCGAGAC
>JALGBA010002069.1:0-220695 GCA_023970755.1 Azemiops feae
AGGAAAGAGAGAGAGAGAGGAAAGAGAAAGAGAGAGAGGGAGAGAAGAGAGAGAGGGGGGAAAGAGAGAGAGAAAGAGAGAGAGGGAGAGGAAAGAGAGAGGGGGGAGAGGAAACAGAGAGAGAGAGGGAGGGAGAGGAAAGAGAGAGAGAAAGAGAGAGAGAGAGAGGGAGAGGAAAGAGAAAGGGAGAGAAAGAGAGAGAGAGAGGGAGAGGAAAGAGAGAGAGGGGGAGAGGAAAGAGAAAGAGAGAGGAAGAGAGAGAGGGAGAGGAAAGAGAGAGAAAGAGAGAGAGAGAGAAAGAGAGAGGGAGAGGAAAGAGAGAGAGAGAGGAAAGAGAGAAAGAGAAAGAGAGAGGAAAGAGAGAGAAAGAGAGAGAGAGGAAGAGGAAAGAGAGAGAGAGAGAAAGAGAGAGGGAGAGGAAAGAGAGAGAGAGAGGAAAGAGAGAAAGAGAAAGAGAGAGGAAAGAGAGAGAGAGAGAGAGAGAGAGAGATGCACAGCAGCCTCTATTTCTTTTTAATAAACTCTTCAATTAAGCTCTCCACCCCTTGCGCGTGGCTCCCAGTGTTTTCTTTTCTCTGGGAAACAGGTCCAAGTGGCTCTTTGAGTGTTTAAGGTTGCAGACCCCTGCTCTACACCAATGACTGCATCTTGAAGGATCCCTCTGTTAAAGTACTGAAATTTGCAGATGATACAACAGTCATTGGTCTCATTTGAGATGTTGGTGAGTCTGCATATAGACAAGAGGTAAATCAACTGGCCCTGTGGTGCAGTCAAAACAATCTGGAGCTAAACACTCTTAAAACTGTAGAGATGATAGTAGATTTTAGAAGTTCTCCTATTCTGCCACCTCTTACAATATTAGGCAACACAGTATCAGCAGTAGAGACCTTCAAGTTTCTGGATTCTATAATCCCCCAGGATCTGAAATGGACACCTAACATTAGAACCATCATTAAAAAAGCACAACAAAGAATGTTTTTCCTGCATCAGCTCAGAAAGCTAAGATTGCCCAAGGATCTGCTGATACAGTTCTATAGAGCAGAGGTCACCAACCTTTCTTGATTGGTGGACCAGAGGAAAGGGAGGGGGAAGCATTTTACAAGCGCGTGCATGCGTGCGCATGAACAAGGCTGCAAGCATGCGCACGATGCAAACAGGGCGGGGCTAGCATTTGCATAATACTTGCTAGCCTTGTCGCATTCTTCTGCACAGTGCCTTGTTTCTGCACCCCGAGGCACGGCGGCATCCCATTTTCACACCGAGGCACGGCATTGGCCTGTTTTTGCGCAGTGCGGTGGCGCGGCGTCCCATTTTTGCACCCCGCAGCATGGCAGCATCCTGTTTTCACACCCTGTGGCATGGCGCTAGTCCATTTTCATGCCCCACAGTGCGACGGTGTCCTGTTTTTACTCCCCATGGTGCAGCAGCATCTCTTTTTCGCACCCTGCAGCATGGTGGCAGCCCGTTTTTGCACTGTGTGGCGATGCTAGCACGTGGGGGGTAGCCGCGGCCATGACCCACAGGTTGGGGACCCCTGCTACAGAGGAATTATTGACTCTGTCATTTGTACCTCTATAACTGTCTGGTCTGGCAATGCAACCAAACAGGACAGGTACAAACTTCAATGGATAGTTAGGACTGCTGAAAAAACAATTGCGACCAGCCTGAGGAACTGTATACTGCAGAAACCAGAAAGAGGGCTGAGAAAATATCTACAGACCTCTCAAATCCTGGACATAATCTATTTCAACATCTCCCCTCAGGGAGATGGCTTTTGGCTTTGCATGCCAAAACTATTACATACAAAGATAGTCCCCCCCTCCCCGTGCCATCATTCTGTTGAACACTTAATTCCCACAGCATTGTCTCATTTCTCATTTTTTCCCTCATCCTCTCATCTTCCCTTTTATCTTCTCCTATTGTTTTCTTATGATTTATCAGTTGTTTTTATTATGATCTATGATTTATTATTTACTGATCTATGACCTATTACTTGCTGTTTATATACCCTATGACAGTGATGGCGAACCTATGGCACGGGTGCCAGAGGCGGCACTCAGAGCCTTCTCTGTGGGCACGCGTGCCGTCACACAAGTCCTAGGCCTTCAGCTGGGTTTTATAAAACTTTTTCGCTTTAGGCCTCCACCGCTGTGTGCAAAAAAAAAAAAAAAGGTTCAGTCAATCAGTCAATTTCAACTTCTTGCGGGGAAAAAAAAGATCTTGCAAAGTTGGAATTGATTGATTGAACTTTTTAGTCCCACCCAGTCTGCCATTACCGCTGCAGCCACGCCCACCCAATGGACCACACCCACCCAATTGGCCACACCCATCCAATGGCCACACCCACCTGGCACCCGACGATGCATAAATGGGTTTTGGGTTGCAGTTTGGGCACTCAGTCTCTAAAAGGTTCGCCATCACTGCCCTATGAGTTATGCACCGGAGACAAATTCCTTATGTGTCCAACCACACTTCGCCAATAAAGAATTCTATGATTCTATGATTCTTTTCTTTCTTTTCTTCCCTTTCCCTTACACTTCTTTTTTCCTTTTTCCTCCCTTACTTTCCATTTATTCTCATTTTTCTTTGTACTTTATATTTTCCTAACTAATAAAAATGTAAACAAAAAGAATATTACAAAAGTTATACTAACTATAATTATATAATCATAGCTATAAAGTTTTGAGATTACTTTCTGCATTAATTCTACGGGTACAAAGATATTTGCTAAGCAAGAGTTTACAATTATTAAGCAATGTCAACAACAACAACAACAACAGAAACAAAGCCAAACATACAAGAAAAATCTCAGTTTAGTCAAGTGGCACCAGAGTAGAAATCGGAAAACTGATTCCCACATTAGGCATGAAAAGTCAGTTGGGTGACTTTGGGGCCAGTATCTCAGCTCAACTCACCTCACAGGAAGGAAGAAAAAGGAGTATTATGTAAGTTCACCAAGTTGAGTTATTAAAAAAATAATAATAAAGGCAGGATAAAAAGAATCTTTAAAAAAAGTGGAATAGACAAGCCCTCATATTCAAGTGGGATGAAAGCATAGAAAAGTTATAATTTGCTGACAGAAATCTCCCTAAAATATTATCTTTCCATAAGCATTCTTTAATCATTCAACAGAATAAATATAGGATAGTCCTAGCTTGTATCCAACACCACAAAGTAATGAAAAAGACCTGATGAACACAAAAAATTTTATGACGTCAGGTAAACATTTAAAACTCAAGTAAAGTTTCAAAGTTTTAATCCAGCTAATACCCTACAGTGTCTGAAAGAGATTTCTCTTGCATTCAGGAAATCATCACAAAAGAATTATAGGTTTAATAACTACCCAAAAAGTTTTACTACTATACATTTGTAAAAATAGGGCAAGATTTGAAGATAATTGTGTTGAAGTATCTCAAGATTCATAATGAATTTATAGGACTATAGATATGCTGTCTTATAAAGCATTGGAGGAGGATGCAAATTTGAGTACCAAGTTATTGATTTTACATTTCCTAAGGGTTTAATACAATTGGCTGCAACTGTGTGGCCCCATGCACTTCTCCTGACTCCCCCTCCCCACCCAATTTGGAGTGGGCTATGGAAGGGAGGAGGGAGAAACTTTCTTCACCTTGCTGGAAAACTTTTCAGGGTCCTCGCCGAGCGCGGGGGTGGTGTGGGGTGTGGGGAGTAGAGAAAACATTGCAGAGAATTGGGAGAGCTCTGTGCTCTTTCTCAAGAAAGTGGTCTCAGGCAGGGGGCTGCCAGCATCTGTGGTGGGCAGGCATGGGTGGGGAGGGGACAAGAAGATGTGTGATGATTGCTTTAATTGTCCTCATTGATTCTGTGCCAGCATGTGCCGAGTTTCTAAATGGGAAGTGGGTGGATGGGTAGATGCACATCTGCATGGTATCAGGAAAGTTACCCTGGTGGAGGGTGGAGTGGAGGAAAAGGGAGTGAAAAACAACTTCCTTTTCGCTTCACTTCACTTCCACTTAATCAAAGGAAAGAGAAAAGTGTATAAGCCAGACAGAAAGGGAGGGGAGGAGGAGGAAAGTTCCCTGGTGCCTAATCCATATTCTGTGCCCAGCTTCTGAGCTATCCAAAGAGCTCTAGGGACAGGACTCCTTACTTTCCTCTCCTCACCCTGCCTCCCCCCCCCTCTTTTCTTGTGAGCTGAGGGGTATCTCCACCCCACGAGCTGCCCCACAAACTGGGAGACAGAAGGGAGCAGGCTGGGGTGGAAGGGAGTGGGCAAGCCCCAATAAAAGTATTTCTTTTCCCTCCTCACCTTGTCGCCTCTGCAGATGTTCAGAATTCAAACAGAGGCTTAGCTAGGTACAGATTGGCCCTTCAACAGTTACCCTTTAGCCCAAAGCATGGGCAGCAACTGTGGCTGCCTACACCACAGAGACACTCAGCTTTTGGGGAGACTTCTTTCTAATCTTGGCGTTCTGGTGATTGTGATGGCTGCCCAGAGGATGGCTCAAACCCAGTCCAGGCAGTGACTTAGAGACCTTCCCAGAGGAGCTGCCAAGCACTGGCAGGTCCCTCCATACCTCAGGGGCTCTAGGGACACTTTTGCAGTGCCTCTCTCCTCTCCTTGCAGGCTCCAGGTTTCTCCTAGCCCAGCAGGGATAGCTCTTCTCAGGGAGAGCACCATCTCCCCGTGCACGACTGAGACCTTTCATGCCATGCCTTCTCCAGCCCATGGCTTTAGCCTTCTGGCCCCTTCCAGCAGCCTGGACACCCTCCAAACCCCATCTTTTCCAGGAGCCATGTGTCTCCTTGCCAGGGGTGGCTCAGCTGAGAGGGCCAGGTGTCACTTGTGCGATCCCAAACACAGGGGTGGGGAGGGGGCACAGCACAACTCTCTGGTTGGAACTGCTCCTTTGCCCCAAGAAGGAAGGCAAAGGTGCTGTTAGGGCTCCCATACTCTCTTCCAGGTGTGCCAACCATACAGAATTGAAGGGGCATTCTAGAAGAGGAAAAAGCAAGTCAGAAAGCACAGCCTGCAGATGTCTTTTTTGGCCCCAACCCTTCCCTCAGCTCCTCTGCATGCCCAACTCCTTCCAAGCTTCCCCACAGCCCTCAAGGGCCAACCAAGCCTAGCTCTTCCCAAATCTTGTTGTGTGAGTCATCCCATTCCACATGGTACTGCCTCTTTTCCTGGATCTTTCATTATTAGATAGATTTTGCCAGATGTTAGCCACTCTTCAATTTCACCTCCTTGCAGTATGTTGTTAAACTGCTTGGCAACAAGTGGGTGTAGACCAGTCCAAAGCCCCCTCCCTTTCCAAAGCCATCTCATAAGTGGCATTGCAATTAGAAAGGTTCAGAGTCAGCAGGAATCTGACTGCATGGAGCACCAACCCGTCTCCCCACCAAAGTACTATCTGTTTATCTACTCGCATAAAACATGCTTTCGAATTGCTAGGTGGATAGAAGCTAAGACAAGTGATGGGAGCTCACCCCGCCATGCAATGTTAGGATTCGAATCACTAGAACAAAAACTATCTCCACCGTCATTAAGCTACTGAGCCACCCGCCTCTATGTTAGAGAAAGCTATGAAAAAAAAAGACAGATAACAGGAAAGAAAATCAAACTCATTTTTAGAGAATCAAGTTAGGCAATTTTAACCTTCTAAAATTAATCTTTCAATAAATTAATCTGATGAACAATTTTTGCTTCAAATGTGTCAAGCACTATTTTTATGAAGATAGATAAATCAAATCATAAGAAAAGCGTATAGAATTTGTTCCTTTTTTAGTACACATGATTGGCACACCTCTCTCTATAATTTAAAACCTATTTTTTATATTCAGAGCAAAAGATCTTTGACTGAGATCTCTCTATTCTTGGGAGCCTTTGTTGTGTTAGACCTAGAACAGCAATAGAACTTAGACTTATATATCACTTCATAAAGCTTTATAGTCCTCTCTAAGCGGTTTACACATCAGCACATAGCTCCCAACAACCTGGGTCCTCATTTTACCCATCTCCGAAGGATGAAAGACAGAGTCAACATTGAGCTGGTGAGAACTGAAGTGCTGGCAGTTGGCAGAATTAACCTGCAATATGCATTTTAACCACTATGCCACCACAGTGCAGTTTAGAACAGGGGTGTCAAACTCAATTTCATTGAGGGCCACATCAGCATTGTGGTTGCCCTCCAGGGGCCGGGTGGGTGTGGCCAGGATGGGTGTGGCCTACTGGGTGGATGTGGCTGGGGTGGGCATGGTCTATGGGGTGGGAGTGGCCAGCTCAACATCACTTGCTTCAGGGGTGCTTGGGCAGGACTGGGGCAGATCTGAGGGTCTCCGGCGGAGTATGGGACTGGGGCGAGCGCTGGGACATGGTCCCTCCCACCCTCCCTCCCTCCCTCTGTTCCTTCCTTCCTCCCTCCCACCCTTGATTCCTTCCACCCTCTGTTCCTTCCTTCCTCCCCTTTCCTCTGTTCCTTCCTTTCTTCCCTCCCTCCCTCCCTCCATTCCTTCCTCCCTGTTCCTTCCTTCCTCCCTCCCTCCCTTCCTCCCTCCTTCCTACCCTCCCTTCCTCCCTCGTTCCTTCCTTCGCCTTCTCATCTTTTTCCTTCCCCCGCGCTCAGGAAGGTGTGATGGGAGGGGGAGAGATTGCCAGCACTAATATGCTGCTGCCGGCCATTCCTATACCATGTGTCCGGGCGAGGGCAGTCCCGTTGAAAGGGATGCCTCATGGCTTCAAGGCTGGAGGTGCTGGTGGAGGGGGGTGGGGCTGATCTACAACCTAGTTGCGTCCATCAAAGCCAGAATGCAATCAGCCTAAGATCCACTGGAACCAGCAAGGAGCTGCCCCGTTGCCTCTGTCCCACCCCCCGGGTATGCGCATAGGAGACGGTCAGTGCCGGCATCCTGGTGAAGTCAGGCTGCAGGGCAAGACAGCCAGCAGGGACTACTTGCACGCGCACCCAGGGGACGGGGTGGGGCTGCCCCGTGGGTTTAAGCCTGAGTGCATTCTGGCTTCGATGGATGCAACCAGGTTGCATATCAATGCCAACCCCCCCAGCACCTCCAGCCTCAAAGCCACGAGGCTTTCCTTTCACCAGCGCAGACCCCCCCCACGCAGGATAGCAAGACCGGCAGCAACATGGCAGTCTTGGCAATCTCTCCCCCTCCTATCACCCCTTCCTGAGCGTGGAGAAAGGAAAGAGATGAGAAGGAAGGAAGGAAGTGTAGTGGAGAGTGGAATTGGGGGGGGGATTGGTGCTGGCTAGGAGGCTTTGCCAGAGCTCTGAGGATTCGGCAGAGAGGTCGGGAGCTCCAGTGGCCTCCGCGGTGGCTGGCTGCGGGGCACTTGGGGAGGGATTTTTAAAGGGGAAGAGGAGATTGACTGGGGGAAGAAGATTTTATTTTCTCTTTTCCGGAGAGACAAGCCAAAAGGAGTGAGAGCGAGGTAGGAAGTTGGCGAAAAGGCTTTTTATTCTCTCTCCAGAGAATAAACTTTAGAATCTACAGCATTTTCCACAATCACAATTCATTCTATTCCTTTTGCTGAACTTAAGGTATTTTTCTGTAGAAATACAACAGACAACAATGCAGCAAATTGGATAAGGATATTATGGAAAATGCATAATTAAAGGTAATTAGGAACTTCAGCTCATGATATTTTAAAAAATACACTATTTTCCCCATCATTTCCATTTAAATAGGAAAAAATGCAACTAAAGTTTCCGTTGGTACTATTTCTAAATACAGTACTTTCCATGTACAGCATTTTTCCATCAATATTTTTCCAAGCTACAAAATTAAATCCCAGCAGAACAAATTAAAACAATCTCTTTTAAACCTTTAACTTGACTTGTTTTTATACAATACCTTAGGGTGCAATCTTCCTTCTATTACTAACATGGGTAGATTCTGGGCTTTAGATTACTATAATTCAATCAAAATGTAATCATTTAAAGAAGTATCTCCCAAACGTGGATAAGATACTCAAAATTGGGTAAAAGTGGGGGGGGGGGTTGTTTTTTTTGGTAATGACACACAGACCCATTACTGAAGGACATTTAAATAAGGATTTTTCGTAAGTTTTTTGGGGGGAGCTAATAAAGGAAAAAGTTTAGGAAGCACTGATTTAAAGAATTTATGTTTTTATCTGTATGAATATATATGTGTATACACAGACACACAGAGACCTACACCCACACACCAGAGTACTAACAAAGAGATCATAGATTGTTTCAGGATATGTTCCAAACAGCATTAAAACACAATATAAGGTTATGACCTTAACTTTTCTGGCCGTTGATTTTCTTCCATTATAGGAGCAACAATCAATTTTGCTAAATATTTTGAAGTAGCATCTTTCCTATAAAACTTCAAAACTTCAACTAGTCTCAAGAATTAAGGGTTTTTTAAAACAATATTTATTAAAATATTGGAGTGGTTTGGAGTACTGATTAAGATGCTGGCTTAGAAATCAGCAGTGAATTATAGTCCCGTTTAGGCATAAATTCTGGCTTGGTGACCTTCAGCAAATCACTCTCCCTCAGCCTAACCCACCTCACACGGTTGTTATTGTGGGAGAAAAAAAGAAGGATTATTAGATATATTGACCACTTTGAATTATTATAAAAATAATAAAGGCAGGATAACCACCTATTAAATAAATAAATAATTCTTATAAATAGTGTAGCGCTACCCCCAAAAGGGCCGCTGGAGTCCAGGTTCTCCTGGCCCTCTTGGGCTGGCTGCCGGTCCACAGTGGTCCCTCACTTAGGCACCTCTGCTTGGTTGGGACACGTGATGAGGTGGTGGTTAGTCTCTCTCACCAGACAGGTCACGTGATGGGGTGGCGGTCAGTCTCTCTCAACAGCCAGGTCTTCTTCTCCTTCTCCTTCTCCTCCTCCTCCTCCTCCTCTTCCTTCTTTAGATCTCCCTTGAGGGGCTCCAAAGGGTGGGAGCCATGGCAAGAAAGGCTCTTCTTCTGGACAATGGGGTCCATAGCAAATTCATTCTGTCAGAGCAAACGGGACAGGCAGATATCCTGGACCCATGTCATAAAGGGTTTTAAAGCTAGAATATAATATTTGTTATTGTGTAAACCTTTATAGGTTAAAGTTTCAAATCTTTTAAAGATATGATAGCCAAGCCTATTTCCGTTTCATAGATGGAATGCCCAAATTAAATGGCTACCCTCTATCCCCTCATCTAGATCATTTATGAAGATGTTGAAGAACACAGGCCCCAATATAGAAACTGCAGTTAATTTCTATTAAAAATAGACAAATTATATCGATAATTACTAGTACTTCCTTAAATTAACAACAGTTCACTGCTAGTTTAAATAGATTTACAAGTATACTAATACAAGTGGATTGTGATGGAAAACAAGCACAAATACATTTTTTTCTCTTCATTAAGCAACCATACTGTGATGACCTGCTTTGTGAAAAATAGAGGTAATTATATAATGAGATTTGCTCCATGCCACATGTACTGACTTGAATCATAGAGTTTGCCCAGCTTCCTGTTCTAAATGCACTGCCAACAAGATGATGGATTGAGCACATCACTATCACTTAACAGTTTTAGCCAAAACAGACTATAATTGCTGCCATATCTTCATGAGGATTAGCAAGAATTTCAACACCATTTATATTTAAAAGGTTTTAAAAAATCTAACCTCGTAAAAATGTTAGAGCTTATATTTTATATCCTCTTCATCATATGTAAATATTATAAAGCACCTTCTGATTTGTATTACTGCTAACATTAGTGCATTATTAATATAAACTTTCAATCATTATTGTGCTATGTTTTCAGAGTAAATCAGTTGATAACGTAAAGTTGGCTGGGGCTTTAACTAGCCTTGTAAGTCAACCACAAGTTCTCAATCTATTCCCCACAATCAACTCCAATTAAGGATGAATTTGAACCAATACCTTGCTTGCTACTAAAACTTACACATACCAGCCTAAGTGGGAATTCATCTGGTGTTAGTATCTAGTAGCATCATAATTTAGAAGAAATTTAAACAATTCAGAAAGCATGAATCCTGAATCTGCAATCCCCTAATCTATAATTGATCAGATAAATAAAACTGCCATTAATAATGCTTGCTTATTATCTTAGCAACATATTAGGTTATACTTTGTCATTCTCCCTGGCAACATGCCTGGTTCAGCCAAGATTACTTCATGTTTGGCTAGGAATACCTTAATCAAATACCTTAATCAAACACTAAGCTAGCCATAGGGGAAAACAAATTTTAATGCAAGCCAGAAGGAAAATGGCATAATTTAATAATTTAATGTTTATACAACAAAAATCAAAGAATATGATGCAAAATGTTAAACATACTTCTTTAAAAAAGCTTTGCTGTATAAAATACTACTGTTTTCTTTAGAAATGTCCAGAAAGAGAATCATCTCCTTTTTTTTAGACAAACCATAATTCTTCACATGCATAAGAACACATCTTATGCAAAATTTTGTTTTTAACTGCCATTGCAAAAGCTCTCTGCTCTCTGAAAAGGGATGGGGACATAATATTAATACAGCAACAGGGTATGGTATTCTTCTTGAAACAAATAAAATTCTACTATTTTGGACAACTGTTCAAAGAAAATTGTAAAAGCATTCATACAAAATGTAACATAATAAAAATATGTTCAGAATTATATTGTCTATGGATTAGACATTTCAAAGATATCTGCAAGAACAGATCTGCAAGAACCTACTTTACTGAAATTTGGGGGTGTTGCAACCATTTCAATAGCTTAAGGTTTCATTTATGCTTTTAAGTTTCCATTTCCTGAGTTAAGTTAAAGGTTTCGTTTATGCCTTATTAAGTTTCCATTTCCTGAGTTAAGTTAAGGTATGCCTTTTAAGTTTCATTTCCTGGCAAAACCCACCCTTTACAACCTCCTGCTGTGACGTAAGTGTACCAATAAAAGAGAAGCACGCAGATCCTTCTGGGCTCTCGCTTGCTGATTCAACCTGAAGAAACATGTTGTCCGTGTGTTTCCTATCTACCAAACGCGAGGTCCGTTGGCCTAGGCTAACGTACATCACTGGTCCGTCCAGCAGGCGCTGGACCCCGGGATTCGAACTCCCACAACCACTGGTCCGTCCAGCAGGCGCTGGACCCCGGGATCGAACTCCCACAACTGGTGACCCCGACGTGATTCACTTTATGACGTGATTCACTCCACGGCGTGTTCTCTGTCTAGGGAAACGCTGCTCTGGCTCCTGTATTTACGCACCTGGCAAAGGCTTGATCAACGTAAGTATGGGTCCTCACTTTCCAAGGTTCTGTCCAAGCATGTGGATGAACTTTCCTCTTTAGCCAGAAAGGCAAATTGTTTGCAAAAGGTTAACGGAACAACTGTCTATCCCCAGACCCTTCCTCCCAACCTGTGCCTACTACGGAAGACGTTCCAAAGCCGGCACAGCCAAAAAAAACCCCCTCTTCGCTCTATCCTTCTCTCTCTCCTCCAAAACAGAAACAGGCAACCCTGTATCCTGTTTTGCAGAGTTCTGCAACCGCACTCAATGCTTCCGTTTCATCAAACTATTTTGAGGTAGACCAAACAATAAATTTTCAGAACAATTTAGAGACATAAATTAACTCAAACTGCACTCCTCTGCAATGCGTTTTGAACAATTGGAATGTTTTGAAACTCTTTTGTAATCTGTTAAGTTTAAACCCTGTCAGACAATGTCTGGTGGTGCTTTGTGTTGATGTGTGTGTTTTGTTTTATATATGTTTAATTCCTAGAACATTACGCTTGGACTTGGAATGGTGAGAAAAATAGGAGATGGTTAAAGGGCTCTATAAAAACCACATGTTTGGTTGGAATCATCTCATGATTTTCTCGCTTCTTGCAGGACAAGCCATATGTCTAAATAAATGTTGTTTTAATGGTATTTGTGTATATATGTCTGTCTGTGTTGTTCTGTGTTATTTCCAAGACTTGGAAAAGGGTCAAAACCCTCTTTGATAACAACAAACAAAAAGGCCTTAATTAAAAATAAAAAGTTTGCTTGGAAAACATATATTGAAATATTTGTATGTGAAATGGTGTAAGCAAACAGAATGGAAGTGAATGAGTTAATTTGCTGGTGTAAATGTGTGTGTGTTAGCCCTCACCCCTCCACCCATCCCACGCTGTGAAAGGAACAGTAAAACTGTAGTTTTTATTGTTGTAACATGGGAACGCAATGGCATGAGTTTGCATGTGTAAAGTTTTATGGAAGAGGTATAAAAGAATTTATAAAAAATGCATGTGAATTTTTTTGGTGGTGAGATTTTTGTAAAGTTTCTTTTTCTTCCCCCCCCCCTCCTGCCTCTTTCGTTTTTCGCTGGCTGTATTGTTTTAAGAGCAAAGGAAGGGCAGACAGAGGAGGGGGGGCAGCTGTTCGTTTTAACTATTTTTTTTCTTCTTCCTCTGCCTAGAAGTCTGGGTTGAGGAAGGGGGGTGGATGTGAAATTTGATGCCCACTCTTGCAGTTTCAGCTTGCTATTTTTTTTTACTCGAAAGAGGAGGCAGTAATTGTTGGGCAATTCTTTTGCAAATTTTTGAGTTTTAAATTGTTTAGTTAGACATATACATCCATCAACCAAAAGAAATGATTGAATTGTTTTGCTTAGATTTGTAAATGTTTTTCCTATTTCATGAAAATTTGTTTCATCTGAATGGAATTTGATTAAATTGGAACCCCAAAAATACAATTTAATTGGCTTTTTGAAATACAAAATGATTCAAGTATCTATGGATTGCAAGTTGCCTTGGAAAAGATACAGTTACACTTTATCTTTATTTAGGGCATAAAATGTTGCAATTTTATTCTGTTCCAGTTTTTGTTATAAACAAGAAATCAGGCAAATGGCGTTTCCTCCATGATTTATGTACAGTGAATACTGTTTTACAACCTATGGGAGCACTGTAATACGGCCTCCCAAACCCAAATTTAATTCCAAAAGATTTTGACTTAATGATAATTGACTTAAAGGATTGTTTTTTTTTTTCATTCTTTTGCATCAACAGGATAAACATTTATTTGCTTTTACAGTGCCTGAGTTGAATAATTCTCAACCAACTCAGCGCTACCAATGGAAGGTTTTATCACAGGACATGCTAAATAACCCTACAATGTGTCAGTTTTTTGTTTTCCATGTTTTGCAACCATATCGGGACCTTCATCCCTCCTTTTTGGTTTACCATTACATGGATGATATTTTGGTCGCAGTACCAGGCCCAAAGGGTACTGTTTTTGTAACTTTGCCAACCCTCACAACAATTTTGCAAAAAGGAGGTTTGCACATTGCTCCTGACAAGGTCCAAACCTCCCCTCCTTTTCAATATTTGGGCCATAAATTATTGGCCTCCCATGCTGCACCACTTTTTCCCTTATTAAAATTACCACACCAACCAACTTTACTTCAATTACAGCAATATTTAGGTGCTATTAATTGGATTCGACCTTATATAGGTCTCACCACTTTTCAATTATCACCTCTTTTTTCAGCCTTAACCAAAGGCAAACATCCTGCAGATGTTATTCCACTGCAGGACAGTCATTTAAAAGTGATTCAATTGGTCAACCAAGCCCTACAAATTCAGTGGGTTGACCGAATGACCCCAAACATTCCCTTTTCTCTTTTATTGTGTAATACTATTTCTTTACCTACATGTGCTATTGTCCAAACTATTCCCTCCTTGCTGATTCTAGAATGGCTTCACCTCCCTCACACTCCTAGAAACACAATTAGTCAAAAACCTTTTCAATTTGCCTCTCTCATCTCTAAGGCTCGCCTTCGAGCAAAAGCCCTTGCAGGAATAGAATCTTCTGTCCTATATGTACCATGTTCTCTCACTACATGGGAAACCATCTATTCTAACTCTGAAGCCTTGCAGCTTGCTCTCACTGAGTGGCCTGGAAAGATATCCTGCCACCCTCCTGCTGATCCTCGCATTCAGCTCCTACAAAATATCCATGTTTCATGGGATACCCAATTACAACGCTTTCCCATCCCACATGCTGTCACACTCTTTGCAGATGGCAGTAAACAATTTGGTGCTTGTGCCTGGTATATTCATGACCAATGGCACACAAAAATAACGCCACCCCAACGGTCTGCTCAGCGTGCGGAACTAGCCGCTGCCATTCTAGCTTTTCAAACATTTTCCACTCAACCTATAAATCTCATTCTTGACAGTCTCTATGTCACTCAAATTGTCACCACTATTTTTCAATCATACCTCTCTCCATCCCTGGACCCTGATTTAACTTCTTTATTTTCCACCCTACAAACTGTAATATCCAACAGGAAACATCCTTACTTTGTCACACACATAAGAAGCCACCAACCTTTTCCTGGCTTCTTGCAAAAGGGAAATGATATTGCAGACGCTGCGGCCTCTGCTACCTGCCTCATGTCTCTTTCTCCTGTCTCCCCTTGGGACAGTCATGCTTATTTTCATCAAAATAAAAAAGCACTAATGAAACAATTTGGAATCACTATGGCTGAAGCTACAGCCATAATTTAACAATGCCCAACCTGTAGCCTACAGTCTAAAGGTATCCCACAGGGTGTTAACCCTAGAGGCACTGAAGCCTGTGATACCTGGCAAATGGATGTAACTCAATATCCTCCATTTGCCCCGTGGAAATATCTACATGTTACAGTAGATACGTTCTCCGGATTTATTTTGGCAACCCCACAAAAAGGGGAAGCTGCAAAACAAGTGATTAATCACTGTATTCGTACCTTTACAGTGCTGGGATGTCCAAAAATATTAAAAACAGACAATGGCCCAGCTTATGTCAGCTCACAATTTTCACAGTTTTGTCATCACTGGTCCATTGTCCACAAATTTGGAATTCCTTTCAATAGCCAAGGGCAGGCTATTGTTGAGCGAGCAAATCAAACTTTAAAAAATGCATTAGATCGTTATATGGGGTCCAAGGGCTTATGCCCCCCAAACCTCCCGGCACTGCAAAACGTGTTAAATGTTTGTCTGTATACTCTCAATTTTCTAAATCTCACTGGCACTCCTTCTTTGTCTGCTGCGTCTCGACACTTTACTAAACCTGTTGTCCCAACTTCAAGACCACTTGTATACTACAGGCAGCTCCCGGATCCAACTTGGAAAGGTCCAGCCGAACTCATCACCTGGGGAAGAGGCTACGCTGCAGTTCAACTACCCGACAGAGTTTTGTGGGTCCCTGCTCGTTGTATTCGCCCATATTTCATCACTCCACACAACCCACCAACTCCATCGGATGTGCCATCATTGCCTTTGTGAGTGCGGATGTACATGCTGTTATTGGTGTAACAACTGCATATTGCACCACCCATATTGTCCAGGGGTCCAACACTTTTGCATCAATCATGTGGACCCTGCTTTTGATGACACTCTTGACAAGTTCCTTCCCCATGATGTCCACACTGCACCTTCCCATGATGACAAAGCACCTGAGAATTCCTCTAAATTTTCATAAAGGCCTATATTGTGGTCCTGTTTTTTCTTTTCTTGATCTCAATACTACTGCCCTTTTCCATTGTTATGACCGAGGTCAATCCTTTTGTCCCTTTGTGTTTTCTCAGTATCCTAATCGTGGCATTCCTCTTCCACCATCTCCCTCTATTTCCCTCACCTATGCTCATTACCCTTGTCACATGACTCTTGCTATTCTTGTGACCCCTGAGACTACGGGGCGCTATTATGTGTCTGGATTTTCATCCTATGGTACTTATACTATAAATTCTTTTGAACTCGCATCAGTGGCGAGCTATGCAAAACCTCCTTTGTCTCCTCGTTTACTTGCCTACAACTTTGTTCCTCATCCCCGCTCCTTCCTAGACCTGGCCGCCCGTATTTTTACCTCACCTCACTTACAACACTTTCATTCCACAAAGCAACCTCGCTCACACCAACGCATCATTCATTCTCGATGACGGCGATCTCCTGATCCTAATCCTCATCGACCTCTCAACTACACATGGACTGTTCGTGACTTTGAAAATCAGGTATTATTCCAAATCTCCAAATACACAATATGGCCCTGGTTCCCTATCTTACATTTTGACTTTGCCGAAATGGGTACCGGGGTCAACAAATTTGCTTCAAAATCTCTCCAAACTAACAAATGGGACAAACAAGGTTCGTGCACACCTTCTCCACTAGAAGCAACATGGTGGGACCTGTATTTTTGTCCCGAACCAAAGACGCCTGAGGGAAAATATCAATGTGGCACTTTATTGGATAAATATTGTGCCTCATGGTCTTGTGTTTCTACGGGCGCTATATCCTGGACTGCCCCTCGCTCAAATGATTATATTGCCATTAACCGTAGTAATGGCAAACCCCCTTCTTCTTCCTGCCCTTCTAATTTGCATTGTTGTGGTGAGCGGAAAAATCCAATGAACATTACCTTCACATCCCAAGGAAAGACTTTGACTACAGAGCAATGGGCTGTCGGATATTCTTGGGGTGGTAGAGAATGGAGCGGTTCTGAAGACGATGGCGGAGTTTTTTCCATTCGTCTCACAATCCAGTCACCACATTCCCCTCCTATAGGTCCTAACAAAAGCATTCAATCTTTTTTTTACAGTCCGTTGTGCATAATATGCCTAATCCCTTGATTAACCTTGTCAATGCCTCTTCCTTTTTGCTAAAAAGTGCTGTTAATTCTTCTTCACAAACCGACCACTGTTGGCTCTGTTTATCAGCCACTCCACCCTTTTATGACGCTGTTGGCTCCATCGAACCTATTAAGAATGCTACTAAAGATGACTCTTGCAGATGGAACTCAACATCCATCACTATTACTTCTATTATGGGACATGGTTGTTGCTTGGGAAACATTCCTGCAAATTATTCTCAATATTGTGCTAATATCACCACTGGCAAATACCAATGTGATGTTTGGCTCACCCAGAAAAGATCGGGCAGTGTAAATACGGCAGGTTATAACTCTCTTTTTACCTTGAGTAATGGTAATATTTCTGCCAGCTTAAAGGGCCAATTCTTCATCCCCGGCAACAACTCCATCTGGGCTTGCTCTACAGGTGCCACAGCCTGTGTATCAGGGGATGTCCTTATACAACAAAAAGCCTTTTGTATTCAGGTACGCTTAGTCCCTAGAATCACTTATTATTCCCCCTCTGATTTTGTTTCCCTTATGGAACCACCGGAATACCACCTACGTGCAAAACGTGAATTTGTTACAGCCCTAACCCTTTCAGTTCTTTTAGGATTAGGTGCTGCAGGAGCAGCTACTGGAGCTGCGGCTTTGGTTGTTAATCAACAACAAATACAAAAACTTAGTCTAGAAATAGATAATGATCTTTCCCGCATTGAGACTTCAATTTCTGCCCTTCAAACTTCTTTGTCGTCTCTTGCTGAAGTAGTTTTGCAGAATAGGCGTGCCCTCGACCTTTTATTTTTAAAGGAAGGTGGAACGTGTGTAGCCTTAAAAGAAGAATGTTGTTTTTATTCTGATCAATCTGGCATTGTGCGCGACTCTATG
Source organism: Azemiops feae (assembly GCA_023970755.1). Taxonomy (NCBI): domain Eukaryota; kingdom Metazoa; phylum Chordata; class Lepidosauria; order Squamata; family Viperidae; genus Azemiops; species Azemiops feae. The sequence continues at coordinate 17,517 of JALGBA010002069.1, forward strand.
AATGAGTTACGCAAACGATTAAAAGACAGGGAACAGGAAAGGTTCTCCCAACTATCCTGGTATCAAAGCATGTTTAATTTCTCTCCCTGGATTACTACATTGCTTTCTGCTATTTTAGGACCTTGTATAATTTTGCTTATATTATGTATGATTGGCCCATGTGTTTTTTCACGCCTTTTGCAATTTCTCAAGGATCGTTTGAATGGTTTGGATTCTAATCTTTCTAAGATTGATGTTATGCTTGCCTCAAACAATATATATGAACCCTTGAAACCCAAATTCCACCCCTTTGAAAAGGTTGCCCTACTGACACTGTCTGACACGGACTCCAACTGTTCCAATACTGAATCAGACTTAGCCATGGTGGCTCTTGCCTCCAAGCAAGAATCTCGTATTCTTATGAAGTTGCCCTCTTCTGTTTCGGAGGATGCAGATGATGGCTACGAGTAGGATAGAGATTGAACTTTAAAAAATAAAAACAGTGGAGATGTTGCAACCATTTCAATAGCTTAAGGTTTCATTTATGCTTTTAAGTTTCCATTTCCTGAGTTAAGTTAAAGGTTTCGTTTATGCCTTATTAAGTTTCCATTTCCTGAGTTAAGTTAAGGTATGCCTTTTAAGTTTCATTTCCTGGCAAAACCCACCCTTTACAACCTCCTGCTGTGACGTAAGTGTACCAATAAAAGGGAAGCACGCAGATCCTTCTGGGCTCTCGCTTGCTGATTCAACCTGAAGAAACATGTTGTCCGTGTGTTTCCTATCTACCAAACGCGAGGTCCGTTGGCCTAGGCTAACGTACATCACTGGTCCGTCCAGCAGGTGCTGGACCCCGGGATTCGAACTCCCACAACCACTGGTCCGTCCAGCAGGCGCTGGACCCCGGGATCGAACTCCCACATGGGGGTTGTTTATATTTTACACAAAACCAATAGCCTTGAGTTTCTTGTCAATTAAGAGATTTTTCTGCAAAAACTTACATTGTCTTCATATAAAAAATGGGCCTTGGCAAAAATCATTTGAGTATCAATTGAGTGAATATATGTCTGAACAAAGAAATTCTAGTATTGCATTTCCTTTTATAATCTGTCCTAATTACTTAAAGTATATAGATTATTCACTGTAAACTTAACTAATTTTATAAGATTTTTTTTGCACTGTAATATCTCTACTCTGTAATTTTACCTTAATAATTTTATATTTATCTTATTTTATTCTATCAATATAAGTTTTTATTTTTATTCTAGGGTATAGTTCTATGTTGGTTTATGATAGAAATAAAATTGAATCATCGATTTTCTTATTAAACTGGGAAATATGTGGTTAGATTGGATAAACATGTGAAGCCAAGTGTAAAATATTCTATGGAATTCCTATCTATATTGGTGAACTTTGATAGAGGAACACATACTGACAAAATATGAAAGGTAAATTCATCCCCACCAGCATTTTTCACAGTAATATAGACCAATATTTTATCATTCTTAAAATTGTATACTCATCAAATACTAAGCAGTCTCTATTTATTTATTTGTTTTTGGCTACACAAAGGCAGCCAATTGTATTTGCCCAGAAGATCATCAAGAACTATCAGAGGTTTAAACTAGATTAAAAGTTGAAAATATATCCTGGAAGAAAGGAGTAGTAAACTATTTTAATATTGTTGCCAAGATAAAACACGAATGCATTCATACAGCACCAGGAATTGAGCATAACTCAAAGAAGATTCAGTTTTCACATCACCATTCAACAAGGAAGCATGAAGCAATTAAAAAAAGCCAGAAAACTCTCAAGCTAGAGAATCCAACTGTCCTGTCAACATTGCAATATAATCAAGTAAAGATTAATAAATTTAAGAATATCCTGCATTATAACATTGATAATTGCTTAATTGTCACTACTGGAGCCAGAAAGTGGTGATTAGAGTGTGTTTATGATTGATTGATTGATCGATTGAATGAGTGAGTGATTGATCTAATTCAGGGGTGTCAAACTGCCGACCCACGGCCCGTTGCATCATGCAGAGGCCGCGCCCACCCCAGCTCCGGCAATGAGAAAAAAGTCACGATACATTGCGACACATCACGTAATGTGGCGAGTTTGACACCCATGATCTAATAGATTCCCAAGGCTGACAAAAGGAAAATTCAACCATCTTCCATCCTCGCAACTCTGTCAGTCTCTGGAAATGAAAAATTAATTAGTAGCCTTGATAAGTGACTCTCTCTAAAATCCGAAAACACAAAGAATAAAGATTTGAGGTGATGCAATATATTTGGATAAGGAAGAGGCTGTTTGGAGACCAAATATAAATGCAAGAAATAGAGAGAGGAACAAAATAGAAACTGACATTTAAAATAGCAGAATCAACTCCTGAAAACCTAAAAGTATACATTCTACTGACTATCACATACTAATGAAGGAGAATATTTGTAAGTCAGGATTGAGATAAGGGATCCTTGGTGCTCTCTGAGCTTGTTTTCTTGCAGACGTTTCATACCCTAACTAGGTAACGTTATCAGTGCTAGTAAGGAGTGCTGTTTGCTGCCAGTTTATATTCTGGTGTCTTGCCTGTTTGGATGGGTGAAGGTGGTCCTAGGGATTCTTTGGTTGGGCTGTTTATTAATGGCTCTTTGGCAGTTTCTTGCTTGGGGTATTGCTTACCTGATTGTTGGTCTGAAGGTGATCTTGGAGTTAATCTATGCTGATCTGAGTGCTGATTACTGGTGAAGAGGTGCTGGAATCTTTTTCTCTTTGGGGCTGGTTGATTGTCTCTTTTGCATAGTCTATAGCAGGGCTTATAGCAGGTAGTCCTCGACTTACAACAGTTCGCTTAGTGACTGTTCGAAGTTACAATGCCACTGAAAAAAGTGTCCCCCAAGCCACAGCCGAGCAAGACACCTGCCTGCCCATCCGGTGGCACTCTTCCTCCTGTCCGAGGTTTTCATTGTTGTGAGCATTTCTGTTGAGGATTGGCAGCGGGGATGGGGTGGGGGGTGTTTGGTTTTTATTCCCCCTGTCTGCTGGGTGGTTGCAGCAGGTTTTGGTCAATTCACATGACACTGTGACCGTCATAAATATGAATCAGTTGCCAAGCATCTGAATATAAATCACAAGACCCTGGAGATGCTGCAACATTCCAGCTGATCGATGCTTTTTCTGGGCTCAGCAGAAGTGCCAGGATCAGCGCCGAGCTTTAGTTGGAGCCTGGCGCTAATCCTGGCGCTTCCGCTGAGCCCTGACAGCCCCAAAGAAGTGTCGATCAGCTGGAAAGTGGCACTGATCCTGGCGCTTCCGCTGAGCCCTGACAGCCCCAAAGAAGTGCCGATCAGCTGGAAAGTGGCAGTGATCCTGGCGCTTCCGCTGAGCCCTGACAGCCCTGAAGAAGTGCCGATCAGCTGGAAAGTGGCAGTGATCCTGGCGCTTCCGCTGAGCCCTGACAGCCCTGAAGAAGTGCCGATCAGCTGGAAAGTGGCACTGATCCTGGCGCTTCCGCTGAGCCCTGACAGCCCCGAAGAAGTGCCGATCAGCTGGAAAGTGGCAGTGATCCTGGCGCTTCCGCTGAACCCTGACAGCCCTGCAGCTCCAGCCATCTCTCGCTCAGGCTTGTGCGGTGCTGCCACCGGTTCAGCTCATTCCCCTTCCCCGCTACCACTTTTCTAGGATGGTCGCGTACCACCTGCCAGGTGCCAATGTACCACAGGTGGTACCCGTACCACTGGTTGAAAAGCCCTGGTCTATAGATGTTGTTAATGTCTATGTGTCTATTGATGGCTGATTTGTCAGAGTGCCAAGCTTTTAGAAATTCCCTGGCATTTTTGGATTCACTATCACATAATCATGGTACCATGGTATTCCAACATGGGAATATTTTAATTGCATTCCTATACTTCTGAGCAAAACAGGCAGTATGCAAAATGAAAATGGGGCAGCTAAAAAAGGCAAGCCTTGATTATATGAATGAGCCATCTGCTTTGAAGATTATGAGTGAAGTATATCTGGCCTAGAGGATTCTTCAGGTTGTCTAGACTAACATCAGTGAAAAAGTCAAGTTTACCCTCAAGGATATTAAGGAGGATTAAAGGATTATTAAAGTTTCATATAAGAGCCAGATTGGTGTACAGGTAGTCCTCAATTTACGACCATAATTTAGGAATGAGTCATAAGTCATTCTGGTCATTAAGCAGGTCACCACATGATCAGACTCGATCTTTTGATGTCCATTGTAACTCTGAATACTTATTAAGGGACTAGTCATTAAGCAAGAACTACCTGTGATTGTGAGTTCTAGTTCTGCCTTATGCAAAAGGCCAGCTAAGTTACCTTGCGCCAGTCACATTCTTTCAGCCCTGGGAAGAAAATTTTCTTGCCAAAAAATTTCCAATGATTAGTTCAGGTAGTTGTTGGGAGTCAAAAACTGACCTGAAGACAATCTCCCCCCACCAAGTCTTGCACACTTTTTGCATCCATTAGATTGGATGTTGCTGAATATATGAGGTCTCATTGTAAACATTTTATTACTGTTGTTGTGATTATTAAATTTATATGACGCCTGACTCCTAGTGACTCAGGGTAGGTGGGCATTAAAAATATTTAAAAACAAAGATCAATGTAAAAAAAATCCATAAAAACTGCACAAGACCAAAGAATAATCATGGCAAAAAAAAATGCATTGCTGAATTCCAAAGCAACAGAAAATGGTCACCCAGGTCTTTTATTGAAGCTTTAATATGTGAAGCACAGTACTAACTTAACCTCAAGATCACCAGCTAGATACTGAAAGGGCATGCATTCAAACCTTCTCTTTTGGTGTAGCTGATAAATCTCAATTTGTGACTATGAATTCCCCAATTTTTTCTGGCATTTATCAGCTTTCTTTTCTTTTCTTTTCTTTTAATTACAGAAGATAATTTACATAATTAACAGAGCAACTTGGAGATAAATCACCATTAATAAATTGATTTTGCTTCAAAAAAAACACAATATAAATGTTCATGAACTTTTTAATGTTTAACACATGAAGCATCACAATGCTATTTCATCCAGCCTCCCTCCAGCATTTGACTCTCTTCAGTTTGCTTACTGTCCATATTGCTCTCCAGAGGATGCTATTTCTTTTGTTCTCCATCTGAGCTTGGTGCACTTATAGGAAAGAAACACTCATGTGTGAATGCTATTTATTGACTTCAGTTTGGCATTTAATACAATCATTCCTCAGCATCTAGTAGACAAACTGGCCCTTTTAGGCTTCAACACTCCTTTGTGCAACTGGATTCTTGATTTCCTTATTGTCAGGCTCCAGTATGTGCGAATTAGGACTTATATTTCTAACACCATTTTCTTGAGCACAGGTTCTCCTCAGCTGTTGTTCATCCTGTTGACCCATGACTATTGTGCCAGGTTTGCCACCAACCATATTTTGAAGTATGCAGATGATACAACAGTAGTGCGCCTTATTCAAGATGACAATAAGGATGCTTACTACAAGGAAATAGAGGGTTTGGTGAACTGGTGTAACAGGTTCATTTTAAACATAGGAAAAACTAAAGAGATTATTGTCAATTTCAGAAAAAGCAGGCACAACCATACACTTTTGTGTATTAATGATTCCCCTCTGGAGGTGGTTAGCAGCATCAAGTTTCTGGGTGTGCAACTAACTAGTAGACTAGCTTGGTCACTCAACAGCAAGACACTGGTGAAGCAGGCAAAGCAGCACCTGCATTTTCTGTGTTGCATGAGAAAAGCACATCTTCGGCTTCCAGTTCTGGTCTGCAGCGCCTGCAGTCGTGCGAAGAGTCTGTTCTCTTCGCCGGCCGGTTTCCCCCCGCCGGTAGACCCTGGAGGGGTGACTACCACTGGGGAGGACACTCATTGATTGCGGAGGGAGCGGCAACTCCCTCCGCAATCTGAGACAGCTCCTCTGGGCCGACAGGGAAAAGATCGGCCATTAACATGGCCGATCACCTAGCTGCTCCAGCCGAAAGCCACAAGAACAGCTAAGCAAAAAGAACCACCGTGGAAGATCCGGGTGAGACCTTTCCTTCCCCCTCTGTACCCTAATTACCTCCCTGTGAAAAGCTTTTGGAATTATTTCCCTACTTCAAAAGAGCGGCATTCGTATATGTGAGAAAATCAGCTCTGGAAAAACAATTATTTTTTATTGACTATTTGAATTGCTGGACTTCGGGGATCCTGAAAAAACTTTGTTTCTTTCTGCCTACTTGTCTTAGCTTAAGCGGAAGCTTTTAGGGAGGGGGGTGGAGTGTTTCTTATTCCTCCCCCCCTTCTGTACATAAGGTGCTTTAAGCTATTCCATTTGAATTTATTGCTACGTTTAGAAAACTATTTTAATCATATTGTTCAGTTTAAAACCTTTTCTTCCTCACTCTGGGCATTTTTTTTTTGTAATGTTTGAAATTAGTAACAAAGTAGCCTTGAGAACTTTCACTGCTTTGCATTTGGTGTGTATTCAGCTAAACTTGGCTCGACACCCAGACATTCCTATCTGACAGCAAGAAGATACTTTTTTTTCTCCTTCTCCCTGCTTTTTTTTCTATTACTCTAACTTGATTTTAAAGTGCTATCTCAGATATATGGTGTTCTGTTCTTGCAAAGAAGACATCGAGACGAGGCTGGTTCACAACAAAGATCTCTTTATTGAAACACAATCATAGAACAGAAGCAAGAACACAATGGCCACTGGCCTTTTATATCCCCTTGCAAGGTGATGCACATCCAATCATTGCAGGCCGTTCTCCCGCCTTGCGCATGCACGTTATACATTCAACCTTCACTCCATTTCAACCCATTACCTGCAACTCCCTGTTATACACACGTGCCTTCACAATTTGACAATATTAACATCGCAGCACTGCAAGTGTTTTCCTCAGATGATGAGGACTAATAAACCTCCTGTATAGTAAACAGGAACCTTACATATTCCTTTAAATGCTTAGGAGGACCCTTAATCCGTCTCTCGCCGCAAGGAAGGAGAAGGGGTCCCACGAAGCCAAGCCCACCTCCAGTGTCTTTGTACTGGCAGGCGGTTGCTTCTCCTGGACGCCACGCTTCTCTTCGCTTCAGGCCTTCAGGTGAGTTGGCCCTAGCTTCTTTTCCTTTGGCTTCCTTTGCGGCGTATCCCACCTTCGTCGCCAATGTTCTGTTCTTGCAAAGAAGACATCGAGATGAGGCTGGTTCACAACAAAGATCTCTTTATTGAAACACAATCACAGAACAGAAGCAAGAACACAATGGCTACTAGCCTTTTATATCCCCTTGCAAGGGGATGCACATCCAATCATTGCAGGCCGTTCTCCCACCTCGCCAGAGACAGCCTGTCTGGGTCCCGGGCAGAATGACTCAGCAAGGCCCAGGACATAACATATGGTTTGGCTTTTTCTTTCGGATTATAAATACAAGATTTACCTACAGTTTGGCTTTGGATTTATACTAGAAAAAAAAAACTTTAAAGATGATGCTCCAGAATTAACTATTAATTTTCAGCACAAGATAACAGAGGAAGAACACCAACTTTAAAGAGGCCTGCTACAATTTAAAGAGATGGAAGAATCCCATTCACATTTTATCTGGAAACGGATGCGGGGAAGAATTTATGAATTCAATGAGCGAGTGAATGCTAGACTAGATGCTTTCATTATAAAACGTCAAAATGACTTCCAGACTTCAACTGACTACCCCACAACTGAAATAATAAGAGATGAAAAACAGAGTAATGTAGAAGAAAATATTACTGAAAATTTTGATGATCAAAGACAGATTTCCATCAAAATATGTACAAAGTCAAAAGCAATGGGACCTGATTTGCAAGTACGAGATTTGGAGAACTGTGATAATATGGATAATCAACAAGTAAACATTACATTGAACAAAAAGAACTACACAGCTTTGACAGTATTGGAAAGAGAAAAGAAATATGATCAGACTGAATTGTTTAGGAATATATATAATCAAATATGGAGATTTGAGGATTTAAAGGCTCTTTTATGGAAACCTGCTTGGCATAAAAAGAAAGCTAGAATTAGATTTAAAAATGAGAATTAAAAATTTATCTGAAGGGTTAAAATGGCATAAGATTTTGGTTTGAGATAATACTACTGAGATAAAAATTATTGATTTGATTACAGTCTGGAATGGTAATATGAATTGATAAACAAGAAAAATAGAATAAGAAATAGAATATAGATATGAAAAGAAGTAAGAAAATATATTTTTGGGAATGGATGGGATTTAAATTTCAGAGTAGAATAAGAAATAGAATATAGTTGGGAAGTATGAAAATATAACGGTAATAATATGTATAGTTTAGGAATAATTATTGTTTTATGAGGGAAATTGAGAGATCTGAAATGTAACTTATTGCTTATCCAAGGCTAAATTGGAAAATGGTAATTGTAAATTAGTTAAATGCAAAAATGAGTTGATTGATATTGGTGAAATATTACTGATATTCTTTCTACAATGATTGAATGCTATTTAGAAATGTATTAATTGGATTATGTTATAGCAACTGAGGGACTTTTAGAGATATGGATTGATTTATAAAATATATATTTGAAATAGAGTAGAATAGGAAATAGAATATAGTTGGGAAGTATTAAAATATAATAGTTGGAATAATATGTATATTTTAGAAATAATTATTGTTTGTATGGGAAAGTGGGAGACCCGAAATGTAAAGTATGTGTTTATTCTAGGCCAAATTAGAAAATGGTAATTGTAAAATAGTTAAACTTAAAAACAGGATTTTGATTGATATAAGTGAAATATTATTGATATTTACTTTACAATGATTGAATTCTATTTAGAAATGTATTAATTTGATTATGTTATAGCAATTGAGGGATTGAATTATATATGTTTGATTATATATATTTTTTCTTTTTTTTTGGATGATTGACCACCCTATCTCCACGTGGATTCTTAAAGCACTCTGATGTAAAATTAAAAAAAAAACCCAATAAAACTTGTTTTAAAAAAAGAAAAGAAAAGAAAAGCACATCTTCCTTCCCCTATCCTTACCACTTTCTACAGAGGGACAATCCTGTCGCATTGCATTACTGTCTGGTTTGGAAGCATTACTGCTTCAGGCAGGAAAGCAGTGCAGAAAATGGTGAGGATGGCAGAAAAGATTATTAGCAGTTCATTTCCTTCTGTCCAGGACATAGCATGTAAGTGATGCTTGAGCAAAGTCTGCAGTATTGTCTGGGATGCTACACATCCTCTTCATGACCTGTGAAGGAGGAGGCTTCGTGGTATCCGAAGCAGAACATCCAGATCCAGTTTTGTTCCAGATAGCATCAACCTTGTGAACTCTCAAGTTTCCTTTTTCCGCTATGTATTCAAAATGGACAGTGATTGAATTTCATTTTTAATGTGGGCCAATGTGCTCATAGTAAAAAATGACAATACAGCTTGCCTTGCCTTGCCTTGCCTCGCCTCGCCCCGCCCCGCCTTGCCTTGCCTTGCCCTGCCCTGCCTTGCCTTGCCTTGCCTTGCCTTGCCCTGCCCTGCCTTGCCTTGCCTTGCCTTGCCTTGCCCTGCCCTGCCTTGCCTTTGCCTTGCCTTGCCCTGCCATGCCCTGGCCCTGCCCTGCCCTGCCCTGCCCTGCCCTGCCCTGCCCTGCCCTGCCCTGCCCTGCCCTGCCCTGCCCTGCCCTGCATGCCACTATATAAAATACTATTTTGAAAATAATGTAATGTTCCTAAACCCTTAATTATACAAAGGCTACAAAGATTTGTTCATCCTGTGAAACATTACAATTGTAATCATCTTGTACTAAAATAAACATGATGATACCCATAGATAATTCATAATCCAGCTCTGGACCATATTTTTATCCAGAGTTAATAAAGTTAGAGATCGCTTCGCTGGTAGTAGAATACATTAAGTTACATCATGATGCAATAGCTGTCTTTAAATTTACATTGATGTCTGCATATCTACCACATCAATAAAGGCAGGAAGATTTTAAAGGGGTATAGTGCTGCTTGCCTGCAAACTATAAAAGTCACATCTATATTTTACTGCATTCATCCATTTCTATATACTATTTTGCAGTTAGAACATATTTCACAATACACAGTGCTAATCCTATGTACACAAGGTACATAGCACCAATTGGAATATATATTTGCAAATTGATTATAAGTTATTTTAGACATAGTATGTATAATTCTGAATTATAAAACAAGTTAGGACACTTTTGCAGATATATGTACATTGTCTTTGGTACTATGGTGTCTCAATTATTAAAATGCCTCCACTCAAAAATAGACGATAGAAGTTCTTTATGGATTTAGGACCATATCGGCCACTATAAACTCTTTATAACCATGTAAGAAAGGGAGCAAAACTGAGGGGAAAAAAGAAAGGGAGCATAGACATCACATGCACAATTTAATCTAGAATATTACTTTGCTCCATCCTTCCCAGATGCAGCTTAACGAGCTAAGTGGCAGAGAATAGCTTTATAAGCTGCATAAGTGGGGCTGAGTCACCCAGCTGTTAGAGGTAGCAATCAATGGCACTGTGAGAAAGCATATTTATGTGAGAAACAATTAGGCTGCCATCCTTCATTATACTAGTACAGGGGTAGGCAACCTTGGCTCTTTCATGACTCGTGGACTTCATCTCCCAGAATTCCTGAGCCAGCCATGCTGGCTCAGGAATTCTGGAAGTTGAAGTCCACGAATCATAAAAGAGCCAAGGTTGCCTACCCCTGTACTAGTAGGATGTGTGTGTTTATGTGTACACATATGCATACACACATACATACATTAGCATTGATATTTATTTTCCAAACAGATCAATAAAACTAATTCTGGCATAAAATCCTTACCCTGGCAGGTGCTGTTCTTCTCCTCATATCCTGCCTTACATATGCACTTTCCAATTGGCACCAGCCATTCCCCTTCAGCACTGCAATGCATCCTTGGAGGTTCATCAGTCACTGAATTGTTCACGCATGACCCTAAGACTTCTAGTAGCTGTGAAGAATCCGCTCCGGTGATGGTGTCAGGAAAGATAGCAAGGTTTCGAATCACCAGAGGGCACTTTTTATAATAGACCCGAACAGATACCAGTGCAATGCAGGCCCCCACATCCTGGAAAGCAAGGTAAAATCCCTTTTTGGTCAGAGGTCCAACATCTCTCACCTCTGTATTTAGCTTCATAACCCTATCTCCAAGATCTAATTCTGTAAAACTCTCATCTGCTGCAATGGTATCAATCTTGATGTATTGGTTTTCTTTCACATTCCTCCCATCTTCATAATCAGATTCAAAATAGTACATATTAAAAGTCTCTTTGCAAGTTCCAAGACCTCCTGGAAGGCTGTTACAGTCTCTAAGGGTAAATTTTAGTTCAATGAATATCCGAGAGGCTCCTTTGTTAGAGATCCAGCTTGTCAAAAGCCAATTATTCTGACTCTGTTCCATCACTCTACATACTTGATATGTGTGGATTGGTGCATAATTTTCATCCACCTCACCAATTTCTTCCCACTAGACAAAGAGGGGAAAGGGAGAAAGAAACAGGGGGAAAAAACAATTTTAAAAATCAGATTGCAAACATCCACAATTCTAGATCTAATAGTATAGAATGAAGCAAGTAGTAATGAAAAAATTAAAGTAAAAGTACCAAACCTTATCCATATCTTTAAATACTGATTTTTGTCCTCCACAAGTTCTCCATAGCAGCTTAAGAATAGATTTTACACTGTCCTCCCTAAGCTTTGTTTTCTTATTATTGATATGTTAGATTTTTGTGACAAGTAAAATGCCATTAATATCCAGTTAAAATGCTTTAATCTGAGAATCTTAAAAACATGAATATTACAAGATGGTCCACCAAGAAGCAAATTAGACAAACTGTATTCATATGCCACTTATTTTCCAGCTCTGAGAATGATTAAAAAATGTCTGCATTTTGATTGCCTATTTTATTTTTGTCTATTAAATTGGAAAACAAATTCTTCCATCTCCTCTACCTACTCCTATTTTTTCTATCAGTTAAATTTTAACAGGAAATGGTTCCTGATTAAATGGTCCAATTCATATAGATGCAGATGATTCAGTAACTTTAAATGCATGTAGCAATATTACTACTGCCATTTTATATGAAATCCCTCCAAACTATTAGATTTTTTTTCACTTATCTTCCACTTGCATGCTTACCATTCTTATAATTTCTCCCAGTTGCACTTAAACTACCTCTTTTAATTCTGCTCCATCTTTCCTCTAAGGAAAAAAATACATGGATATATGTGCACATCTATGCACAACCACAAACTATTGAATCCCTGTATACTTAGCCCTCTCCTCAAGACAACAGGTTATATCAGATCTCAAAGCAGACCTACGACAAAGAAGAGTGGAAATGTTCAGCCCTTGACATTAGGCTATTTATTCTTTGATCAATCAAACAATAAACAACAATCTACTCAAGGAACCATTAAGAAAATTCCCACCATTACTGACAGGAAAAACCAGCTGTATAAAACAGATCAAACCACATTCCCTTTTAGCATTGATAATGTTCCCTGGTTAGGTAATGAAATGTCTACAAGAAAACAAACAAACTTACATTTTCTCAGCAGCACATGTGAAAGAGAGATTATATAACTGAACTTCCTTTATCATTAGCAGAAAAATATGTGATGTTAATTTGGCACTAAATGATTCTCCAAGACTTTTAACAGCCTCAGAAAGAGAACATACATGTATTTTAAGTATGCAGTGTTAAATCATTTATTAACAGACCGACTCCGGTAATATTCAGAGGTCAACAGGTCTGGTGATAATCAGAATGTAAATGCACAGTGTCAATGAGAAAGTCATCACACACACACACACACACAGAGAGAGAGAGAGAGAGAGAGAGAGAGAGAGAGAGAGAGAGAGAGAGAGAGAGAGAGAGAGAGAGAGAGAACATGTAATAGATTAGGCTCAAGAATATAGGTAATCCTTGATTTACAAGCATTTGTTCAACTGTTCTAAGTTACAATGGCACTGAACACACTTACAAGTGTTGCAGTATCCCCATGGTCACACAATCAAAATTCAGATGCTGGGCAGATGTTGGCTCATATTTATGATGGTTGCAGTGTCCCAGAGTAATGTGATCACCTTTTGCGACCTTCTGACAAGCAAAGTTAATGGGGAAGCCAGATTCACTTAACAACCATGTTATTAACTTAACAACTGCAATGATTCACTTAACAACTGTGGCAAGAAAGATTGTAAAATAGGACAAAACTCACTTAACAACTATCTTGCTTAGCAATGGCAATTTTAGGCTCAATTGTGGTCAAAAATTGAGAACTAGATGTGTTGTTTATAAAAACTCTTTTCAAAGCAGACTTTGGGTTGAACATCTAGAAACAATTTTGAAAACAGGAAAGTAGTTTGCTTTGTAAATAAGGCACTCCTAGAGGAAAAATTGTCTCAACAGAAATACTTTGGGTCGTGTCTTTTGGTAGCCAAGGAGTGCTCGTGCAGTCTGATAGATACTTTTTTTCCTATTTGGCCCACAGTTCTTTTCACAGTTGTTGCACTGGATCAGGCATCATATACCAAGTCCAGTGCAACAACTATGAAAAGAACTATGTGGGCCAAACAGGAAAAAAGCTATCTACCAGACTGCACGAGCACTCCCTGGCTATCAAAAGACATTGTCCCTCATGTCTGTCCATGAGAACTCGGAAGGACACAAGTTCGATCTAACTGGGATGACAATTATAACCCAAGCAAAGTCAAGGAGAGAAAGAGAATTCCTTGAGGCCTGGTTCTCCACCAACCAATCAGTGAACAGACACAATGACATCGACATCGATAGGCGGCTATCACCCACTGAGAGTGAGAGAGCTACTTCAACTGAAATACTGGAAGCAACATTCCAAACAAACCGAACTCAATTCAAACCACACTGAAGATGTCCCCCCAAATGGAGATGAAAGGTTTGCAAACTAATTACCAAGCCTGGAGATCAAACCAACAACCCAGCTACCAACCCGAGCTACTAATATTCAAACACATGCAGTGGTGGGATTCAGCCAGTTTGAACCACTTCGGCAGAACCGGTAGCTAATTTTTTTGTTGCCCAGGCCCAGAATGGACTTCTGGAAGCGGCATCCACACAGAGAACCAGTTGTTCACATATTTGAATCCCACCACTGAACACATCTCATATATGATTCTTATCAGAGGTACAGCACATCAAAAATAAATCTTTGTCTATGTCAACCTAAAAGAGATTCAGGAATGGATTAATTCAGTAGTTCTCAGCCTTTTCTTTACCATGGATCATGGTAAATACTTGAAGGCCACAGACCTTCAAGACTTAGCTCAAATTTTAAAGCACTGGACTGCATCAAGCCTTCGTGGACCCCCTGAGACAATGTCATGGACCTCCCCCAGGGATCTGCGGACCATAGGTTGAGAACCACAGGATTAATTTGTCAGAGTTGATTTTCTCAATTTCCCATTGATTCCAGTCTCATTCGTTTCTGTCATGTTTGCTTCATCAATAAAAAAACTACCTCTTCCAAATACACTTGGACCAAAAAATGTACATATTTTTTGTGCATTTCTTCAATATCTCTTTTTATGCACTTCTTCCAACTCATGCAACTATTTTAAGTATTTTTCCTGTTGAAAATCAATCCTGTGTATATTTTCTATGCAAACTATGCAAACATTGTCTTTTTTCATTTTTGTGTACTTTTTGAGTTGTTAATATCATAAAAACTCTGCACACACTGAATTTGGAGAGGGGTACATAGTTCCTGAATAGATTTGCATAAAAATTTGGATCAGATGAATTTCTCCTCCATCTCTAGAATGAGAACAAAATGATAATATAACAAAGACAATAACACAAAAGTTTGAGCACATTTAGTTATGTATGTCCAAGTTTACTTCAAACAGAACAAAACAAAATAAAAATAAAGAGGTTTTACAGCTTCAAACTGTCCTTTAGTTTATCAGATAAATCTTTAAGCAACTATGTTGATTTCATCTGTGGTATTATGCTAGACTGGTCTTTTATAATTTCAGTTTCAGAGTATCCCAAGCTTCTTGGAATTGAAGAAAGCAAAGGCCACTATGCTTCTTCTGCAACTAATAACTACAACCAAATGTGGAATCCAAGGAAGAATTTTTACCTACTCTTTCCTTCCTTTTCTCTCAGTGTGCAAGGTGAACCAAGATATAGCACATTGACAGAGGTCCTTCCAATTCCATCTCAGACCATTCTTAGCCCTACTGACCTGTCAATTGGTCAATTTTTGGACAAAGTTTGTTTAATTTTCCATAAGACTAGCACTGTACACTGATTTATCAAATTATATAAGAGATGACCAGGCTGATCCTGAGGGAGAGGTCAAGCACATCATCAACCTTGAGTCCCTTCGCACCCATAAGAGATCTAAGTCCCGCCCATCTTGATTTCCATTGACCCTTATCTACCACCAATTTGCTTTGACCGTTAACAGTTCAGATTCTTGTAGAGAGTGTTGGCATGCAATAAATCTGTATTTATTTGAACCACTCTGGCTCCTAATTTCTTAACGCTTGACAATAATCTGATCTACTAACAGTCAAAACAAATAAAGGTCAACTTAATTCAAAGTGGACTGGACTTCTATCTCTCTTTTTTTTTTTCCTTTTTCACTTTACAACAAACAAAAATACATTTTTTCCTTAACAGTACTGTTTTGTATATCTCTTACATTTATTTACAATTATGTACCTTAATTTTCATACTTTTTTGTTTTTCTGTTCTAACCAAACATAGCACTTGTTCCATATCTCATAAAATTCTGTTGCTTCTTTGTCTTTTATTTCTAGCGTACATTTGTACATCTCAGCGCATTCTAATATCTTCTAAATAACCATATCGTTTGATGGTATATTTTCACTTTTCCAACATTGCGCATATGTAATGCGTGCCGCTGTTGTTATGTGTACAATGATGTATTGGATTTGTTTTTTAATCCTTGAATTAATTATACCTAATAGAAATAGTTCGGGTTTAAGTTCAATTTGTTCTGTTGTTATCTCCTGGATCCATCTCCTTATCTGTTCCCAATAAATCTTCGCTTTGGGACATTGCTACCACATATGATAGAATGTTCCCTCCTTACTTTTGCATTTCCAACAATCCGGATTCAAATTTTTATACATTTTAGCCAATCTCACCGGTGTTAAATGCCATCTATAGAACATTTTGTATTGATTTTCTTTATATGCTGTTGACAGTGTCAATTTGCAATTTTTATTCCAGACTCTTTCCCATTCTTCTTATTCTATATTTCGGCCCACATTTCGTGCCCAAGCTATCATTTGACCCTTTACTATTTCCTCCTCCAATTCTACCTCTAGTAAATATTTATATGTTTTTGTTAAAAATTTTCCTTCCTTACCTATCAAATTTTTATCTAATTGCTGTGGTATCCAATTTATTCCATGTTCTTCCATATCTTTACGATATTTTGACTGTATTTGTAGGTATGGCCACCAATCTATGATTATTCCCTGTTCTTTTAATTCTTCCCTTGATTTGAGATTTCCTTGGTTGTCTACTAATTCTTTATTTTATTTTATTTTTTATATATATATATTTTATTGGATTTTTATAGGGGTGGGAAGGTTACATCAAGGTGCTTAAGAAACAACGTGGAGATATGTACATCAAACATCCAAAAGAAAAATCATAAATATATAGCTCAAATTAATTCATTATAAGTTCCCTCTCTATTTCCCTCATATAATATTACATATTCAAATTGATACATTTCTAAATAAAATTCAAGCAATCCTATCAAACATCAATCACGTTTCAGTTATAAAGATCTAAATCCTGTATTTAGGCTTTACTAATTTACAGTTACCATATTCCAATTAACCTTAAATAAACATATTATTAACACTTCGGGTATCCCTCATTTCCCTTTTCCCTAACATAATAATTATATCTGAAATGAATATATTATTCCCACAATAACATTCTTATGTTTTATTCATTAATACCATTTCTTCTTTTGTCACCAATCCCTCTTATTCTCCTTCTGTTACAAAGTAATTATCTTATTTGAAATAAAAATATCAGTCCAAAAGATACATTTCTATCTATTTTAAATATATATTCTATCAATCAATCTATATCTATAAAAAGTCTTTTTAACCCAGTAGGTAAAATTTACCCCTCCAAATAATTATCATATCTGAAACAAAATATTATTACAAAGGATATCCGCTTACAGAATTCCGTTAGTTATTAAATCAGTCAGAATCTCTAAAGCCTTTTTAACCCATTGAATGAAATTTTAAAATACATTTTTAAATCTAACTCTAGGTTTCTTTCTGTGCCACACCGGTTTCCATAATAAAGTTCCTGCATCATCAAACCACAATATTTGCAAAGAGGTATTTCTCAGCACTTCAGATTGGTCAAAGTTCTCTTCCCTTTCTTCTAGTAGCCTTTGAATGGTGTAGGCAGTTTTATTCCATGTTGAAATTACTAATTGATTATCCACGTTATCACAATTTTCAATAACTTGTATCTGGGTGTCAGTCTCTATTGGTTTTGACAACTCAGGCATCTCAGTTAAGGTTATTCTTTGATCATCAAGCTTCTCCATAAATTGTATATGGGGTTGTGTAAAGTTGATTTGTTCAACAATTTCCACAATTTCTCCCGGTATAAGTTCATAGTTGAGTTGTAAGTATGGTTTCTCTTTAGGTTGTATATATTGTTCACAGGCCTCTTTGGAGCCACTCTGCTCCCTCTCCACTGTTCTTCGGCCTATAACTTGATCTGTCAAAATTTGAGAGTAAAATTTCGTGTACTCCGTAGCTTCCAAGATTTTTTCCAGTATAAGTGCATAATCAAGCTGTGGGCAAATTTGCTCCATCTCAGTGGTGAACAGATCTTTTAATCTTTTAGTGAAGGCTATATTTAGTAAAAGTCAACAAATATTCACCTCCAATTCCTAGTAGACAAAATCAGCTGTTTCAAGTTATCTCATCCTTTGAAGGTCAAAGCCATCCTCCAGCAAAAGAATATACAGTTGCAGTAACACTTTTCGTCACATGATGTCCTCAGTAGGCTATAAGGTCTTTCTTTCCAAGTTAATAATTTTTTTGTTTTTCACATTAAAAAAAAGAAAAAAAGAAAAGCCTCTCCAGGATAGTAAATAGTGTAATTATAATAGTAATGATCAAAAGTAGAAATATTTTCAGGATCCCTCAGTATTCCAAGAGTTGAATAGTCAATAAAAAAATTAGCTGTTTTATTTTTTTCAGTTCCCAAAGCTGTTTTTCCCACAGTGCCAAAACGCTGCTCTCTCACAGCAGGGAAGTAATTCAAATTCAAAAGCTTTTTACAGGAGAGTAATTAGGGAAAGAGGGGGAAGGAAAGGTCTCACCCAGATTCTCCACGAGGGTTCTTTGTGCTTAGCTGTTCTTCTGGTTTTCGGCTGGCGCAGCGAAGTGATCGTCCATTTTACTGGGCGATCTTTTCTCCAACGGCCCTAAGGAGCTGGCTCGGACCGAGGAAGGAGCTGCCGCCCTTTCCCCATCGACGAGGGCCTCCTCAATGGTGGTCGCCCCTCCAGGGCGACTTTCGACCCGATTAAGGGTCTACCGGCGGAGGGAAAACAGCCGGTGGAGAGACGAGGCTCTCCTTGCGACTGCGTCTGCTGGGATCCAAAACCGGAAGCCTGGTTGTCTACTAATTCTTTATATCTAATCATCTTTTTTTTGTCTAATGTATTTGGATGGATCATTGCCTCCATCAGTGAGACCCAATTTGGTATTTTAATATAGTGTTTCTTTTTAACTTTTTCCCACGTCCGAATCAGCGCATCTCGTATCTGGTGCCGGTAGAAATATGTATGTGTCTTCTTATATTTTCCCCATAGAAAACCATGCCAACCGGCCTGCAAATCATGTCCTTCAATCAACAAAACTCTTTTATTTTCTAAGTTTATCCAATCCCTAATTCAGAGTAACCCAGCTGCTTGGTAATAAGTTTCCCATTTTGGGAGTCCAAGGCCACCTCTACTTCCACTATCTTGTAATGATTTGACATTTATTCGTGCTTTTTTACCCAACCAAATAAATTTATTTATCATTTTGTCTAATTCGTCAAAAAAAAAATTCTCTAATTTTATTGGGACTGTCTGAAATAAATATAATAATTTAGGTAATATATTCATTTTGATCACAGCGATCTTTCCTAATAGTGATAATTGTAATTTTCCCCATACTTCTAAATCTTTTTTCATTTGTAATGTCAATTTTTTGTAATTATCCTCTTTTATTGAGGAACATCTTATAGTAAGCCAAATTCCTAAATATTTAATCTTTTTTACAATTTGCAGTCCCAAATCTTCTTCTAATTTCCTTTTTTGTTTTTCAGTTAAATTTTTTGCTAACATTTTAGTCTTCTCTCTATTAATTTTTAGTCCTGCCACTGTTCCATATTTTTCTATTTCATTCATTAGGATATTTCCTCTCTCTAGTGGTTCCTCTATAAAAAACACCAAGTCGTCCGCAAATGCCTGCGTCTTGTATTCTTCTGTCTTAACTTGTAATCCTTTTATCTCTTTATTAATTCTAATTTGGGTTAATAGCACTTCTAAAGTCAAAATGAAAAGTAGAGGTGACATTGGACATCCCTGTCTTACTCCTTTGTTTATTTCGAATTTCTCTGTATTATCCCCATTAATTATCACTCTAGCCTTTTGTATCTTATATATTGCCCTTATCATTCTCTCAAACTTCCCTCCAAATCTCATATCCTCAATCTGTTGGAACATAAATTGCCAATTGAGGTTATCGAATGCTTTCTGGGCATCCAAAAATATCAATGCCACCTGTTTTTCAGGATGTGCTTCATAATATTCTAAGACATTTAACACCATTCTCGTGTTATTCCTAATTTGTCTTGTGGGTAAAAAACCGTTTTGATCTGAATGTATTATATCATTTAATATTAATTTTAATCTTTCCGCAATTATAGTAGTGAAGATTTTGTAGTCCGTGTTCAACAACGAGATTGGCCTATAATTTTTTATCTGTTTGGGTCTGTACCTTCTTTTGGGATAAGAGATATATTAGCCTCTATCCAGGAGTCTGGTAATTTGGTTTTCTCCAACACATCATTGTACACTTCCAATAATATCGTTTCGAACTCTTCATAGAGCGTCTTATACACCTCCCCTGGAAGTCCATCTGGCCCCGGAGCTTTATTATTTTTTTGTTTTTGCACTGCGGTTCTTAATTCCAAAGCTGTTATTTCCTTATTCAATATTTCTCTCTGTCCTTCTTTTAATTCCGGCAAGCCGTTAACTTTTAAATATTGTTTTATTTTTTCAACATCTATTTCCTCTTTCTTGTATAGTGATTCGAAATAATTCTGAATTATTTTTTCCTTTTTATCTATTCTATATTGCATCTCTCCATTTTCGTCTTGCAATTCCTGAATAATTTTTTTTCCTTCTCTTTTTTTAATTTATAAGCGAGCCACCTCCCTGGTTTATTGGCATGTTCAAAAAAATTTTGTTTTGCTATTTTCAATTTTCTTGTCATTTCCTCTTGGTCTATCATATTCAGTTTATGTTTAGCCAAAACCATTTCCACTTTAATCTTTTCATCCTGAGGGGCCCTTTGTAATTTAGATTCTAATTTTTTAATCTCTTCCTGAAGTGTGTTTTGCGTTTGCCCTCTCACTTTGTTCTTTTTTGCTGTATAAGCTATCGCGATACCTCTCAAATACGCTTTAGCCGTGTCCCAAATAATTTGTAGTGATGTTTCTTGTTTTGTGTTCTCTTTAAAAAATAATTCCATTTCTTTTCTAATTTTTACAATAAATTCTTTTTCCTTCAAGATGTGGGAGTTCAATGTCCACCTTCTCCATACCTTTTTCTGCCGTTTCCAGACTATTTTCAAGGGATTGTGATCAGCCCATGTATTTGGCATTATTTCTATTGTTTCAATGTCTTGTCCTACCTCTCCGTTCATCCATGCCATATCTAACCTAGACCAAGATTTATGCGGATTCGGAAAAAAAGTATATTCCTTTTTTTTCAAATTCCGTTTCCTCCATTGATCAAATAATTTAAATTCATCTAACATTTCAAAAAATGTCTTTGGTAATATTTTCCGTTTTCTTCTTGTTTTTCGTGTTACTAATATAATCCTTTTTTACATTCACTACCGCATTATAGTCTCCCACTATACAAATATTTTCCTGTCCAATTTCTATAAGTTTTTTATGTAATTTATTATAGAATTCTTTTTGGTTCTCATTTGGAGCATAAATCGTCACCAACAGCCATGTTTTCTGTTCAATTTGTAATTCTATTATTAGCACTCTTCCATCTGTATCTTGATATTTCAATTTGGCTTTAATTTCTTTCCTAATATAGACAGCTATTCCCCTCTGTTTTTCCCCCGCTAGTGCTGTATATAGTACTAATTTCGGGAATTCCAAACATTTCTTATGTTCCTTTTTTATGTGTACCTCTTGTAGACAAACTATGTCTGTACCTTGTTTAACTAATTTTGTTAGTATTTATTTCCTTTTAGCGGGTGCATTTAATCCATTAACATTAATTGATATTAATTTAATCTCCCCTTCCGTTGTTCTACTTGTGTAATCTACTTTTGTGATCTACTTATGTGTTTGTCTTGTTCTCAAATCTACTCCTCTTTCTTTCGTTTGTCCTCTTTCTTTCTTTCTTTCTTACTTTCTATCTCTCGTTCTATTTCTTTTGGCTCTTGCTGTTGGTCTTCCTGGCTTCTAGATTCTAGTTCTTCCTTACTACTATTCTCTTCTTCCACTCCTTCCAACTGTTTATAGAATTCTCGTGCTCTATCTAAACTATCTATCTTAATCTTTCTCTCCTGCCAAGATATCAACATCCCCTCTGGGATTAACCATCTAAATGGTATGCTTCTTTTAATTAGATATGCACTAAGAAATCTATAATCTCTTCTCTGTTCTCTTACTTACTTTGGGACTTGTTTTAGTGTTTGTATTTCTTTATCTTTATAGATCATTGGGTTGTCTCTTGTAATCTTGTATATTATAACTTTCTTTCTGATAAATCTTATATGAACTTCTCGTGGAAGTCTGTTCCGTCTGGCATAGTTCGTATGGATTCAGTATGTCTCATCTATCTCTAATAATATTTCTTGCTTATCTCTTTGTAGAGCTTCGGCTATCAACTCTACCATAATGGCACCCAAATCCTCTTCCTTCTCTTCCACCATGTTTTGAAATGTTAAATAAAACGCAGCCCGGTCCATTTCTAGATGGATAATCGATTCATCCAATTTTTTGTTAGTTACCATCAATTTTTCGTCTACTGTATCAACTTTTTTTCCTATTTTATCCAATCCTACTTCTACTGTCTGTATTCTTTTTTCATTTTTCTTAATTGTTTGTTGAATCATTTCTATCCTATTATCTAATTTATTCATATCACCTCTCATTTCTATATGATTCTTAGACATTGTCTCCTGCATTTTTAACATCATTTCCTGAATAGTTAGCAGTGTTGTCTGCATAGTTTGCATATTTAATATTACACTCTGTTTTCCTTCTAGTGTTCTTTGACCTGGTGGGGAGGAATGTGTCAGTGCTGGACTTGATATTGTCTTCTTTCCTGTCCTCAATGTTGTCATAATGATATCCTGTTTCTCAAATACTTTCTATTCTTAATATCTCTTTGTTTAACCAGCCACCTTTTTAACTTTACCCTTTTACTCTAAACTTCCAGTACTTCGTTTTTCTTTCTCTCCTCTTCTCGATCTACCTCTACTTCCACTATACTCCCAGACCTCTCTTCACCTTCTCCAACCCTCTTCACTTTCTTTCCTCTTTCTTACTTGACACACAGTCTCTCTAAAGTTCCAAATTTCTTCTCCAGTCTTATCTCGTCAACCATCTATCCATTCCTGTCACTTTCGTTGCCATACGTCCTCTCGCTGTCCCCTTTTACTTTCGGGATCTTCTCCATGTTCCTAACACTTTCGTCGCCGTATCACCGTATCACGTCCTCTCACCGTCTCCTTCACTTTCCGGGTCTTTTCCATGTTCAAGTCAATCTCCTTCTTTCTCCTCCAACCCCATTCTCTCATATCTTCTGTAAAGTACTGCTGTGTATTGCT
Organism: Azemiops feae; assembly: GCA_023970755.1. NCBI lineage: Eukaryota > Metazoa > Chordata > Lepidosauria > Squamata > Viperidae > Azemiops > Azemiops feae. The sequence goes on from JALGBA010002069.1 coordinate 40,712, forward strand.
CCTTCTCCTTCCTCCCTAGATCGCCATTTTCTCCGCACTTCCGGCTATCTACTCACCGGTTGCTCCCTTCGCTCCTCTCGTCTTGCAAACTCCACCGTCACCACCATTTCTCGTCTCTCAACCTCTCTTTCCTCAAACTTCAACCGTCATCTTCATCCTGCACTAGAACATCTGCCACAGAGGTGTTTTTTTTTTGTCTCTCTCCTATTGCTCTTCTGGTTATTTCAATCTGCTGATTCACAGCTCTTCCCGCTGGGTCGTCACTTGCATTGAGGATTCCCTCGCGAGTTGAGCTTCCTTCCGACACCCAAACTAACTGACAAGTAAATCTTTTTAGACTCTTCACAATCTTTTTAAAGTATTTTAACTCACTCAATAATACAGTCTGTTAAGTATATCTTTGCTTCCGCATCCTCTGTGGTTTGTCACGGCCTCAGATCTGCCATCCGTGGGTGGCAGATATTTCCACACTGGCTTTAGGGGGTTTCCTTTCATCGTAGTGGGTGTTTGCCTCACACCTCGCTACTCCCCAGGCTTCACCCCTTTCGCACATAGCCCTCCAGGCTCTCTGCACCCCTGAAGGGTCTCCAAATGTGGAAAAATCAGAGTTGGAGGACGGAGACTGTCCTCTTTCCCCTGCACCGCCTTGACATCGCCACCGGAAGTCCCTGGACTTCTATCTCTTATGGGTGTGAAGGGTCTCAAGGCTGATGGTGCACTTGACCCCTCCCTCAGGATCAGCCTGGTCATCTCCTATAGATTAAGTTACACTACTTGATATAGAAGAGGAAACTCCACTTCCAAATGCCTGCACAAAAATTACACTGTTTATTTCCTTTTTAAACTGACTGGGAGTCCTCCCTCCCTCCCTTCCCTATCAGTCTTTGAAATACTATTGAACACACTACTCTTTCAGAAGATCAATGGTCATAAAACTCCATGCAATGCCTGAAAGATACTTTCACAAAGTGCAGGTTGGATATTACACAGGCAGATATTTCTGCAGAAACCAGGTCTGTGATACTGATTTCTCCATCCCTCCCTCCCTCCCTCTCTCTCTCTCTCACACACACACACACATCTTTCTTTTTTCATATACAATACAAGGCAGTGAACATAATAATAGTCCTTCCTCCACCATTTTCCTACAATAACCCTCTGATGGAAGTTGGGCAGCCATCCAGCTGGCTTTCATGTCTAAGGGCATGTCTAGAACTCAGTCTCTTGATTTCTAATCCAACACCTTAACCACTACTGAATTTAACAAACTGAAACTCCTAAGGATTAATTTTAGTTGACTTATGATAAATTGGCAATAAGATGAAGTTTGTCTCATGAAGACATACCCTCTAAAAAGTTAGTAGGACATTTTCAAACCATATCTAGAAACATATGCACAAGTACACTATGATATACTTCAAATATGCTTAGAAAATATGAAACATCAAAAATAATCAAAATATTATCAAAATATCAAATAATCAAAAATAATTTCAAATATTTTGATATTAAATGTAAATTACCCTGAAAAACCTATCCACCTTTCAGATTTTATTCCCTAAAAGAAGTTAGTTGTATGCACATTAATGGAAAGTAATTTAATTTCTGAAATAGAGCCAAGGAGAACCAAATTCTAGTCCATCCATAACCATGGAAATATATTGAGTGATTCATTTATTATCAGCCCTATCTACTTCACAGGGTTTTTATTGCCGAGAATAAAGTAAAAGGGGATCCATATAAACCGTCTTGAGTTCTGCAGAAAAAGTAGAATATCACACTAAGATATAAATATGTTCATTCTCTCATTACTATAAACCAAAACAAGACAGAAAAATAGCATTTGTGGTATAAACTTTTGCAAATGAAAACAAACAAATATCGATCAAATTATTTCCTTTTGAATTCAATGAAGTAGAAAAAGGGAGGAAAAAATAGGGAATTCCCCAAAATAAAAAGCATGAGATAATTCAAGCATATTCACTTCATCATGGACTTTTTCAACAAACTCAAAGTACAATAAATTCTCTTTCTCACATTAATATATTTCAGAATTCTTTGCTAAGGAATAAAACTCTAACATACTTGGTATCACTTAAAGCCTTGATGCATTTACTAAATTTTGCTCTTTTCACTGAGTTCCAGTGAAACTCTCTACATCCTCTCTGTTGTGTCCTGAGCCTTGCTGAGTCAATCAGCAAGGCACAGGCAACCTGCAGGATAACTGCAGAGGCCCGGGCAGACCACGTGTTTGCCCGGGACCGGTTGTATAGACCCGGGCAGCCCATAAGTTGCCCGGGACCCAGACAGGCTGTCTCCAGCCTCGTGCGCATGCGCGAGGCAGGAGAATGGCCTGCATTCATTGGTTGAGCCTCCCCTTGCAGGGGAAGTATAAAAGGGCATGTTGCCATTTTATCCTTTGCTTCTGTTCAGTGCAAGCACCAAATAAAGAACATCTTTTTGCACAAACTGCCTCGTCTCCATGCCTGTGTCGAGAACAGAACATTGGCGACGAAGGTGGGATGCGTCGTGGGGAATCCCGAAGAACTGAAGTAGGCCTACTCACCCAGGCCAGGAAGAAGCGCGGTGTCCAGGAGGAGCAGCCGCCTGCCAGCATACATACGCTGGAGGCGGGCTTGGCTTCGTCGGACCCCTTCTTGATTCCTGACGGCGAGAGGCGTGGACGAGGCCATCGAGTTGAAGATGTCCAAGCTGGGCCGTCTGGGCAAATTTGACATCGCGCATCCTGAACGCTGGAGCTCGTATGCAGCTCGCGTTGAAAATTACTGTCGAGTAAACAAGATCCAGGAAGATGGCCTAAAAGCGGCTACCTTGCTTTGTGTGTGCGGACAAGAGACATTTGAAATAGCAGAGAATCTTGTCGCACCAGCTGCCTTAGATTCAATCGCATATGCCGATTTAAAAAAGATGCTGCGAGAGCATTTCGAGCCCAAGCTCTCGATCATTGCGTGGAGGCATAAATTCGAACAGAGGGACCAACGGCCAGGCGAATCGGCTGCAGAGTTCGTCGCGGCCCTGAGACAGGCCGCACGCCCTTGCGTGTTTCACGACTTGGAGGAAAGGCTCCGAGATAGACTGGTGTGCGGGCTGCGAAGCCGCGAAGTACAGCAGAAACTGTTTGCGAGGACGGACGTCACCTTCCAAGACGCTCTCAGAGAGATCGCAGCAGAAGAAGCAGCCGGCGGCGCCGTGAAGGCCTTGCGGTCGTCGAAGAGTCATCCAGAGACCGTCCCGATCCACCAGGAGGCCGCCCGTGAGGCTTCGGGGGAAGAGTCCGAGGAGGACGAGGTGGACAAGATCCAGCCTGCGACGGAGAGACGGCGACCGGAGCGGAGGGGGCCACCGCCTGCATCCCCTCGATGTTTCGGCTGTGGAGGACGCCACAGGAGGATCGACTGCCGGTTCCGATCCGCCGTCTGTCGAGCATGCGGAAGGCAAGGCCACATTGCATCGGCCTGCATGGGCCGCCCTAAGAACAGGTCCCCAGAATTGCCTCTGAAAGGTACCAAGGTCCCCAGCCAAAACAGGGTGGGGTTTTGCGCATCTAGGAGGGGGGTGTTCAAGACAGGAACGCATAGGCCCCTCAAGAAGAAGCTCCGTCTTGATGTGAAGTTACAGGGAGTTCCCCTGGCTATGGAGCTGGATACAGGCTCCGCGTTGTCCATTATTTCAATGGACACCTTCAATAAGATTTGCTTCCGGAGTGGCTCTCGAGTAAAGCTCAGGCCTTCCAACCTTGTCCTTACTGATTTTCAAAACATGAGAGTAAAAGTAAAAGGGGAAGCAACGGTCAGAGTACAGCGAAAGGGTTTCATGGGTGCATTGGATGTGGTCGTTGTCGAGGGGGACAGAACGAGTCTTATTGGACTCGACTGGTTCGAGGCACTTGGAATCCAGGTGACCGGTCTGAACCAGCTGCAAACGGCTAGTCTTGCGGGTGTCTGCAAGGAGTTTGCAGATGTGTTCAGCTCGGAACTTGGATCGTACAAGGGGCCTCCCATTACATTAAAATTGGACCCAAGCATTACACCCATAAGGGTCAAGCCTAGGAGGGTGCCCTTTGCATTAAAAAATAAGATTGATACCGAGTTGGACAAACTGCTCCAACAGGGCATCCTGGAACCGGTGGATTCTAGTCCATGGGAAACCCCCATAGTAACTCCCTTAAAATCCAATGGGGAAGTCCGTATTTGCGCGGACTACAAGTGCACGCTGAATAAGGCCTTACAACAGCATGCTTATCCTGTGCCCGTGGTGAGCCACATTCTGGCCTCACTGAAGGGAGGGAAGTACTTCGCTAAGCTTGATTTGGCTCAAGCATACCAACAATTGCCGGTTGACGAGGCGACTGCTGAAGCCCAGACCATAGTCACGCACAGAGGTGCGTTCAAAGTAAAGAGGCTGCAGTTTGGGATAAATGTAGCCCCTGGCATATTCCAGGGGGTGATGGAGCGAATGGTCCGAGGGATTCCCGGGGTCTGCCCCTATTTTGATGATATCCTAATTGCAGGAGAATCATCAGGAAACTTAGCCGAAAGGCTGAGGGCTGTCTTGTTGAGGTTCTGCCAAGCTGGGCTGAAGCTTCAGCAGGACAAGTGTCAGATCGGTGTGCCATCCACTGAGTTTTTGGGGTTCCGCATCGATGCAGATGGCATCCACCCCGCAGAATCCAAATTCAAGGCCATCCAATCGGCCCCTAGTCCCCAGTCAAAAACTGAGCTTCAGGCTTTTTTGGGCCTCTTGAACTTTTACCATTCCTTTCTCCCAAATAAAGCTGCTGTGGCCGAGCCGCTTCACAGGCTCTTAGACAAACAGGCTCTGTGGACATGGACAAGCGTCCATGAGGAAGCCTTCTCAAAGGTCAAAGCCTTATTATCTTCAAATGCTGTACTGGCTCACTTCAATGAGCATTTGCCAGTGTGCATCGCATGTGATGCATCCCTTTATGGAGTAGGAGCAGTACTAAGCCATCTCAAGGAAGATGGAACACAGGTCCCTGTGGCCTATTATTCCAGGACCCTCTCATCTGCAGAGAGGAATTATGCCCAGATCGACAGGGAGGCTTTGGCAATAATTTCAGGCATTAAGAAATTCCATGATTTCTTATATGGGCGCAAATTTACAGTCTATACTGACCACAAGCCTTTGCTAGGGTTGTTCACAACCAACAAACAAACTCCCCAGATAATATCTCCTAGGATGCTGAGGTGGTCCATATTCTTAGCAGCATATGATTACACACTGGTTCACAAACCAGGTACTGAGATGGGCCACGCAGATGGCCTAAGCAGGTTACCTCTTAAGCAAATAGAGGCAGACCCTGCTCCAGCTGTACACATTCTGTCCATTCAGGACTTACCAGAATCTCCCCTCAATGCTAGGGATGTGGCTGCAGAAACTGCCACTGATCACATGCTTGCACGCGTGCTGACATGTGTGTTGTCAGGATGGCCTGACACGTGTCCTGGTGCTGAATTCCAGAGCTTCTGGCGCAGGAAGCACGAATTGTCCACATTTAAAGGGTGTATCCTGTGGGGCAACAGAGTACTCATTCCGGCCTCATTGAGGACTAGAGTCTTGCTCTCTCTTCATGAGGGACATCCGGGAATAGTGAGGATGAAGGCGCTTGCGCGCAGCCATCTATGGTGGCCTGGTCTCGATAAGGACATCGAGGCCCAGGTTCAGGGATGCCAAGTGTGCCAGCAATCACGGCCAGAAATGCCCCAGGCCCCTGTACATAGGTGGGAGGAGACACTCACTCCTTGGTCACGCGTTCATATTGATTATGCTGGGCCCTTTCAGGGGCAATTCTTCCTCCTCCTCGTGGATAGCCATTCCAAATGGCTAGAGGTCGTTCCTGTGGCCTCTACTACTACTGCCAGGACCATCCAGGTGCTCAGAGGAATCTTCGCTGCCCATGGGCTTCCTGATGTTTTAGTGTCAGACAATGGTCCACAATTTACCTCTTCTGAGTTTCAGGCATTTCTACAAGCCAACATGATCCGGCACGCCACATCTGCTCCTTTCCATCCTGCCACCAACGGTCAGGCTGAACGCATGGTGCGCACCACTAAAGACACATTAAAGAGAATCACTCAAGGACCCTGGCATCACAGGTTAGCTGATTTTCTTCTCACACACCGTACCACACCATGCACAGCCACTGGAAAGAGCCCAGCTGAACTCCGCTGGGGTCGCAGACTCATCACAAAGCTGGACAGGCTTCACCCAGACCGGGTGGCTTCACAGGTGTCACAACCGCGGGCACCTAGGAGACTTCAATTGGGTGACCCAGTCTGGACTAGGAACTATGGACAAGGGCATCCCTGGGTACCTGCTGTAATCTCTAAGGTTTCGGGGCCGCTGTCCTACGAAGTGATCTTGGATGATGGGCGTGTCCTCCGGCGCCACATTGACCAGCTGCATTGGCGGCTGCCGTGGCGGCATCACTCCCCTGACTCCGCTCTCGGGGGGGAGGGGGACCCCAATTACGATTGTGGATCACAGTCTCCCCTAGCAGAGGGGTCTCCAAACGTCCCAGATGAGGGTCTGGCAATGCAGGCAGATCCTGACGCTGGCATAGAAGCAGGGAGTTCTGCCATGGAGGCGGCTCCTGACTCTGGCAGAGGTCCCTGGTTGAGGGCAAATGGCCGTAAATCGGCTACTCAGGGCACCCCTACTGCTGGCCTTGGGCCCGACGGACATTGCTCCCAAGGGGAGTTCCAAGGGTTTTTGGGGAACTCCACCCCACCAAGGAACTCGGGGAACTCGACCCCCCCAAGAAAATCTGGTTTGGGTTTAGTGGACCCAGCCAGTCAGCAGTTAGGGGGAATCCCTGAGTCTTCTGGGCAACAAAGTCCTGGGGTGTTGTACGCAGACCGCGAGTCAGCACTCCAGGCACCAAAAACAAACCCCCCACAGGTCAGCACACCTGGCCCTAACCTTGATCTGCGAAGATCGGGGCGGATTAAGGCCCCGCCTAAATACTTGCAAGACTATGTGCGGTCCCTAGAGGGAACTTGTTACCAAAAATTAAAAGACCATGGGTTGATTTGAATCCACGGGGGACCAGGTTACCCGAGGGTATCGGAAACTGCCAGCGTGACATTTGCTGAATGTTACATGGTACTGATATAGCTGCATGTGCCGCATATTACACGGTACTGGTATAGCTGCGTCAGTGTTGTCCCAACTTAGGGGGGAGGGGTGTTGTGTCCTGAGCCTTGCTGAGTCAATCAGCAAGGCACAGGCAACCTGCAGGATAACTGCAGAGGCCCGGGCAGACCACGTGTTTGCCCGGGACCAGTTGTATAGATCCGGGCAGCCCATAAGTTGCCTGGGACCCAGACAGGCTGTTTCCAGCCTCGTGCGCATGCGCGAGGTGGGAGAATGGCCTGCATTCATTGGTTGAGCCTCCCCTTGTCATATTTTTGACATTTAACCCCTGTCTTTATAATTAAACTAAACTTTAATTTCCTTGCATATAGTAGTCAGCTACAAAACTTTGGAAACTGAATATACGTATGTATTTGAACATCTCCCTTTTCACTATCTTAAACTGTGATTTTTATAATCTTTGATCCTCTTATCTGATTCTTGACAAGGAAAAGACTTCACTATCTGTATAGAGGGCGAATATACAGATGTAGCAGCCCTCTGATGTTATGTAAACCATCATTCCCAGATTTACAGAATTCCATTACACTGGCTTCATTTTCCCAACTGGAAATCTTAAGAGGTTGCATCATAGCTATGGAAACGTTTGGACACCTACCCCAAATCCTAGATTAAGATGATGGTTATGTTACAAGGCCTATCCAATTCAACTGTGTGATAAAATAAGCAGTCATTCAAACTGATTTTTTTAAAAACCCTGCAATATAAACAAGCCATAGCTGGCTAGTTGGTCTTTTAATAGATATAAACAATAATAAATATTGTCAGTAAAGCAGTCTGGACTGCTATGAAATCCCAGAGACATACACATAGAAATTACTTTAATATTTAATTGATGGGACTCAAATATTCTGACTTTAACTGATTACCATCTACTTTTTTTGCACCATACACAGGCAATCTAGATTCTTTGCCCAGTTGGAATATTGCTACAATTCTGCTTTCCACTATAGTATGAGGAACCCAAAATAACTACTTTACAGATTTCTCCATTTCTCATTATTTAGGATTAATACTGGAGTGTGAGAAGCTCTACTTATTTGGATTATCAAATTGAGTAATGATCTAATCACTTGTATAGACTTGGGGGGGTTTTCGACAAAAGAAAGTTCAGTATGCACCTACAGTCTTTATAATCGTAACATATATAGAAAGCCCTCCCATGATTTTGATTAACCCAAGAGAAATTATACTGAGATCATTATATTTGTTTTAAAAATAGAAAATACAAAGCAGGTATGATAAGCCTAAAAGTAGTGATAAAATACTGTATATCTCTGTCCAACTCCTCAGTAGGGTTAAACTAAATTTGTTCTGCTTGAACTCTGCTAAGTAGGATTTTAGCAAAACTTTCTCAGTCTAGTCTTTGATTACAGTGCTCCCCCGTTGCCATGAGGAATACTGGATCCTCTCACAATCCCTCTGTCCTTCTGCATAGGAACAATACAAGTGTGTACCTTGCTGCCTCTTTTCTTCAGCCCTATTTAATGTTTAAATGATTTGTTTAGGCATGCAAAGTTGCAGTTCTTAAACACTACACTTTTATGTGAACAATTGTTTGAAATAGACTTCTTTTTCATCTCACTTAAGAGTGGGTGCAAAAAATTAAGCCATCTAATCACTAGTGAAAGTAAAAGTTAAAGAACAAAATAATTGCTGTTTACAATTTCAGTATACAGAGTTATCAAATAATGGATCCTTTTAACCATAAATTATTGAACATAAAAGCAATTTAAATGCTACAGTATGGAAAAAATATAAGGAGTTTTAAATATTAAACATTTTGTGTGTTATATTAGATGTCATACATTGTGCTGTCTAGTAATCATCTTCGTTGTTCTTCTCTGCACTTTTTCTAGAGTCTCAACATCTTTTTTACATTGTGGTGACCAAAACTGGATGCAATATTCCAAGTGTGATCTTACCAAGGCATTATAAAGTAGAATTAATATTTCACATGATCTTGATTCTATCCCTCTGTTAATGCAGTCTAGGACAATGTTGGTTTTTTTGGCAGCTGCAGCACACTGCTGTTTCATATTTAAGTGATTGGCCACTAGGACTTCAAGATCTCTCTCACAGTCATTACTATTGAGCCAAGGTACCACCCATACTGTGCATTTGGTTTTTCTTGCCTAAATATAGACTTTTTCCACCAATGAATTTCATTTTGTTGGATAGCGCCCAATGTTCAAGTCTGTCAAGATTCTTCTGTATCTTAAGTCTATCTTCTGGAGTGTTGGCTATTTGTACCAGTTTGCTGACATTTGCAAATTTGATGAGATCCCCATCTATCCCCTGATCCAAATCATTGATGAAGATATTGAAGAGTACTGGGCCTAAGTCAGAGCCTTGGGGTACCCCACTGCATACTTCCTTCCATGTAGATATAGTTCCATTGAGGACTACATGTTGAGTATGGTTGGTCAGTCAGTTATGAATCCATCTGGTGGTGATGCTGTCTAACCCATATTTTTCTATCTTTATCAAATGTCTTACTGAAGTCCAAGTAAATTATATCCACAGCATTTCTATGGTCCACTAATTTTGTCACTTTGTCAAAGAATGCCATAAGATTTGTCTGGTGTGATCTGTTTTTGGCAAACCCATATTGGCTTTTGGTTATGACTTTGTTTGCCTCTAGGTGTTTGCAGATTCGTTGCTTGATTATATTTTCCAGAATCTTCCCAAGTATTGATATCAGGCTGATAATTTCCTGGATCTATTTTTTCCCCCTTTTTTTGAAAATGGGAACTACATCAGCTCTTTTCCATTCATGCTCCAGGATCTTTGAAAGATATACATAGTTCAGTAGTTCTGAGATCACATCTACCAGTTCATTCAGAACCATAGAGTGTAATCTATCTAGTCCTGGTGATTTGAACTCACCTAGGGTAGAACAGGTGCTCTCTTACCTTTTCCTTACCTATTTTAACTTGTATTCTTAATCTGTTTTTTACGGTACTGTTTTTGATAGGTTGGACTGTTTTTTCCCCTTTTGTGTAAAGACAGATGCAAAAAAACAAGTTAAACAGTTCTACTTTCTCTGTGTTGCTTGTCACTTTCTTGCCATTTTCTCCCATTAATAGACCAATTGTTTCCTTGACTTTTTTCTTTTTTACATGTTTTTTTAAATTATTTTTGACTATTGTCACAAGCCTTAGTTCACTATGAGCCTTAGCTTTCCTGACTTCGTCTTTGCAGGCTCAGGCTGTTTGCTGATATTCTGTCTTAGTTATGTGCCCCTCTTTCCACTTTTTATACTTGTCCTTTTTGTCTTTCAATTAATCAGAGAGTTCTTTATGCAGCATGCTGGTTTCTTTTGAGAGCTGTTATTTTTTTTCTTTGTTGGTATTGTGCTAGACTGGGGTTTTATAATCTCACTTTTCAAAATTTCCCAAGCTTCTTGTGTTGAAGAATCGTTCAATCCATAGAATCCTTCCCAAGCTCTCTATTGAAATCAGTTCTCTTAAAGTCCAAGACTCTAGTATGACTTTGTTCTGTTGCTTATGCTTGCATAATGTTGAATTCCAATATTGCATGATCACTCCCCCCCAAGGTTCCCGTAACTTCAATGCTGATCACCTAGTTTTGGGAGATAAAGTTGTCTGCTAGGTTTGTCAGGAATCTGTTTGATCTTCCAATTGATGTTGGGATAGTTAAAGCCCCCATTACTATTGTGAGATGCTTTCTACAGATCTTAGTTAACTGGCTAGCAAAATGTTTATCTATTTCCTCTGTTTGGTTGGGTAGCCTATAGTATACGCCTATGGCAACATCTTTTTTTCCTTTTGTATTAACTCAAATGCATTCAAGGTGGTTTTTATCATTGTTGTACTCTATTTCTGTAGAGATGTAGTTATACACAGTGCAACTTCACCTCCTCTTTTATTTGGTTTGTTTCTTTTAAATAATTTAAATCCCTCTAGCTGTATATTCCATTTGTGGGTTTCATTCCACCAAGTTTTCCATAATGACAACAATATCATATCTACCCTCATCTATCCTCATGAACTTGAATTCAGCAGTTCAGCTGATACAGTTCATCTGTAATTTTAGCCCTTGAAAGTGAGATATCCCCTTTTGTGATGACACAGCTATCCTCTTTGAAAGTCACTACATTGCATTGTTTTGTGAGTTTCTTCACTGACAAAAGATTAGCTTCAAGAGCAGGGACATATAGGACATTTTTCACAAGTATCTTTCTGGTGACACTCAGGGAAATAGGACAGTAAAGAAAACCGTCTCCTATTCCTTCTGATTCTATTATCTGCCCATTAGTTATGGTGATTTTTTTTCTGTTTTACTCTAGTCAAGATGAAGAAATTTCTGTCATTTGTCATGTGACTTGTAGCTCCTGAATCAACACACAATGCTTGCAAAGATGAGGTGCAACTTTTGGATTAAAAACATATCCATTATCTGAAGCAAAATCAGTTTCTTCCTTCACACTTTTGACTTTAAGTAGTTTTCGCATTCTAGCTTTCCAGATTCTGCTTTTAAATGACCCTTTTTCTTGCACATAAAGCATTCATGTGTTTCTTGCTTCATGTAACTGTTTTTATTCCTATTTCTTGTTTTTAAAACAGACTCTGTAACACAAGCACCATCACTATTAACACTTTTTGTTTTATGCTTATAGTCATGCATAAGCTTTCCCTTAGCATATTCCAATGTCAGTTCATCATCTGGACATGCATCAAGTGCTGTGACAAATGTTTCATAACTTTCTGGTAAAACACTAAGTAATAGTGCTGTAACACGAAAATCTTTTATTTCTTCTCCTATACCTCTCAGGCATTTAACCATTTCCAAGGTGTGCCTTATGTAATCCTGCATATCCTGGTTTTTCATCAGCTCGGTTTGGTATAGCTTTCTAATTAAATACAGTTTATTGCTAAGATTTGCTCTTTCATGCTAATTCTTCCCATATTTCTTTAGCAGTTTCACACTTACATATATGTAAGATTTGATCATCTTTTATGCTAAGAGAGATTGTGGTCTGATCTTTCTGATCTTTCTCTATCCACCCATCTGAAGGGTGTTCTGGCCTAACTTTATTTATACATTTCCACATACCTTCACTTTTAGCAGCATTTTCCTCTTGAATTTCCAAGAGTGGTAGTTCTGGTTTGTCAGATTTGCAAATGAAAACTTTGTTTCAGCTGTGTTACTGGGCATTTTCTTTATTCTATTGCAGTCTTCTTTCTGTTGCTATATCTTGCCCTTATTGGCTGTAGCTGGCTATGAGTGGGCCCATAACCTGTTGGAAATTCTGTTTATATATATATAGCCGTACATAACAAAATAAAGTGTACAGTCACTATGGGTCTTGCTGCTTAACTGTTTTAACTGTAACAGTAAATTCTAATCAGAACAAAAGGACATAGAGTATAACTGTAGATGCAAAGTTATAAACTCTGCCATCTACTGGCTCTAGTTGTTGCTATACAAAATACATTCCAACATGTATTCCAACACTAATGCATGTTATATATATTTATTTGTTGAACATTTAAATTGAAGAATCATTCTTGTCCATATATATTTTCCTTTGCTATAATGCTTCTATATTATTTTTATATTTAAATTATTTTCCAGTTCTAATCAAGTAATGAAACAAAATTATAACTCAATGGGAAAACAACTTGTCAAGCATTCAATCAGATTTAATTTACATTTTTAACTCAGCAGGGAAGCAATAATTTATTATTAATATTATCCAGACTGCTATAAACCTAGATAGAGACAACTGAGAAAAGTCATTTTTTTTATCTGGGACCTCTTTATATAAAGTCCCAGGATAATAATTTACAGCAGGATATTTACAGAATGGTTTAACCCCCCTTTCAGTATATATTCTCAAGACGTAGCATTACAAAACTACTACAACAATGCAGCAAACTTTGCAAACCTGCTGAATCCCATTCCTATTACCCAAATTTGTCAGCAATGGGTCTTCTTTAGTTCTTCCTTGCAACATTATTCATTAAGGTACTACAGTAATCAGTAGGGCGAGGATTTCTATGGCAAGTCATATTTTTTTCTAGAACCTTCATTTGAATGTATAATTAAAACATTTTTAGAGTAATCTGGTGAGAGTTAGATGCTTTTTATTTTGCCTGAAAAGTCATATTTTGATTTTCTTAAAGGTGTTATGTCATATATCTGCTTAACTAAGTTGTACTTTGGTAATTGGCAATCCTCATGATAAGCCAGCAATTTTGAGCCAGCAAAGAAACTGAGAATTGCCTGTTTTTTTTCTTTTTCTTATTTGCCCCCCAATTCAAGGAACAGTGTGTGTTTGTGTGTGTTTGTGTGTGTGAGAGAGAGAGGGGGGGGAAGGCTTCTCCCCTGACCAGTCCTGAAAAAAAGGCGAGTATGTGCCTGTTTCGTTTTCTTTTTTTTTATTTGCTCCGCAACTCAGGTATGTGTGTGTGGGGGTTTGAGGTGGTAGAATCACGTAAGAGCTGCAATCTGATTTCAACAGTGTGAAATAACGCCTTCTTGTTTGAGAATTTGGGGAGCAGATTTTCAATAACGATGGAGTTTGTTTTGTAAATTGTTAAGTATTAGCCCAAAGCGTTTTAATGTTCAACAACACTGTGACACAGCAAAACAATAGGGATGTTTAGCAAGATTTGCCTTCATTGAAAACAGGCAACATCTCCTTTTCAACAGCTTCTTCTTCAACAGCAGGTTCATCAAATACCCAGTCAGAATTTTCTAAGGATCTCTGTTCAGTGATGGTTACTTCAAATATTCCCTTAAAGGAAATTCGGTAATGGTAGCCTCAGGCTTTTTTTTTTTTTTTAATAATTCCAAATGAATCAACTCTAAGGTAAATTTACATTTCTGCCTGCTATGAAGATGTATTAGGAAAGATAACATCTGCTGTTGACAACAATAATGTATGAGTTTCAATAATTGAAACAATGATATAAATGGAAGGTATGTAGCCAGTGTTATTATTGACATTCTGAAATGTGACAAGCCTGTAAAGGATTTTTTCTGACATGTGAAATCTACAAAAAGTAAACAATTCCACTATTCCTATGCTCTTTGATGATTCTATGAAACTACTCTAGCCAGATGATGTAAAAGGGGGAAGCATCCTTCTCTTTGTAACAGATGCCACTCCATGCATGATTAAAGCAAACAACGAACTTACAACTTTTTTTATCAAAAAAATGATCCATATCACATGCCTTGCACATGGCTTACACAGAATGGCTGAAGAGATTTGAAGCAATTATCCTGATGTTCATTAAAGCTCCACTTGAAGTACAAAAATTCAAAGAAATTGCTCCTACTTTGATTTTCCCTCCCCAATCTGTTGTGACATGTTGGGGGACTTGGCTGGATGCAGCTATGTATTATTTCACAAATTATGCTTCCTTGCGGCAGATAGTTAAATATCTCACAATGAGATCATCCTTATTCAGATCTCTTCAGAGAAATTTAGAAAACTATAGAACATGGCTTTTCAACCGGTGGTATGCGTACCACTTGTGGTACTTTGCCACATGGCAGGTGGTACGCAATTGGTAGCCAAGTGTAGCAGGGGAGGGGAATGAGCCAAAGCGAGCCAAGCCTGAGGGAGAGGCAGCTGCAGCTGCAGGACTGTCTGGACTCGGCAGAAGCCCCAGGAGCCGGCAGGACTCCAGCTGATTGGCTCCAGCTGATTGGCGCTTCCGGAAGCAGCTCGGAGCTGGAGATGAACTGAAGAAAAAAGGGGAGGGGAAGAGAGGAGAGGCTATAAGAAAGTGGTTTGGGTGGGGGAAGGGGAAAAGAGACAACAGGAAAGGTTTAATCCCTTTAAACAAATGTAATTAGTTTTACCCCCTTTAACTGAGTCTTAGAAAGTTTTCTTTGAAGGTAAACAGGCTTAATTTAAAACTAAAGCTTTTCGCAATTGCCTGAGTCTTTCAGTCTAGAATTGCAACATTGTGACATGTCACAAGCCTGAGGCAGCTTAAAGAGAGAGAAAAAACAGAGTTTGTGTTTCTTTATTTTCTTGTTTTGCACTTGATTCCTGTGTCTTTAAGGGTACAGGGAAGGGATTGGGGGAGGTATGCATTCTTACTACACTGTGGAAGAGCTCAGAAGGGCAAACCAGCTAACTCAGGAGTCTACAAACTTAGCAACTTTAAGACCTGTGGACTTCAACTCCCAGAATTCCTCAACCAGCCATGAGGGCTGAGGAATTATGGGAGTTGAAGTCCACAAGTCTTAAAAGTGCCAAGTTTGAAGACCCCTGAACTAGCTGGTAGTGGTGCATATTAATAAACATGGATAAATTCATCATACATTTATCAGTGCAAAGGGAAAGTAATTCAGCAAAGGAACAGCCTCCAAAGAAATTAAAACTGGTACTTTTTTCCTTTTTTTCTACAGTTTGTAATATTTTATTAGATTATAGAATAAAATACAAAAATACAAAAGCAAATAGCAGGACACAGTGGGGAGGAAAAAAGGGGGGGAAAGTGAGGGGGAGAAGGGAAAAAGAACATACTTCCTCTGTTGCAGTAGAAGGAAGCATTAAGATTAAACCTCAACTTTTTACTTTTCCATAATATTATAAACTAGCCATTTCTATAACAACAAAGGAATCTAATCAGTAAAACCCAACCCCCCCCTTTTTTTTATGTCATCAAGTTTTTGACACCTTGCTAAGCACAGGTGGTACTCAAATATTGTCATGTCCTAAAAGTGGTACAATCTGTGAAAAGGTTGAAAAGCCCTGCTATAGAAGAATAGACAAGTTTATGAAGTAGATTGTAAGACTTCCTTCACTTACTGGCTGTAAGCTGATATACACAAACTTTTCATATAGCGTTAACATGTAATTCAGTACTATAACTAGTCTTGAACTAGGTTTCCCTTGTATTTTCACACTGCAATCCAGAAATCAAATAGCTAATATTTTTAGAACTGTGATTATATACACAAACATTCATATACCACACACACCTGCTGACACACAAACAAAATTTAGTTTTCTTACTATAACAAATGCCCTCACTTTAAATGATTTCCTAGTTTCAAATAATATAGCCACGATGGCCAAAATGATTGATGTGGTCTTCCATTTTCAATCACATTCAAAATAATAACCAAAAATTAAATCCAGAAAATAATAACTTTGTGATTGTGTGTGTATATGTGTATGTGTGTAAATGAGAGAGAAATGGTCCTATTCATTCTGCATCATCATCTCATTCTAATCCATATTCCCTAATTATTAAATACAGTCCCCAATCATCCAAAACTGACATCCTTTCTGTAAAGACTGGTTATATAAAGAATGATTCTGTAAAGAATGATTATATAACCATGAAAAAAGTAGATATAGTCACGGCTATTAAATGGATGAAGCTCCATATGAGGCTAGGATAGAGGAGCAACTAATGAGATTTCCTTTACATTCATATTACTGAACTTGAATCTAGTTTTTAATAGATCTCTAGCAATTGTCTGAGATTTCTAGAGCAATTGAGGATGCTAATCATTCCACTTATTAAAACTTGATGGTAGTTTCTAATTTAACTACAATAAGGAATGAAAAAGACTTCATTCTAATTCAGAGGTAGGCAACCTTGGCTCTTTTATGACTCGTGGACTTCAACTCCCAGAATTCCTGAGCCAGCCATGCCTTAGATAAAGAAATGTTATAGACAATCAAAGTTAATTCAAAACCAGCAGTGCAAAATTACTGTAGGCATGATCAGTTTTACAATTCCATAAATTAATTAACTTTAGAACTGTTTGGAGCTGGGATCTATAATCTACTGTATTCTGTTCATAGACACGTAATCTGATGGTCATCAGGTCTTCTTACCTCCCAAATTTTAATTTATTTTTAAATTAAAGTAGCAAATAGAAATGCTACAGCTATGCCTATTATATATGCCTCACCCAGAATGCCTTTAGGGATACTGAAGGCTAAGAGGCTAAACTGGTCTGTTATCCAATATTTCATTCAGAATTAGAAAAGTCAAATGACAAATTGGACAGTATAAAGCATTCTTAGAGAAAAAATGAGGTGGAGAAGTTGTAATAAATAAATAATTTTGATATAGTCATGAAAACCCTCTTAAATATAGGTTTGTGTATCATACCTTACAAATAAAAAAAATAACATTTCAATTGGTTCCTGTTTTTAAAAAAGGAAATGAGAAAATAAACATAAATTAGTATGTTTACTATATATGGTTAAACTGGTGCTGAAACAGCCCTGGGAAACTGAAAATTCTACATTATGCTCTGCTTCTGAAAATAAAGGACATTATTCATTGATACACTGTCCCAGACTCCATTTCAATCCCAAAGGGGAAACATATAATGGCCAACTTGCTAGAGCTGCTGCAGGGAACATGAAACATACAGATAGTCCTCGAGTTATAAACACAATTGAGCGCAAAATTTCTGTTGTTAAGTGACACATTTGTTGAGTGAGTATTGCCCCATTTTACAACTTTTCTTGCTTCAGTTGTTAAGTGAATAACTGCATTTGATAAGTCAGTAACTTGGTTGTTAAGTGAAACTGGCTTCCCCATTGATTGCTTGCCAGATCATCACAAAAAGTGACCACATGACCTTGGGACACAGCAACAGTCACAAATATGAACCAGTTGCCAAGCATCTGAATTTTGATCACATGTTCATGGGGATGCTGCAAAGACTCTAACTGTGAAAAATGTTCATAACTCACTTTTTGCAGTGCTGTTGTAACTTTGAACATTCACTAAATGAACTTTTGTAAGTCAAGGACTACCTGTATGGGAATATATTATTACTAACAGAAGAGAGGTAGTTGGTGTCTTAAGTGGACTTACAAGCACTTACCCCATTCTTTGGATATGCAATCCATCCAAGATCTGCCATAACTGATCTTGAGTCCAATAAATTCACTAAAAGAAATCAAAGAAAGAATGTTAATTGAGTGCAAAATAGACACTAAATCTCCACTGGCACAATAACAAATAGGCATAATATATTTCATGTTCACATTCACATTATATATACATATATACATATACATACATATATATGTATGCATATACATACATACATACATACATACATACATACATACATATATATATATATATATATATACATACACAAGGAGCAACACTGGACCCACACTCACGAAGACCACACATGATGTCACCACCACACATCCACGCAAAAAGCAGACTCAAACCCGCACCGATGATGAGGCACGACCGCGGACCAGAAACCAGACCACAGCTGCATCATTGGCCATTTTAAACCCCTCCATTTCATACGTGAAGCAAACTGACACCCACCTTGAAGATGTGGCACGACCACGAACGCGAAGCCAAACAACAGCAATGCAGCTCTCCATCTCAAATCCCCCTGCAACTCAGACTAATCTGAGCACAACAGGGCCCCCACCCAAGCAGAGCACACACCCCGCCAATCAGAGCACAGCCAACCCCCCATCCAATCAGAGCACAGCCAAGCCCCTAACCAATCAGAACACACCTCCACCCAATCAAAACACAGCCAAGCTCCCATCCAATCAGTTCATACCTCCACTGGCAGTTAAAAGGAAGAAACAGCTGCGATCACACATTGCTCCTAGAAGCACGAAGCCGAAGACACCAGCCTGAAGATGACGAATGGGACTTCGTCGAAACGTTGCCAAGACACTTCCAATTTTACACGGGAGAAAACCCGAATTACCAAAGACCTACATATATATATATATTCAAAAATTTTGTGGCTGACAAAGAGTTAATAAAGTTTGAATTTACAGTGTTCACAGTATGTGACGTCTGCCTGCAAAACATGCTCCTAGATTGGAGTGAAACGCAGAACAGACTGATTTATCCTGTACTTGGTAGACCGGGTGCTCCAGCCAACACACACATGTATATATATATGTAAGTATACTCTGTGTGTGTGTGTGTGTTTGTGTGTGTATGTTCACAGCTAAATGGCTATGAAGCACTGGAACATCTAGGTGAGTGATATCACTTATTTTAAAAGTACTTTGCCTTGGCACTGCAGATAATACACTCCAAAACAAAAAAGGAGAATATTTGTAGCTCAGGGTTGAAATGAGGGGTCCTTGATGCTCTCTGAGCTTGCTTATTTTCTTGCAGACGTTTCATTATCCAACCTAGGTAACATCATCAGTGCTAGTAAGGAGTGATGTTTGCTGTCAGTTTATATTCTGGTGGCTTACCCTGTCAGTATTGGTGGGGTTGGTTTTAGAGATTCTTTGGTTGGGTTATTTACTGTTGGCTCTTTGGCTGTTTCTTGATTGCGGTATTGTTTGTTTGATTGTTGGTCTGATGTTAACCTTGGAGTTAATCTATGCTGATCTGATTGCTGATGGAGAAGTACCTGAGTCTTTTGTTTCCTTTTGGGCTTGTTGATTGTCTCTTTTGCATAGTCTATAGATGTTGTTAATGTCTAAATTGATGGCTAATTTGTCAGAGTGTCACTCCACAACAAGTTAAAACCCAAACCAGAATCAGAACAGCCACAGTAAAAAAGTAAATTTTAGCATTTCTATGTAACACCAGGGTATGAACATCTCTTTCACATAGTTAAGAATGTTCATGATACATCAGATTGAATTGGTAAGCTGATAGCTAACAGGAGTTGCACAAAAAAGTGATTCGAAAATATATTCCTTTTGTAACTTGCTTTGATTATGCAGGAATCATTTTGCTTCAGACAACACATGAGAGTATGAAAGGAAAAAAAATAATCATGTGTGCCTATACAGCATACATTTAGAAATAACAGTATGTGATACACTTACAACAGAATTGAAGTAAGTTTATACAATCAAAACTAACACCACCACAAACTCAAGATTTTACCATACACCAGAATTACATCACTTCAAAAAAAATATTAGCAGGCTAAGGAATCAAATCAAGTCCTACAGAGAAAATAAAATAAAATAAACCAAGAATTGAAAATAATTAATAAAAAGTGGAACAACTAAGCAATCTGCAGTTTATGCAGGGTTTTTTTTGTTAACATTCATAAGCTCAGAGTGGAGAGGACTAAGAAGTGCAAACTGTTAATGGCACCTGAACAGAGGACAGAAAGCTAGTAGACCACAGGTCGGCAACCTGCGGCTCCGGAGCCGCATGTGGCTCTTTGAGCCTTCCCCTGCGGCTCCCAGCCTTCTCTGCCATTTGCAGAGAGAGACAGAGACAGAGCTTGCTTCTTTCTCTCTCTCTCTCTCTCTCTCTCTCTCTCTCTCTCTGTGTGTGTGTGTGTGTTTGTGTGTGTAAAAAAGAGAGTAGCCTCACCCTGTTCCGAAGAGCCGACAAGCATACTGGGCGGGGCTTCTCCCTTTGCTGCGTCTCTGCAGGAAGCAGGAAGCAGGAAGGGCAGGAGAGAGCTAGCTAGCCCAGCTATGCTGACTCAGGAATTCTGGGAGTTGAAGTCCATGAGTCATAAAAGAGCCGAGGTTGCCTACCCGAGCTTGTTGCAGAACAGCTTGAAGCCAGCTTGCCAGGTGAGCAGATCAGAGAGAGGGAGAGAGAGGGGGGAGAGAGACAGAGAGAGAGAGACCCTTTTGATATCTAAAATGAAGATAACACTGCATATATCCTTTTTTACCTTTATTTTATGTGTGTGTGTGTATATATATATCTGTGTGTATATATATCTGTGTGTGTGTATATATATCTGTGTGTGTGTATATATATCTGTGTGTGTGTATATATATCTGTGTATGTGTGTATATATGTGTGTATATGTGTGTGTATATATATACATATATATATATATATAAACACACACACACATATATAAACACACACACATATACATATACCTATAATAAAGGTAAAAAAGGATATATGCAGTGTTATCTTCATTTTAGATATCAAAAGAGTTTTGCGGCTCCCAGTGTTTTGTTTTTGGTGGGAAATGGGTCCAAGTGGCTCTTTGAGTGTTTTGGGTTGCCTACCCCTGTAGTAGACCTTAGCAAAGGAGATTACCAAGCAAGTCAACAAGCAAACAAACAAAAAATGTTTGCTGGTTCAAAAGTGAGACAAAGCACAATAAACAACAAAATTGCCTCTCATTTCTATTCTCCCGCCTTTTACCCAGGAATATTACTCTTTTCCCTAATACTCCAAGAAGAATGTTCAAAAGGCCCATATGTTTGTAAGTTCTGAAAATCAAATGGAGATATACAAAGATTGGCATATGAAATTTAACAGAAATAGCCTACAGTAAGTGAAACTATGATTCCAGGTGACATCTGGTTTATAAAAATGAGACACTGCCTTTGAAAGTAAGGTCCTTAATTTTAGGAAGGGATACAATTTGAGTTTATTTGGAGCTGACAATTCTCTTCCCAAGGAAAATCCTTTTGCAAAAATAATGGATTTGCTGCACAGAATTATTACTATTAAGAAATTAACTTCAGTGGGGAAAAAGTGTTCATCATATATTTCAAGATTCAAATCGCTTCCTTAAAGGTTGTAGAATAAAAGTCCCTGGCACTTGTGCCTTCTGCTGCCCAAGAGCTTAAATTCATTGCTCTGCCAAGCAATGCAGCCAATTAACTAGCAATTTTACCTTAAGTAATAATAAACTATTCCCAAACTTATAGTATTTTTCTTGCAATACCTAAGATATCTAGTCCAAATAGAAAATGTAATTAAAAGATAAATCTGCACCCATTAAACAAAGAAAATTATAGCACTTCCCTTTTTTGTGCTTATAGCTAAAAGAACTATGGCAATCTAACAAAACCTAATATTTATAGAGTTATGGAGATTATTTAGATGGCACAACTTTTCTTTTGTTGCATCTAAAGGAAATATTCATTTTTTTTAGAAAAGGGGCGTTGTCTTACCTGAACGCCTTTTCTCAGCGTGATGAATGGAGAATCCACCAATGGGTTAACTTGGACCTCCTGCCCATGTAGACCAAATCAATCAAAGCTGCCACGCCCGTCTGGCTGAGGGCACGCCCCCAGTTTCGAAAAGGGCGAAGCCAATGACTGCACGACATGTTGGCTCCCAGATCCTAAACACTGGACCTGACTGCGCATAAGGGATGGGTGTGGATTCTCCATTCATCACGCTGAGAAAAGGCGTTCAGGTAAGACAACGCCCCTTCTCCAGCGTGAAGAATGGAGAATCCACCAATGGGACTTACCAAAGCCCTACAGTCCCTATGGGAGGGGAGCAGACTGGGCCAGTGTCCCTGCCACCGGCACTACCTGTTGCAGTACCCTGCGGCCAAAAGAGGCCTCCGCCGAGGCAAACTTATCAAGGCGATAATGGCGCACGAAAGGGGAAGGCGAGGACCAGGTCGCTGCCCTGCAAATGTCCTCTATGCTGGCCTGTGTGGCCCATGCTGCTGAGGTAGCAGCACTGCGAGTGGAATGGGCCGTCAAGTGACCTGGAACTGGTAAAGAAGATGTCTGATACGCTTCGGCAATACAGGCCCTAATCCACCTACCAATGGTAGAAGAAGATACCTTCTTACCCTTGGAGGCCGGAAGGAAGGAAACAAAAAGGGCCTCAGATCTACGAAAGGATGTCGTCCGCTCGATGTAACAGCATTAACGCCCTGCGAACATCGAGAGTGTGCCATTGCCGTTCCAATGTATGAGACGGATTAGGGCAAAAGTTCGGTAACACGATCTCCAGTGCCCTGTGAAAAATGGTGTTAACTTTAGGAACAAATGAGGGGTCCAATCGCAGGACCACTCTGTCTGTGCAAAAAACATACAAGTCCTCTCTGACAGAAAGGGCTGCAAGCTCCGAGATACGCCTAGCCGAGGTAACTGCGACCAAGAAAGCAACCTTAAGAGACAAGGACCTAAAGGTGCAGGACCTAATGGGTTCAAAAGGCGCCTGAGTAAGGATCTGTAAGACCCGGGGTAACTCCCAAGTGGGATACCTATGTACTACTGGTGGTTTACTGTTGGTGACCCCTTTTATAAAGGATCCTACCTTGGGGTGATGGGCCAGTGGCTCCAAGGTGTCACAGATAAACACCGTGGCCAGAGCCGCGACCTGTCAGCGAATATTGTTGGGCACCAAGCCCTTATTAACACCCTCCAACAGATAGTCTAATGCCCGTGGAATGGTACCTCTGAGAGAGCTAGGAGAATGCTGTCGCACCAACGGCAAAAATGTCTCCAAGTGGAGTCATAAATTCGATTGGTCGCCGGTCTCCGGGAGGCTTGAATCATAGAAATCACTCCCGAGGAACAAGATTCTTGGGCCAAGGCCCTGTGTTCAAGCGCCAGCTGGCCAACCGAAGCCACCGAGGCTCCGGGTATCGTATGACTCCCTGCACTAGTCGTATCCGATCTGGAGGAATCCTCCACGAAGGGACCATGGAGAGGCTCATGAGGTCGGCAAACCACGTTCATCTCGGCCAGTGCAGGGCCATGAGTATGACCTCTGCCTGTTCCTGCAATATCTTCCTGATAACTGCTGGGATCAGAGGGAGAGGTGGAAAGGCATACAGCAGTTCCCCTGGCCAGGGGCTGCGAAGAGCGTCCGTCTTCTCTGCCCCCGGAGAGGGGAACCTGGAAAAGAATCTTTGAAGTTGGGAGTTCGCCGGAGAGGCGAATAAGTCCAGGACCGGCAACCCGAACCTCTCCGATATCGCCCTGAAGAGATCCGGACGTAGACTCCATTGTGAATGGTCTACTGTCGCCCGGCTTAAGTAATCCGCCTGACGATTTGCCTCCCCCGAGATGTGTTCGGCTTTCGGGGAGAGGAGATTGTTTTCTGCCCAGGACCCCAATAACATGGCCTCGGCCATGAGAGACCGGGATCGGGAACCGCCTTGACGGTTCACATGGGCTTTTGCCACCACGTTGTCCGTGAGGACCAGCACGTGTTGCCCCGCAATCTGGTTGCAGCAGTGGCGAAGGGCCAGATGAATGGCTCTCAGTTCCAGCCAGTTGATATTGTGTGTCAGATCTGCTCTGGACCACTGACCCCGAGCCAACTGAGATTGGAAATGAGCCCCCCAGCCAAACAGACTAGCGTCTGTGTCAATGTTAGTCTGCTGGGCTCCTTGAATAGGGACCATCTTGTCACCTCTGGGGAAGCCCACCACAGAAGGGATCTTAGGGTCCGAAGAGGAACCCGTACCCCCCGGTTGGAAGAGCTTGTGCCCAGTCTTTGGAATGGGAGCAAGAGCCAATGAAGGTGTCTGGAGTGTAGTCTGGCCCAAGGCACTATCTCTAAGCAAGATATCATCTTTCCCAATAACTGGGAGAGGATAGCCAGTGTTACTACAAGTTTCCTGCGTATTTTGAGAACCATGTCTCGAATACTGTTCTGACGGTCTCGAGACAGATAGACCCGGCAAGGGTCTGTGTCTATTATCGCGCCCAAGTGTAGTAGGTGTGTTGAGGGAACCAATTGACTTATTTGAAAGTTGACTGAGAAACCATGATCCTGAAGAGTCCGTATGGTGAGGGCCAGTTCTGCCTGGGCGGTCAGAGCGGAGGACGACTGGATGAGAATCTCGTCCAGGCAATATTGGACGTGCACCGATACTAACCGCAGGTGTGCGGCAAGTACCGCCAGGATCTTGGTGAAGACCCTGGGAGCCAAGAATAGGCCGAACGGGAGGGCTCTGTATTGGTAATGGCTGTTGGAATAGCAAAACCGGAGATATTGCCGATGGTTTGGATGTATAGGGAAGTGGAGGTACGCCTCCGTAAGGTCTATGGACGTCAGAAAGTCCCCCCGTCTTACGCTTGCCAAGATGGCCTGAAGCGTCTGCATCTTGAACTTTCGGTACGACAGGTGAGTTTAGGCCCTTGAGGTCTAGTATCGCCCTCCATCCCCCTGAGGCCTTTGGAACAACGAATAGGATGGAGTAAAAGCCCTGTTTCAGCTGAACGACTGGTACCTGTTCTATGGCTCGTATGTGTAACAGATGCAGAATGGCCTCCCCCAAGAGGGTCTACTGGACCGGATTCCTGGGGAGGGGACCGAAAACAAGGCGCCGGGGTGGCCTGGCCATGAAGTCCAGAGACAGCCCGTCCCTGACGGTGCTTAGTACCGAAGAGTCCGTGGTCGTGGTCTCCCATTGGTGGAGAAAGTAAGTTAGTCTGCCACCTATGGGAGCCTCCCTCCCCGAGTCACCTGGATCTACGGAAGGGACGTCCGCCCCTGCCTCGGTAGGACCTCTTACCCTGGGCCTGCTGCCTGTATCTGTCCCTGTACCCGGACCGGTCAAAAGAACGGTCCGGGCCTGCGGGAAAAGGCCGGGCGACCTGTGCTGAGGCCGAATCTGAGCCCGTCCAAAAGGGCTGTAGACGGGTATACGGGGAGAAACGACGGCTAGGTCTCCTGGAAGGGTGATAGAGAACCCTCCGTTTCTCCCTGTTTTCAACTAAGTAGGGGGTCAGGGCCTCCCCAAAGAGACGGGCGCCGCGCTACGGGGCGGAAGCTACGCGCCATTCGTGTCTAGTCTCGGCCTTCCAATTTCTGAGCCATAGAAGCCTGCGTGTGGAGGCGTTGGATGCTATGGCGCGGGCAGAAAATCTGGCAGCCTGCCAAGATACGTCCGCCATGTACTGCGATGCGGCCATTATTTTCGTCAAGTCCTGATGGACTCTTACCTCCTCCGGGGGAATTCTAGCCTGTAATTGGCGGAGCTAGATAAGAGAGACCCTGGTGAAGAATGAGGCTGAAGTCGAAGCTCTTATTGACCAAGCTGAAGCTTGGTGTGTCCTGCAGAAAGAAGCCTCGGATTTCTTATCCTCGGGCTTCAATGCCTCCGCCATATCTCCAGGTAGCCTGGAATCAGAATATATAGGCATTAAAGACTCATCAACCTCAGGCACCTCCAGGGCCTCATTCAGGACCGGTTCCGTGTCAAGCGACTTACGGTCTATTCCCCCAATAGAGGGAGGAGCACTTGGGGCCTCCCATTGTCCCCTAATGGATTTCAGAAACATGGGGGGGGGGCAAGTTATTTGTTTGTGTAGCACCACCGGTTCTGAAAACAACGGGTCCATGTCCTGGTCAGAAAGCTGTTCAGGCACCTGTTCAGGTACTGATGGCTGAACCGGATGTATCTAACCGGTCGCACAGGCCTTGCGGAGCAGGGACGGAAATAGCGAGGGATTAAACAGTCCTATTAGAGGATCATGGGAGCGGGAGCCACTTGAGGACACCTCATGGGCGTCATGGCTTGAGTAACTGCCTGAGAAACCAATTCTTGCCGATGAGCTTTGAAGGATGGAACCTCCAGCTCACAAAGCCCCGCTGCTGTGGGGGTAAAGGTGGCAGTTGGAGCCTGGCCCGCCAGGGGCGATCTCTCAAGGGGTCGGAGCCCCGCTGCAGTTGGAGTAAATGTGGCTTCTAGAGCCTTAGGGTCCTGAAGCCCCTGTTCCTCTCCAAAGAGGGAAGGGATTTCCTGATAAGGACCAGTTGAAGGGGCCCCCTCTGAATCCCGCTCTGGGGATCACGGGGCCTGGGGCTCAGGTTGAGGGCCACAAGGTAGTGTCACCGTTGTGGTAGGGGGCGGCTTAACCATCTCCCCTACAGCCAGTCTTTGTGCTCGGGCGAACTGCCTCTCCAGGGCACGGTGCCTACGGCCGGCCTGTTTGTCGGCCGCTTGGAGGCTGCTTTCTTTGAGCCGGCCTTGGTCTTGGCCTTGATTTTTGCAGCTGCCTCCTGACTAGAGGACTTGCGCTTTCCATGTCCACCGGAGGTGGAAGCCTGTGGCTCAGTGTTATCTGCCATTGTAAAGCGAGAGTTTTCAGTGGGGTGCTGAAGCGTCTCGGTCTGCAAGAGATGCGGCTGTTCCCCACCTGAGTGGGACTTGCCTCCACGTGGATCAGTGATGGTCCGGCCCACCGGCAAGCACAGACTCACACTTAGCGACGGATGTCGCGGGTCACTAGCGATGATGAGACTGAGCGTGAGACCTCTTTGAGGCCAATTTCGCGTTTAGTGACGGGATCAACACGTGTCTCACTTAGTGATGGCAAGCTCAGTATTGACCGTTCACTAGATGCAGACTATGGCAACAGGCTATGACTGGCGAGGCCCAATGACTGCGGAATGCTATCAGGCAACTGATATTGTATGGCCTTATATATACAATACAGGGGACCACTGTGTCCTTGGAAGTAAGGCCCCAACTGGCCGTGATGAAAGGCCTGAGCAGTGGAAAATCCCTGACTGAATGCAGACTGATAATTCTGAAAAAAGGGGACAAAAAAATGTGGCCTTTGATTCCCTGTTTGTGTGAAACTAAGATGGCGGTTGCCATTCTCTGATAGTTTCCCCTCCAAGAAGTGACCCAGATCTAACTCTGCTTAGCTTACAAATGCAGATGAGATCAGTGAAATATGCCACCTGCCTGAAAAGGACAGGTTACTTCAGATAAATCCAATTCAGTGAAGTTAAATGAGCATTTTAAGTGTTCATACAGTTTAGGGACTAGAACAGGGTCCTCTGAAACTACTGCTGAGGTAGCAGCACTGCTAGAAGGAAAACGAAAGTAAACAGACAGGCCTTCTTTTTGGTCAGGAAAGGCCATCCTGAATGCTGGTGAAACTGTTAGAAATTTGAACACCCTGGGACAGCTGCAGAATAGGGAGCACCCCCCTCACACCAACAGCTGCCCCAAAATAAACCAGCACCTCACAGGATCAACAATAAAGCAGCCGATTGAGTCGCAGCGGCCAAAATGGCGCCCGCGACAATCAGCTGAAAATTCCAAAGGGCCAAGCGGCCCGAAGAGGGGGGGAAGGGGCGTTGTCTTACCTGAACGCCTTTTCTCAGCGTGATGAATGGAGAATCCACCAATGGGTTATCTTGGACCTCCTGCCCACGTAGACCAAAACAAATCTGCCACGCCTCTCTGGTTGAGGGCACGCCCCCAGTTTCGAAAGGGCGAAGCCAATGATTGCACGACGTGTTGGCTCCCAGACCCTAAACACTGGACCTGACTGCGTCCAAGGGATGGGTGTGGATTCTCCATTCATCACGCTGAGAAAAGGCGTTCAGGTAAGACAACGCCCCTTCTCCAGCGTGAAAGAATGGAGAATCCACCAATGGGACTTACCAAAGCCCTACTGTCCCAATGGGAGGGGAGCAGACTGGGCCAGTGTCCCTGCCGCCGGCACCACCTGTTGCAGTACCCTGCGGCCAAAGGATGCCTCCGCCGAGGCAAACTTATCAAGGCGATAATGGCGCACAAAAGGGGAAGGCGAGGACCATGTCGCCGCCCTGCAGATGTCCTCGATGCTGGCCTGTGTGGCCCATGCTGCTGAGGTAGCAGCACTGCGAGTGGAATGGGCCGTCAAGTGACCTGGAACTGGTAAAGAAGATGTCTGATACGCTTCGGCAATACAGGCCCTAATCCACCTACCAATGGTAGAAGAAGATACCTTCTTACCCTTGGAGGCCGGATGGAAGGAAACAAAAAGGGCCTCAGATCTACGAAAGGACTCTGTCCGCTTGACGTAACAGCGCAACGCCCTGCGAACATCGAGAGTGTGCCATTGCCTTTCCAAGGTATGAGACGGATTAGGGCAAAAGTTAGGTAACACGATCTCCTGTGCCCTGTGGAAAACGGTGTTCACCTTGGGAACAAATGAGGGGTCCAGGCGTAGGACCACTCTGTCCGTGTGAAAAACACACAGGTCTTCTCTGACAGAAAGAGCTGCAAGCTCCGAGATGCGCCTAGCCGAGGTAACTGCAACCAAGAAAGCAACCTTAAGAGACAAGGACCTAAAAGTGCAGGACCTAAGGGGCTCAAAAGGCGCCTGCGTAAGGGCCTGCAAGACCCGGGGCAACTCCCAAGTGGGATATCTATGAACTACCGGCGGTCTACTGTTGGTGACCCCTTTTAGAAAGGATCGTACCTTGGGGTGATGGGCCAGTGGCTCTAAGGTGTCACAGGTAAACACCGTGGCTAGGGCCGAGACCTGTCGGCGAATAGTGTTAGGCGCCAAGCCTTTATCAACACCCTCCAACAAATAGTCTAATATCCGTGGAATGGATACCTCTGAGATCGCTAAGTGATTGCTGTCACACCAACGGCAGAAATGTCTCCAAGTGGAGTCATAAATGCGATTAGTCGCCGGTCTCCGGGAGGCCTGAATCATAGAAATCACTCCCGAGGAATAAGATTCTTGGGTCAAGGCCCTGCGTTCAAGTGCCAAGCGGCTAATTGCAGCCACTGGGGCTCCGGGTGTTGTATGGCCCCCTGCACTAGACGAATCCGATTTGGAGGAATCCTCCACGGAGGGACCACGGAGAGGCTCACGAGGTCGGCAAACCACGGTCGTCTCGGCCAGTGCGGGGCAATGAATATGACCTCTGCCTGTTCCTGCAATACCTTCCTGATAACTGCCGGGATCAGAGGGAGAGGTGGGAAGGCATACAGTAGTCCCCCTGGCCAAGGGCTGCGAAGAGCGTCCGTCCTCTCTGCCCCCGGAGAGGGGAACCTGGAAAAGAACCTTTGAAGTTGTGAGTTCGCCGGAGAGGCGAATAAGTCTAGGACCGGCAACCCGAACCTTTCCGATATCTCCCTGAAGAGATCCGGATGTAGGCTCCATTCCGAATGGTCCACTGTTGCCCGGCTTAAAAAATCCGCCTGACGGTTTGCCTCCCCCGAGATGTGTTCTGCTTTCAGGGAGAGGAGATTGCTTTCTGCCCAAGACCCCAATAGCATGGCCTCGGCCATGAGAGAACGGGATCGGGTACCGCCCTGACGGTTCACATGGGCCTTTGCCGCCACGTTGTCCGTGAGGACCAGCACGTGCTGCCCCGTCACCTGGTTGCAGAAGTGGCGAAGGGCCAGATGAATGGCTCTCAGTTCCAGCCAGTTGATATTGTGTGCCAGATCTGCTCTGGACCACCGACCCTGAGCCAACTGAGATTGGAAATGGGCCCCCCAACCAAACAGACTGGCGTCTGTGGTCAATGTCAGCCTGCTGGGCTCCTTGAATAGTGACCCTTTTGCCACCTCTGGGGAGGCCCACCACAGAAGGGATCTTAGGGTCTGAAGGGGGACCCGTACCCTTTGATTGGAAGAGCTTGTGCCCAGTCTTTGGAATGGGAGCAAGAACCATTGCAGGTGTCTGGAGTGTAGCCTGGCCCAAGGCACTATCTCTAGGCAAGATATCATCTTTCCCAGTAACTGGGAGAGGACAGCCAGTGTTGCTACACGCTCCCTGCGGATCTTGAGAACCATGTCTCGCATGCTGTCTCGTCTGTCTCGAGAGAGATAGACCCGGCAAAGGTCTGTGTCTATTATCGCGCCCAGGTGTAGTAGGCGTGTTACGGGAGTCAGTTGACTCTTGTGAAAGTTGACTGAGAAACCGTGACCCTGGAGGGTCCTTATGGTGAGGGCCAGTTCCGCCTGGGCGGCCAGAGCGGAGGACGACTGGATGAGAATGTCGTCCAGGTAACATTGGACGCGCACCGGTACTAGTCGTAGGTGTGCGGCAAGTACCGCCAGGATCTTGGTGAAGACCCTGGGAGCTGAGGACAGGCCGAAGGGGAGGGCCCTGTACTGGTAATGATTGTTGGAATAACAAAACCGGAGATATTGCCGATGGTTTGGATGAATAGGGATGTGAAGGTACGCCTCTGTAAGGTTTATGGATGTCAGAAAGTCCCCCCGTCTGACGCTTGCCAAGATGGACCGAAGCGTCTGCATCTTGAACTTTCTATACGACAGGTGAGAGTTTAGGCCCTTGAGGTCTAGTATCGCCCTCCATCCCCCTGAGGCTTTTGGAACCACGAATAGGATGGAGTAAAAACCCTGTTTCAGCTGATCGACTGGAACCCGTTCTATGGCTCGTATGTGTAATAGATGCCGGATGGCCTCTCCCAGGAGGGTCTTCCTGACTGGATTCCTGGGGAGGGGACAGGAAACAAAGCGCCGGGGTGGCCTGGCCACGAACTCCAGAGACAGCCCGTCTCTGATGGTGCTTAGCACCCAAGAGTCCGTGGTGGTGGTCTCCCATTGGTGGAGAAAGTAAGTTAGTCTGCCACCTATGGGAGCTTCCCTCCCCGAGTCACCTGGGTCTACGGAAGGGACGGCCGCCCCTGCCTCGAAAGGGTCTCTTACCCTGAGCCTGCTGTCTGTATCTG
Organism: Azemiops feae; assembly: GCA_023970755.1. NCBI lineage: Eukaryota > Metazoa > Chordata > Lepidosauria > Squamata > Viperidae > Azemiops > Azemiops feae. The sequence goes on from JALGBA010002069.1 coordinate 72,028, forward strand.
TCCCTGTACCCAGACCGGTCGAAGGAACGGTCCGGGCCTGCGGGAAATGGCCGGGCGACCTGTGCTGAGGCCGAATCCGATCCTGTCCGAAAGGGCTGTCGACGGGTGTACGGGGAGAAACGGCGGCCCGATCTCCTGGAAAGGTGATAGAGAACCCTTCGTTTCTCCTTGTTTTCGACTAAGTAGGGGGTCAGGGCCTCCCCAAAGAGGCGGGCGCCGCTGTACGGGGCGGAAGCTACACGCCCTTTGTGTCTAGTCTCAGCCTTCCAATGTCTAAGCCATAGAAGCCTGCGTGCGGAGACGTTGGATGCGATGGCCCGGGCAGAGAATCTTGCCGCCTGCAAGGACACGTCTGCCATATACTGTGATGCGGCCATGAGCTTTGTCAAGTCCTGGTGGACTCTTACCTCTTCCGGGGGAATTCTAGCCTGCAATTGGCGGAGCCACATAAGAGAGACCCTGGCGAAGAATGAGGCTGAGGTAGAAGCTCTTATTGACCAAGCTGAAGCTTCGTGTGTCCTGCGGAAAGAAGCCTCGGATTTTTTATCCTCGGGCTTCAACGCCTCCGCCATATCTCCAGGTACCCTGGAATCAGAATATAAGGGTAGTAAGGATTCATCAACCTCAGGCACCTCCAGGGCCTCATTCAGAACTGGTTCCGTGTCAAGCAGCCTGCGGTCTATTCCCCCAGTAGAGGTGGGAGCACCTGGGGCCTCCCATTGAGCCCTAATGGATTTTAAAAACATGGGGGGACAAGGTATATGCTTGTGTAACACCACCGGTTCTAAAAACAGCGGATCTGTGTCTTGGCCAGGAGGCTGTTCAGGCACCTGTTCAGGTACCGAAGGCTGAGCCGAGTGTATCCTACCGGTCGCGCAGGCCTTGCGGAGCAGAGACGGAAATAGCGAGGGATTAAACAGTCCTATTAGAGGGGGAGGTTCCTGAGTAGGCTCCTCATCGTCCGACCACTCTCCCTCCGCCTGACTGTGCTCTGCGTATTCCGAGCCCTCGCTGGCAAAGGAATGAGGAGAATCAGAAATCGGGTACTGTATTGCACCTGACCCCGCTGGGTCAGGTAATGGCCTGGGAATTATGGGAGCGGGAGTCTCTTGAGGACGCCTCATGGGCGCCATGGCTTGGGCAACTGCCTGAGAAACCAACTGTTGCAGATGAGCCTTGAAGGACGGATCCTCCAGCTCACGAAGCCCCGCTGCTGTGGGGGTAAAAGTGGCAGTTGGAGCCTGGCCCACCAGGGGTGATCCCTCAAGGGGCCGTAGCCCCGCTGCAGTTGGTGTAAATGTGGCTTCTGGAGCCTTAGGGTCCTGAATTCCCTGTTCCTCTTCAAAGAGGGAAAGGAGTTCCTGATAAGGACCAGTTGAAGGAGCCCCTTCTGAATCCCGCTCTGGTGACCATGGGGCCTGAGGCTCAGGTTGAGGGCCACAAGGGAGTGCCACCATTGTGGTAGGGGGCGGCTTAACCGTCTCCCCTACAGCCAGTTATTGCGCATGTGAGAACTGTCTCTCCAGGGCACGATGCCTACGATTGGCCTGTTTGTCGGCCGCCTTGGAGGCTGCTTTCTTTGGGCTGGCCTTGGTCTTGGCCTTGATTTTTGCGGCTGCCTCCTGACTAGAGGACTTACGCTTTCCGTGCCCACTGGAGGTGGAAGCCTGTGGCTCGGTGTTATCTGCCATTGTAAAGCGAGAGTTTTCAGGGGGGTGCTGAAGCGTCTCGGTCTGCAAGAGATGCGGCTGTTCCCCACCTGAGTGGGACTTGCCTCCACGTGGATCAGTGATGGTCCGGCCCACCGGCAAGCACGGACTCACACTTAGCGACGGCTGTGGCGGGTCACTAGCGATGATGAGACTGAGCGTGAGACCTACTTTGAGGCCAATGTCGCGCTTAGTGACGGGATCAACACGTGTCTCACTTAGTGACGGCAAGCTCAGTATTGACCGTTCACTAGATGCAGACTCTGGCAGCAGGCTACAACTGGCAAAGGCCCAATGGGTGCAGCTAAAAGGTAAACTGCTGCTGTTTTTTTTTTTTGTTTGTTTTTTTGTTTGTTTGTTTGTTTGTTTGTTTGTTTTTGTTTTTGTTTTTGTTTTTTACCTAGCAATACAGGGGATTCCTATATCCCTGATTAGGGACAAATCTCTGGACAGACCCCTGACTGATGATTCTGAAAGGGTAAAGACAGAAGTGGGGCCTTTTGGTCCCTCCCTGTTTAGTGACCAAAGATGGCGGTCACCAGAAGGGAAAACGAAACTAACAATCCTCCTGGAGTTGCTGGGCCTCCTTTCCGTTCTCTGAAGGGAAAGTGAAAGCGAGGTAAAAGGGCCGTTTTCCACGCGGCGCCAAAAATGGCGGCCGCGACGATCGGGAAGGAATTTGGAGACCCCGGGGCAGCCTGCAGAATAGAGGCTCCCTCCTCACAGCAGCAGCTCTCCAAACAAAAAAGCCAGCACCTCAGTTAGAAAGAGAGAGGCTTTTTTATCGAGTCGCGGCATCCAAAATGGCGGCCGCGACGATCGGCCGAAAAAACCAAGGCCTGAAGTGGTCCTAAGGGGGGGGGGGAACACATTCCCACCCCCAGGGGACACCCCCCTAGGCGCCTAGCAGGCGAGAAGAGCCAGAAAATCAAGGGAAAATCCGATGGGGATCGGATCGTCTCCCAGCGCCCAAACGGCAGCCGCAAATCAGCTGTGGGGGGGGGAAACACGAGTTCAACAGAAAGACAACAAATAAGAGCTGATTTCCCCTTCTAGAACAGCGCTGATCCCAGCGCTGGCCAGGGGGGAAACAGAAAGGCAATGAAGAATCCACCAATGGTAGAAATAACTGAACCTGAATCTCAAATCGCTGGGAGCCAAAACTACCACGTCTGTCTGGGCTGAAGACCAAAACGAAACTGGGGGCGTGCCCTCAACCAGAGAGGCGTGGCAGATTTGTTTTGGTCTACGTGGGCAGGAGGTCCAAGATAACCCATTGGTGGATTCTCCATTCTTTCACGCTGGAGAACGCACTCCTTCCCCCAAGGGGCCACCCAGAGAAGCCAAGAAGGCAAGAAAGCAAAAAGAAAGCCAAAGGCAATCCGATGGGGATCCGATTGTCCCGCGGCGCCCAAAACGGCAGCTGCGCTGATCAGCTGTGGGGGGGGGGAGAAACCCAAACTCAACCAAAAAGGCATTTACAACAACAAGAAAAACTTTTTTTTCACCATCCAGAAACAGCGCTGATCCCAGCGCTGGTCAGATGAGAAAAAACAATGAAAGAATCCACCAATGGAATAATTTTAAATAAGACCTGAATCTCAAATCGCTGGGAGCCAAAACTACCACGTCTGTATGGGCTGAAGACCAAATCGAAACTGGGGGCGTGCCCTCAGCCAGACGGGCATGGCAGCTTTGATTGATTTGGTCTACATGGGCAGGAGGTCCAAGTTAACCCATTGGTGGATTCTCCATTCTTCACGCTGGAGAAACCATCTTTTTCAGAAGAATTATTTTATCCTCAGGACTATTACTATTTGCATTATGTAGAAGTACTGTGTTAACAGAATAACAGAGTTGAAAGGAAGGTCTTGAAGGTCTTCTAGACCAGGGCTTTTCAACTGGTGGTACATTGACACCTGGCAGGTGGTACGTGACCCTGCCTAGCCTAGCCTAGCCAAGTGTAGCGGGAGAAGAGAACAAGCCAAAGCGGCGCAGCACAGGACTTGCCGTGAGAGAGTTCTCAGGAGCGGTAGGGCTGCTGGGACAATACAAAGGCCCCAGGATCGGCACTTCCAGCTCACCAGGAAGAGAAAGGAGGAGGAGGGGACGGAGGCAGGAAAGGATATAAAAGGAGGCAGTTTGGGTGGGAGAAACGGGGGGGGGATGCAGCCTTGGGAGAAGGAGTCAGCTGGAGATGCATCAAAGGGAAAAGAAAGAGGAGGAGAGAGAGAGGAGAGGAGATAAAACAGGCCAGCCAGGAAACAATCTACAACTTCTGTGGCAGCCATCCATGCCGGGCATGCACACAGGTGGCAAGAAATGCAGCTGGGAAGGGGTCCCCCTCCATGAGGAATGAAGAAAGACAGCATCCCCTGAAGGAGACCAGCAAATGGCTCGTGGCCACTTGACACACCCAGCTCTGTGGCTCCGGGGGAGGGGACGCTGCGAGCAGAGTTAGTCCACGTTACCTATGCTATGCTGCCCAGACCCCTCCTCCCCAACTTGCCTGGTTTCAGCAGGCAGTGGCGCGCTTTCCTCACTGCATGGAGAGACTGGGCCGGGCGAGGCGAACCAGAAAGAAGCCGAGCCCCGCATGGTCTTCGCCTCCTCTGCGCACACCCAGGTAGGTTTGGCTTCTCGCCAGCTTTGCCTTGCTCAGCCCAGCCTCTCCGTGAGGTGAGAAGAGCACACCACTGCCTGTCGAAACCAGGCAGGCTAGAGTCTGGGTGGCGTAGCACAAGTAATGTGGACTTACTCCATTCATGGCGTTCCCTCCCCTGGAGCCCACAGAGCCAGGTGTGTTGGGGAGGGTCGAGGGACATTTGCTGGTCTCCTTCAGGGGATGCTGCCTTCATTCCTCATGGAGGGGGATCCCTCCCCAACTGCATTTCTTGCCTGTTTTCTCCCTCCTTCATCGCAAATATCTTCCCACCACTTTGCTCTTAAGGCTCTGCGGCTCTTGTCCAGGAATTTACAGTGGCCTTTCAAGCCAAAGCCACCAGTAGCACAGCCACCAGCAGGAAGGAAGGAAGGAAGGAAGGAAGGAAGGAAGGAAGGAAGGAAGGAAGGAAGGAAGGAAGGAAGGAAGGAAGGGACAATGGGAGGGATGGAAGGAAGAGACAATGAGAGGGAGGGAGGGAGGGAGGGAAGGAAGGAAGGAAGGAAGGGACAATGAGAGGGAGAGAAGGAAGGGACAATGAGAGGAAGGGAGGGAAGGAAGGAAGAAAGAGACAATGACAGGGAGGGAGGAAAGGAAGGAAGAGACAATGAGAGGGAGGGCGAATAGGCCATCGCCTGGTAGTGGGCCACGGCCCACAGGTTGGGGACCCCTGCTCTAAAATACATCATGATATCATATTTACCAACAAATAAGATACAATGAGATGGGGAGAAGAGTGGCTTTAATTCTTCAGTAACTCTTGTCTTGATTAGTTCATATTGATGAATACAACCAAAGCAACAGTACATTGGATTGTAGCATATCCTCAGGTCTTTACTGTAAGACTTCACAGCATTTTTTAACACAGAAGAGGTGAAAAACAAAGTATAAATTGTATTAATGCAGAAATTTGTTTTTACGCCACTCAGGTATAAGAAATTATAAAATATATCCAGTGATTCCATGAAATTGGCATATTCTGTAATCTAATATATTCATGGCATATTACTTAAAATGAAAAACTTAACTTAGAAGTGACAGCACACCTCTTTCCACCATCCCTCAAGTTATGACAGTTGCTACAGAAATTCAACAGATACATTATAAATATAGGGGCTGAACAGTTAGTACAGGATTCAGTAAGCCAGGCTATTTTCTAAGGAGGAAAAAAAAGGATGCTGAATAAATCAAACATTCTGTTATTGACTGCAGAATCAATGAATAAGTCCTTGCTGACTGCATGGTCCCAAAGAATGCATGTTATTAACACACAAAATATTATTTAAGAATAATTTACTGCATCAATTCAGCCTTCACCAACAGTCTAGCTGAGAGTGTTGTAATTGGGCATTATCATTTGTCTCCTGCCAGGGCAAAGGGCTCAGTTGGGATGGATCCCAAACTGCAGAACCCAAGATACATATATTGATACTAACAACTATGATTGATCAATTAATTACTTAGCAAAGTTATTGATGAAAATATTGTCTAATGAATGTTCAACTCTAATGAAAAGAAATGAAAAATCTCATAGCTAGAGATCAAAAGATGAATTCAGATGGAATCACAAACTCTACCCATATACAGTGGGGCAAAAACGTATTTAGTCAGCCACCAATTGTGCAAGTTCTCCCACTTAAAAAGATGGGAGAATATATATATATTATTGACATTGACAGACTCTATCTACCAAGGCAAATAGGTGGGCGTGGAATGCTGCAAGTACATCAGATGGTTGAAGAAGAAAAAATGGCTTTGGAAGAATATCTGAAGGACAATGATGAAGATGCACTGAAATTAGTATATCAAGAAGGCTTACTGACTACTGGAGAGACCAAACTGGCCTACAAGAAAGACCAAATGAAGAACAGAATAGAGGCATGGGAAGACAAAGCACTACATGGCCAGTACATTAAAAAAAAATAGTTGGGAAAGCAGATAATAATAAGTCCTGGTAATGGCTAAGAGCAGGAAAATTGAAGAAAGAGACTGAGGGACTAATTCTGGCTGCACAGAAGCCTTAAGGACAAATGCATACAAAATCAAAATTGAGAAGACAGCAACAGACAGTAAGTGCCGCCTATACGAAGAAGCTGAAGAAACAGTGGACTACCTGGTAAGCTGCTGCAAGAAGAATGCACAAACTGACTACAAGCAGCAGCATGACAAAGTAGCAACAATGGTGCATTGGAAGATCTGCAAGAAATATCATTTGCCTGTAAGCAAGAACTGGTGGGATCATAAAATAGAGAAAGTCATAGAAAATGATAAAATTAAACTGCTCTAGGACTTCAGAATTCAAACAGACAAGCACCTGCAACATAACACCCCAGACTTAACAATTGTCAATAAGAAAGACAAAAAAGTCTGGATAGTGGACGTGGCAGTGCCTGGAGACAGCAGAATAGACGAGAAATAACTGGAGAAGATAACAAAATACAAAGACCTACAAATAGAAATAAAAAGCCTGTGGTAAAGCAAGGGTAGTACCAATAGTAATAGGCGTCTTGGGTGCAATCCCAAAACAACTGGAGCACCATTTGAACACCATTGGCATTGACAAATTCGCCATTAGTCAATTGCAAAAGACACCCTTACTAGGAACTGCTTCCATCCTATGATGATATCTGTAATACCATCAAACATCCACATCTGCCTATCGCAGGTCCTTGGTAAGGACTCGATAGGTAGACAAAAATGCCAAATCCATGAACATCTGGCTGACTGTGCGATGATCAATAATTGATGATGATGATGATGATGATGATGATGATAATAATAATAATAATAATAATAATGATGATGATGATGATGATGATGATGATGATGGAAGGGACCTTGGAGGTCATCTAGTCCAACCCCCTGCTCAGGCTGGAAACCCTATACCATTTCAAACAAATGGCTGTCCAGTCTCTTCTTAAAAACTTCCAGTGTTGGAGCATTCACAGCTTCTGGAGGCAGGTTGTTCCACTGATTAATTGTTTTGTCAGAAAATTTGTCCTTAGTTCTAGGTTGTTTTCTCTTTGGTTAGTTTCCATCCATTGCTTCTTGTCTTGCCTTCAGGTGCTTTGGAGAATAGCTTGACTCCCTCTTCTTTGTGGCAACCCCTGAGATATTGGAACACTGCTATCATGTCACCCCTAGTCCTTCTTTTCATTAAACTAGACATACCCAGTTGCAGCAACCGTTCCTTATATGTTTCAGCCTCCAGTCCCCTAATCATCTTCGTTGCTCTTCTCTGTACTCTTCCTAGAATCTCAACATCTTTTTTACATCGTGGTGACCAAAACTGGATGCAGTATTCCAAGTGTGGCCTTACCAATGCATTGTAAAGTGGTATTAACACTTCCCGTGATCTTGATTCTATCCCTCTGTTAATGCAGACTAGCACTGTGTTGGCTTTTTTGGCAGCTGCAGCACACTGCTGGCTCATATTTAAGTGATTGTTCAGTAGGACTCTGAGATCCCTCTCACAGTTACTACTATTGACAAGGTACCACCTACACTGTATCTGTGCATTTGGTTTTTCTTGCCTAAATATAGACTTTTTTCACCATTGAATTTCATTTTGTTAGATAGCATCCAATGTTCAAATCTGTCAAGATCCTTCTGTATCTTAAGCCTGTCTTCTGGATTGTTGGCTATTCCTGCCAGCTTGGTGTCGTCTGCAAATTTGATGACTTCTCCATCTATCCCCTCATCCAAATCATTGATGAAGATGTTGAAGAGCACTGGGCCCACTCCATTGCCCACTCGGAGCAAAAATGGTTTGTTTGTTTATTCGTGTCAGAAGCATCACAATTAAAGGCATACTATATGACATAGAATTTAAAATATAAAATAAAGATTAAAATATGTACCAGTTAAATAGATCTTGCCCCCAAACTAGCAACATTAATTATGTTCTGTTGCACTCCCATGAAGTCCTCAAATGTACATTGATCAGGACACAAAGAGCAATGCGTTGTTGTCTGCATGACATCACAATTGCAAAACGCAAAAGCCATTGAATAGCCCCATTTGTTCAGAGTGTCTCTGGATCTTGTTGTACCGATATTCAGTCTATTCAACAATTTTCATACTTCCCAGCTTTTGCCAGACCTAGATGCCAATTCCTATAATGGTTACATCCAGTGTTGGTTCTTTGTAACTTTCAATTTTCTCAGTCTTCCATCAACCTAAAGAAGCTTTTCCTAGATTTTAATCTCTGATGAGCTGGTTGTAGATCATACAGAGGGTGTTGTCTAGATATAGGTGATTTAAGCCTCTCGGTGTATGCTGCTGCATCTCCTGGAAAAATAAGTGGGGCAATGCCGGCTAGATGGTAGACCTTATCTAGAGGGGTAGGTTTAAGGCATCTGGTAATAATTCTATTAGCTTAATTTAGAGCAGAATAAATCCATTACCTATCATTTGTAGAGCAACATCTACCTTCCCAGAAAGTGCTGATTTATACCAGACTGGACAGGCGTCCTATCATTTGTAAAAGCCATCTTCATTTGTCTTTTGTTTAATATCTGCATTTTAATAATATTCATTTCACTATCTCACGTTTATATCACAGTAAGGCTATTAGGTGAACTAAAACCAGATTTTTCGTTAGAAATACTAATAGGGAAGCTAAAGTTTAAATATTTGGTGTGCATTACAAGAAGGAAAAAAACGATGGAGAAAATCCTGCTATTTGGAAAAAATGAAAGGAACAGAAAACAGGTTTAGAATGGCCTTTGAATATTTGAATCTCATTGGAAAGCTTTGGGAGGGTCTCAAAGAAGCCATGCCTACAAAGTGACTTAACATTATTTCTGAATTAGAACTGTTCGGCAAGGGAAAGGGGACAGGTCCTAAAGGAAGCACAGAATAAAAGGTACAAGAATAGAAAGAGGAAAACTTTGGAAGCTGTCAATTTTGCCAAAGCAACTATTACAAAATACTGGCTGAAGTGGTGTTCAAATGTGATAATCAGTTTATTACTCAGGCTTAGACATTGCTTCAATCATTACTAATCTAAAGTATCATACCCTTCATTTCAGTAACCATCTTAAAAAATTCAATAGCAAAATATAATAACCGAAGCCAAATCACATAATGCTAAGGAATAATCACACCAAAATTGTTAAATCAACACCTCCATTGTGCTTAACATTGCATCTTGTAGAAATTTTATCAATTTTTTTTTGTTCAGCTAGGGATTTACTAAAACATGTAATTCATTGAAACATACAAGTTCACTTTTGGATTTATTGAAACATATACTTGTCCTAAATTTTTGCATGCAACTGAAATAGTAACATTAACAAAGAGAATCTGAAGTCATGCTAGCAAAAAATGATATGAGGAAATATGATCACAAGGAATGATAGCCTGCCACCAACTGGATCTTCTAACTTGTTCTCCTCTACCCTCCACCATACTCTTGCCTTCTGTATCTGGTGATTGTTTGAATTAGGCTGTTTGAAAGGGTCTATGACATGGCCAACTCGCTGTGGGACAATTCGCCACGGCAAACTCGCCATAGGACAACTTGTTGCGGGACAGAAGTTACACTAATATCGAATAAATTATGGAAAAAATCATTAAAGAAAGGATGCAAAAGGAAGAACAGAATGAAATGTAAATAGTAAAAATTAAAATAATTTTTAATTTATTTTAAATAATTAAATAGAATTGTTAAATTGTCCCACAGTGAGTTGTCCCACAGTGAGTTTGCCATGGCAAGTTGGCTGTGGAGAGTTGGCTGTGGCGAGTTGTCCCATTCCTGTTTGAAATACCCTTTGCAGTTTTTCATTTTATGAAGACCTACAAGACCCAATTCTCAGAAGGTCACAAACAAATATTAGGTCATACCATTACCCAACAAGAAACAATGGAAATATTCTTCCCACCAGTTAAAGTGACTGTCAGCCTGTTACACTCCAATGATGGGAAAGAGAGAGATACAAGAAGTATCTGTCTAGAAGTTGTTTCCTTTATAGTCAAAATACTCTTTATGCACACACCATGCATAAACCCCATCATTCACCCAAGGAAAATTAAAAAAAGAAATAGTTAAAATTCCATAGCACTTTGTGGAAAACTATACAGTTTGCCCATGGCACCAGCTAAACATTTAGGGAATAAATTTAAGGACAGTGGCTAGGCATAGTTTTCCTAATTTACTTTTCAACAGAGCAGGGCTGAAGTTTCGGCTCTCCCTGACAGTACTTACACCTAAACCAAATTCATTCTATACAAGTAGGGGCCTTTTTGCCTATATTATACAGCTGAAGTGACTTCCCTTTGTCACTACTCACATCACTCTCCCCTAAATATAGTTCTTCTGGGCAGTTATTTATTGGCTGGATAGCTAAAATTATTCCAGCTGAACCAAAGGATCTGGCAAATGAGGTCATCCAGAATTACAAAATGCTATGCATCAGTGAAGAAGAAGGTTGGGTTACTGAGTATGTGATGGAAGTGAGGCATGCATAAGAATAATTGGATACTCTGCAGATGGTTTAACACCGAGCCTTTCTATCTTGAAAATAAATGAAGCATTCAAAGATACTTTCCTATACTGTATTCAGAAATTGAAATAAATGCCACATATTCTGCATTGTTAATAACAGTAATGATTTGAGTATGCTTAGAGAAAAGTACTCATTTTGCACACCTGTGGGGGCAACAGCTTAATACCCTGCTAATTTTTATTTCCTGCCAGGTTCCAAGGTTACAACACTATCCCTTTGTGGATAGCTAAATATAATTTAACAAGATGCGCTTGCCCTCAGGAGATGGGTTTTCCTATAACATATGGAAAATGATGAATGCTTCATCTATGTAATGGAAAATATGGTTCACCTTTTTATAACTTATCACTTCCTTCATGTGTCTCTTGAGAAATCTCAAATGAAGTTCTGCCTCATGGGAAGATGAAAAAATATACTTTGTCACAAAGTTGTAAAATGACTTTACAAAATTAAGTTCCCCTCAGAGTAATTAAAAATTCCTAAAACAATGGCTATTTTTATTCTGACTTAGGCAAGATTTGCTAAATAAGGCGTAATGACATGGAGTAATAGTAAATTTCCTATTTAGACATGCTGACAAATTATTTCCCTTTTATCCTAGCATCAATTTTATGAAAGGGGACACATTCTACAATTAAGAATAAAGAGCACCTTTACTATAGTTACTTCACTTATCACGTCAAATGTCAGATTATCTAAGTGAAATTTCATTTACAAATAGCTACTTATATATCAAGTTACTTTGTCATCAATATCACCAATATTTGCAAGAATTCTTTTTGTTTAATTTCTTAAGTTATACTTGTTTCTAAGAATTAAATACTTAGTTTGTTATAATTACTATACCAATAATTTAGAACAGTCAGTTGAAAATAATTCTCCTACCAATTAAGTTGGTCCTAAAAAAGTCATTGTGGCATTTGAATGTTTTCATTAAAATTATAAACTGTAGTTAGCCTAACCAGGATTAGAAACATAACCTGGAACATCTTAGGATATTCATAAAACCTAAAAAGTGCAAAGATATCAGCAAAGAAAATTCTTAGGCAGGATCCCATGAGATTTGGTGCTTTTTAAAAAGTTATGTAAACTGATACAATTTTATACATACAACATGTCTTCTTCAGTTGCGCTGAGCACACAACTGTAAACAGGGCCTTGGCATCACCTGAGGGTGTTTGGTGAAGACATACCTTATTCCTCGTTTAGTAATGTTCTACTGTTAGTAACTATGGATGAAGCTCTGAAAAAATATTTTTCTGATAGCAATAGGAAGCCCTCCTATTCACCTGAAACTATGTGTAATTCAATGTGTTTGCAAGCATTCTAAAGAGATATAAAATTCAATCTAGTAGACAAATACAAGAAACACAGAATGCTGCTTGATTATAAATCAGACCACTGAATCATCTACTTTATGTCTTTCCTAGACTGCCAAGTTATGCCCCTCCAGATTTTCAGATTAAAACTGGGAATTGTTTGCATATCAAGAATGAACAACAGCCTCTTTTCAAAGGAGCATTTTATTCCTTTTAATAAAAATACAGTCAAACAAAGACTAAGGAAGATTCAAATACCAGTATATAATAGAAAATTAATGATTAACTGGGATGCAATCACTACACAGTAAAAAATCATGTAAAACCCCATGAAGGTATGACATAACAATTGTATCACTCTCCTCTGAGATCCTAAGAGAAAGTAAGCTATATATACCATTCTAACAATTAAAAATTTACAAGTATAGATAAGCTTCGTGTTAAATCAGTCCTATACTACAACATTTGCATTTAAATAAAATATGGTTAGGAAACATGAGCACCCTGTTACTCATTTTCAGCTAGACCAACTATGAAAACTGTATTAGAATTTTATTTTGGCTGCTGACTGACTCATTTTCTAAGGAACAGGAAGGATGAAATATACCAATCACTTCATACAGAAAAAGATCTATCTTCTCTTGGATATAACATTTTTGTTATAAACCTACGTACCATGAAATTTTATAGGCCTTTGAGAAGAAAAAGTTAACATTCTTTAAAAATCATTTGAAGAGAGATTTGTGCTAAATAATGTAAAAATGCATTCACACACAAATTACACAGAAGCATTTTTATACTTTCAAAACTTTCCCATTTCAGTAGAAAATGTTAAGAACAAGGCAACTCCCTTCAGTGAAGGGGGTACAAATAGAGACAGCTCTACACATGGATATCACCAGACAGTCAACACAGAAATCAGATTGACCATGTGCTCTGCAGCCAAAGATGGAGAAGCTCTATACAGTCAGTAAAAACAAGACCAGGAGCTGACTGTGGCTCAGATCATGAGCTTCTCGTTGCAAAATTTAGGCTTAAATTGAAGAAAGTAGGGGAAATACTAGGCCACTCAGCTATGAACTAAATCATATCCCTGATGAATATACAGTAGAGATGACAAATAGATTTAAGGAATTAGATCTGATAGACAGAGTGCCTGAAGAACTATAGACGGAAGTTCACAACATTGTACAAGAGGTAGCAACTAAAACCATCCCAAAGAAAAAGAAATGCAAGAAAGCAAAATGGCTGTCTGAGGAAAGAAGGGAAGTGAAAGGCAAGGGAGAAAGAGAAAGATACACCCAATTGAATGCAGAATTCCAGATAATAGCTAGAAGAGATAAGAATGCCCTCTTAAATAAACAGTGCAAAGAAAAAGAAAAAAACAATAGAATAGGGAAAACCAAAGATTTCTTCAAGAAAATTGGAGATATGAAGGAAATGTTTCATGCAAAGATGGGCATGATAAAGAACCAAACTGGCAGGGACCTAACAGAGGCAGAAGAGATTAAGAAGAGATTAAGGCAAAATTACACAGAAGAACTATACAAGAACAAGCTTAGCGTCCCTCATAACCACAATGGGGTGGTCACTGACCTCGAGCCAGACATCCTAGAATGTGAAGTGAAATGGAAAGCTGAGCAACAACAAAGCTAGTGGAGGTGACAGTATTCCAGCTGAACTATTCAAAATCTTAAAAGATGATGCACTAAAAGTGCTACACTCAATTTGCTAGCAAATTTGGAAAACTCAACAGTGGCCACAGGATTGGAAAAGGTTAGTTTACATTCCAATTCCAAAGAAAGGCAATGCCAAAGAATGTTGAAACTATCGCACCATTGCATTCATTTCACATGCTAGTAACGTTATGCTTAAAATCCTACAAGCTAGACTCCAGCAGTATGTGGATCGAGAACTACCAGAAGTACAGGCAGGATTTCAAAGAGGCAGAGGAACTAGAGATCAAATTGCCAACATACGCTGGGTCATGGAGAAAGCTAGGGAGTTCCAGAAAAACATCTACTTCTGCTTCATTGACTATGCTAAAGCCTTTGATTGTGTGGATCACAACAAATTGTGGCAAGTTCTTAAAGAGATGGGAGTACCAGACCATCTTATTTGTCTCTTGAGAAGCCTATATGCGGGTCAAGAAGCAACTGGAGAACTGGACACGGAACCACTGATTGGTTCAAAATTGGGAGAGGAGTCCGGCAAGGCTGTATTCTGTCACCCTGCCTATTTAACTTATATGCAGAGCACATCATGAGAAAGGCAGGGCTAGATGAATCAAAAGTTGGAATTAAGATTGCCGGGAGAAATATCAACAACCTAAGATATGCAGATGATACCACTCTAATGGCAGAAAGTGAAGAGGAATTAAAGAGCCTCTTGATGCGGGTGAAGAAGGAGAGTGCAAAAGTTGGCTTGAAACTCAACATTAAGAAAACCAAGATCATGGCATCCGGCCCTCTCAATTCCTGGCAAATAGATGGGGAAGAAATGGAGGTAGTGACAAATTTTATCTTCCTGGGCTCCAAGATCACCACAGGTAGGGACTGCAGCCAAGAAATTAAAAGATGCTTGCTCCTGGGGAGGAAAGCTATGGCAAATCTAGACAGCATACTAAAAAGCAGAGACATCACCCTGCCAACAAAAGTACGTATAGTCAAGGCCATGGTTTTCCCAGTTGCAATGTATGGCTGTGAAAGTTGGAGCATAAGAAAGGCGGAGTGCAAAAGAATTGAGGCCTTTGAACTATGGTGCTGGAGAAGACTCCTGCGAGTCTCTTGGACTGCAAGGCGATCAATCCTAGAGGTCAGTCCTAGAGGAGATCAACCCTGACTACTCTTTAGAAGGCCAGATCCTGAAGTTGAAACTCAAGTACTTTGGCCACCTAATGAGAAGGAAGGACTCACTGAAGAAGAGCCTAATGCTGGGAAAGATTGAGGGCAATAGAAGAAGCATAATTTCTTTACCTGTCTCTTTTTCATACCTTCCTGAATGGGTAGCCAATTCCCATCCCAGGCCTTAAGCAAGTCTTTTACGGGGGAGCCTATCTCAACCCTCAAACTAGAACATCCCATGATTCCCCTACTTCCGATGTAGGGGTTCACTTTGGCTCTGTTGGGTCCGGCGCACTGAAGCCTCCTAGTGAGACTTCTGCCTACCACCACGGTTTTCGGTTCAAAAAAGTCTTTCCACTGCTCTGGAATGCTGTACAGATTGGTGTTATACAAGTAATATTCCCCTTTTCACTGTTTGCACAAAAACATCATAGTAGAGAAGGCAGTCTGAGAGAACAAAAGAACTTATCTTCAAATCAGAATTATTTGTATGGTCAAAAGACTATCAGTTGCCTAAACCAATCATCTTAAAGCAATCTGATGGAGTGATATGAAAAAGCAAAATTCTTAATTTTACCATTAATTATCATTGCCTCAAATAGAACAATTCTGTGATAGTCTTTTCTAGTTTCCTAGCCTAGTCCCCCCTGTATTTCTAAGAAAGCAATCATGTTCACGGTAATGTACATGAAATTCATTATGAACACCCTATCCTTTTATACAACTTCCTTTTAATCTATTTATGTGAAAGGCAAAGATGTTTCTTGTAATTCTGCAGATCTGACTGTATTCTATTCCCAATCACAAACTTATTTATGATTTTTAAATTATACACAACTCAGAAGAATTCAACTTTTGCTATTTCCAGAATGGATAAAGCATTGGATAAGCCCCCAATCAAACTAGGTAGTTTTTGAACATGCTTGTCACAAGTCATTAACAATCCAAATGATTCTCAAATATTAAAAAGATCACAGCTTGCTCATTTGGGAGTAAACAACTCTTAAGTTCTGCTAGGCAACATATATTCATTATTCTTCCCAAAAATAAACCAACTAAAAAGCTAAGATATCAATTAAGATTGTAGCCAGCACAGAGAAGCAAGAGAATAACATTGACATGTCCAGAATAACTTGTTGTTTGCTAGCATTTCTTAAGAATAAAAATGCTTGAGGATGATGTAACCTGAAATGCAGTCGAACATGATACAGAATGAAAAAAAGGGATAGAAAAGTACCTGGGCTTGGAGGAAACACCAATACCCAAGCTATGGGCTCACAAGTCTTCAGTTTTCATATCATTATTGATATTACTTATCAGATTTATATCCTCCCTTTCCATCCAAAAAAGGATATTCAAACTGGCCAATATTCCAACAAAAAAATAAAATACAAATGCAAACCATTAAAATCAACTAAACCTACATAAAATAATAAATCTAGCTAATATATATTTTCCCTATCAGATCTTGAATATTTCATGGAGACAAAAAAAGACGAATGAGTTATTAGAAAAAATATTAACACTATACTTCTCTTGAGTGGCAAGAATAAGGAGTTATCACACAACATGTTGTTATGGTGCTACATTTTTTCTCTAAAACATGGCCCTTGAGAGCTTTATATGAAGCTGTCAGTACCTGTCAAGCTCAAATTTGGAGATGTTTTGCAAAAAGAATTTGCAAAGTACAGAGTAAACAATTATATCATAATAATTTCATCAAGATAAATAGATCACTATATATAAATATATATATTTATATATAAATATATAAATCATTTTCAATTTTTGGTTTTCATTAATTTATTTTATCTTGAATTCAGCTGATCACAGGTGAAAAGAAGGCTGCTCTTGACAGTTTAGACTTTGTATCATCAGTCAAAAAAAAAAGTTTCTGATTCCAAATCACATAAAAAATTAATATTGTAGAATAACCAAAACTTGAAAAGGATTTTTTTAGAATGCTCAGGCCAAAAAAGGATCCTTATTTTCAGTCACTTGATTTCTAACTGTTGCTTCAAATACAGAATTTTGAATATGACTTATCTAGAACATTTGCTTGGCAACTGGAACATGCATTAAATGTGTGGGATGACCCAGATGCTTTAGCAACCTCAGAGGTACCTGTAAATTTAGGATCCTTAATGCTTAAGGGAAACCAACAATCCAATGTTATAAGGAATTAAAAATAAAATGAAAACTAGCCTTAGTGATATATCCAAATTGTAGAATGCAAAATTCAAATGTCCAATTTTGAAGAACCAATGCATCCAGCTGTTAATAAATTTAACATATATTCATTATTTAAAAGTGAAATTATCAGAAAACGTGTTGTTTATTGAACCTCTCAAATGATATTTTAAAACTGTTGGATTTTCTTCCCCCATTCTGTCAGGATAACGAATTTGAAGGTTCTTGTGCTCTTAATCTTGTCTTATCTTGTCCTCAGTTTGATTTCAAATTATTACATAGGCCAGTATAACTTTGGAAATATAAAACTTGACCTTAACATGAACTATATTTCAAAAACATTGATTTTGTCATTTTATAAAGAGCTTTAGTCTATTAAGCCTGGGGCATAGCCAAGAGGATAATTTTATATAAATGAAACAAAACTTCTGATTTTAAGGAGTGGATTCAGAGTATGAATCTGTATATCAGCAAAGGCTTTGTAATCTATTTTTTTTTTGTTAATCACAATATATGTTGGTGCTCTTTTTTTTCCACCTATGGCCACCATTTTTATCTCTCTCTCTCTCTCTCTCTCTCCCTCTCTTTCTCTCTCAATTATAGATTGTTTCATTTGTTTTTATTTGTTTTTTAAAAATAAAATGTATTTTAAGTCTAAAAAAATTCCTAACCATAATCACTGATCCAGAAATGTGCTTAAAATTCACATCAACAAGACTCTTTATTACATGCAAAGCTTCCTTAGAGTCCTTATCAATGTATCACAATCTTACGAAAGATATTTTTCCAGAAAAATCCTTTACACACTAACTGTCTCTCTTCTACTATGAGGCTTACAACCTATATAAACCTAAACCATTAAAAAAGGTCACATGAAAGCAGGAAAAAAGTATCTGTTCTGCTACAACCATTTTGATGACAGAAGGTGAAATCAGACTGGTCAAAGATCAATGACTCATGCCTGGGACCCTCAGCAATCACCAACCACCAACTGGACCCACTGCAGTCATACCAGTCCTATTTTTCAGAGCTCCTTTCCTTTGGTAAGCATACCACTATTTCCTAGACACAGTTATAGGAGAATAAACTCTTGTTCATCCATGATCACTGCAAGAAAATATTATGGAAACTACTCAATCAGGGCACAACTTTGTTCAGAAGCTCTGTTCCAGAATGTTAGCCTGAACTGCAGCAGTTCAAGAAAAGCTTTTTCTGACCTCAGAAATAAGGCATAAAGCATAGAAAAGGCTTCATTGAATAAATGTCATGAAGCAAGAGAAGCCAGTCCCTTCATAGCATTTACCATTCTATCTAATCGAATGACAAGGAGGAGACACAGTTAAAACGTCATTTTAATGCCCTGAGCACCTGCTCCTTAAAGAGCAAAAGGCATCCGAATATTTGAAAAGGATCTGAGAGAGAGAAAGACGAAGTTCATACCCGTATAAATCTGCATCACTGCAACCGGACGCACAGCCCGAAGGGTAGAGAAATTCCTGAGTATGTGCAGAGCGCATTCCATTTGCCCAAGGCCCTCTCCGCTAAGTACCTATTTGGGGAACGGTTCCCAGATCTAATTGGGGTTCCATTTTAGACACACTTAAACTTCACACATATTTCCCCACCCTCACAAAAATAACGGGAAAGGACACAACCAGCAGCAGTGAGGCTACTAAAGCAAAACCTTCCACCTTTCCGACTCAGACGCCACGAACTGGCCACCGTAACCTAGAGTATTCCACCCCGGGCGGTTCAAGACGCCTCAGATGCATGGCAATGAAAACAGCGAGGAAAGGTCGGGTGGCTCTGCGGCATACCGCCCCTGTTTCCTGCGCGCGCTCACGTATACACCCATGCACACAAAGCCTCCTTATCCCGGTTCAGACGTGTGCTCTCACCTTCCCTCGCTGCCGCGCTATCCAGACCGCCCCTGAGCGCCCCTCCGGGCAGTAGCAGTAGCGAGAACAGCAACAGCAACGGCGGCGAAGACGGGCGGCAGGCGCCGAGCATCCTCGCTCTAGTTGCTCGGCTTGCTACACTCTTGGGACCCACTCGGCGAACAGCCCGCAGCTCTTTCGTCTGCTTTGGCCGGGCTGCCCTGCCCAGGTCTCGATGGAAACGCGGCGGGTCTTCCTTGGCTGGTGATTGCTGCTCTTACTGCTGCTTTTCTACAAGGTGCGGCAGCACTTCTCCTTCCACTGGCCTGAGTCCCTCAAAATGCCAAAAACCGAGCGGAAGACCCAGTGGCGCGATGGGGGGGGGGAATGCGCAGAGCTCCTTCCACAACAATCCC
Source organism: Azemiops feae (assembly GCA_023970755.1). Classification (NCBI taxonomy): domain Eukaryota; kingdom Metazoa; phylum Chordata; class Lepidosauria; order Squamata; family Viperidae; genus Azemiops; species Azemiops feae. The sequence goes on from JALGBA010002069.1 coordinate 91,553, forward strand.
GCTGCGGCCAACTACAGCCACCTCTTCCTCGCCTCGGCGCGCAGACATCACCAACGGTGGGAGGAGCCAAGGTCAAATAAGCCCCGCCCAACTCCTGCTTTCGGTTCACCTCCGTTCTTTGTAAATCATCGCTGCTAAAAAGGTAACGCTACGAGCGGGAAAGCGACGGAACGCGGCAGAACATCACTTGGATTTTTTTTTAAAAATTAAAAGATACATGGTTAAGCAAATATATGATTCCTTAAAGTGATATTTACAATGCTTCACATACTTCTTTTCTTGTAATCCTGTCTCCTTTCATGTAAATAGGTCACTCCACCCCCAAAATAAGACAAGGAACCGAATTTGAGTAAGAGGGCTTGGTTTAAAGCCGCCTGATGAGTTAATAGCAGAGAAAAGAAAAATTAAGAGCATCGATGTCCTTCTGAAAGAAATAGAAAAGCTCTCTAGTCCAGCCTCATTTTTGATGAAACAATCTGTCCAATGACTGAGTCAACAAGGCCAAGAGAGCTCCAAGTTCTGCTGATATCCTTCAACACCTGGTAGTTAAAAGGCATGCTGCTTTCCAATCAAGAACTTTGTGGGTCTTCTCTAAATCTCTGGTCAATCGTTTCTGGATCCTTGTTCTAGCCTTAAGTCTAAGGCAAAATATGGCCTGCCTCAATTCCTGGTGACCATATATGCAGATTCTGGTTGCTTCCATGGTAACTGTATGTAATCTTACAGCATGCCTTTTCAAATTATCAGTCTATCTATAGTTGTGTGATTTTCCAGGTGTCTCTCATCCAGTGTCAATCCAGTGTCAATCATGTCTATCTTTTTCAAGACCAGCAAAAGTCAGCTAGATGTTGCTGTTGTTAGTCATCGTTATGTATAATGAACAGCACAAAAATAATATTTACTTCCTTCTCATCATTAATTAATCCCTGCCTAATTATTGGATCTTTTTATTTTATTTTACTCAAACACAAAAAGCTCCCAAAATTGTAACTACTACATGTACTAGGTTTGTTCCAGAGTTGTTTTGAGTTCCCTTTTTGTTTTCTTTGATAAAGGACGGGGGTATAAATGTAAATATACAGTATGTCATGGTTCTGACAGACAGAGACAAATAAAGCAGAACTCCGAGGTTTGGAAATTCCTCAAAGAACATGTTTATTAGTTACAAAGTATTGGCACATCAAAAGTGAAACCAAGTCTGAAGACACATGTAACAATTCCCCAGTATAAAGTTAAGAAATCCCACCCCTAAGGCTATGCAAACAACTACGTTCCCCAATACATCTTCTTGGCGGGGTTTTCATGAAACACCCAGCCAGCAGTCTTGGGAGCAGCTGATCACCTTGGTTCCCACAGGACAAAAGTTTATTTAGACTAGCAAAGCACCTGGCAATCTCCCCTCCCTCCTTTCAATGTGTCAACTGAAAATGAATAAGGATGATGGCGACAGCCATGCTCATTTTTAAAGTTGACAATTGGCTCCCCATCAGAAAGAAAGAGTCTCCTGTAGGGAAAAGAAAAAGCAGATTAAGCATTCCCTCGAGGCTTGTGAGGGTATTTATCGTAAAACTTTTTAATCAATCTATCCTCCTTCACACTTTGACAGCTTTGCATACTGTTTGGCTTTCAACAGTCTCTTTAATATCTCACGGACCATTTTGATGTGTTCATCCATGATTTCAGAGTAAATAAGGATGTCATCAAGATAAACCAAAACCCCCTTGTATAAATGATCAAGGAGCACTTGATTTATCAATTGCATAAACACAGTGGGGGGGCCCTGCAGTCCAGAAGGTATCATTTTAAATTGGAAACTCTCCAATGGGCAATTGAACACTGTTTTCCACTCATCCCCCTCCTTGATCCGGATCCGGTAATAAGCCTCTCTTAAATCCAGATTTTTTCTTTAGCCAGGTGGGCTAAACATGTCCTTCATCAGGGGGAGGGGGTGTGTATTTTCCATGCTGACAGCATTGAGGGATTTAAAATCCACGCCTAATCTAAGAGAGCCATCTTTCTTTTCCTTGAAAACCATGGGAGTAGCCACGAGTGATTTGGTGGGCTGGATGAAACCCCTAGCTATGTTTTTTATCAATGTACTCTCTCAGTTCTTTCATCTCTTTGGGTGTCATAGAGTACATCCTTGGTTTAGGGAGTTTGGCACCGGGCAGAATTTCAATAGCACAGTTCGTAGCTCAGTATGGGGGGAGGACCTTACATCCCTTCTCACTAAATGCTTCTGCCAAATCACAGTACTCAGTGGGGACAAGTTGAATCCTCGGCAGCCTTTCAGCTACAGTCTTTAGGGTTTCACAGGGCTCCCTTTGCATCTCACTGATGGCCAGTGTCTTTGTTTTATTGTCAGTGTCAGGTGGGAGGGGTCCTGTCCCCAATCTTAATTTCCACATTCCCTCCTCCCACCAGATGTTAGGACGCCATTTATCCAACCATGCTAGCCCCAAAATTACAGCTTCAATCATCTTCGGAACCACCACAAAACGGATGATTTCCCAATGCCTACCCATTTCCAAACACACAGGTTCAGTTAGGTGCATGGCAGGGGCACCTCTGATGAGGGACCCATCGGCTTGCTCAAATCTCATGGGCAGGGGCAATAGCTTGGCCCAGATTCCCAGTTTGAGCACAGTGGGTATGTCAGGATAATAATTTAATAGCTAAACAGCTTATGTAATGATACAATGATAGGAATGACTCAGCAGGTGTCTGTATCCCTTTAAGAGCCAGAATATAAAAGGGAAGGCCTTGCTGGAGTATTTCTCTCGCATCAGTTTCCTGCTGTAACTGATGTGTGTTGAAATTTGTTGTATTACCATGTATATGTATTTTGTTCCTAGTGTATATTTGTAGATAGTGTGTGATAAACCACCATTTAATACAAACTACTGTTTACTATATTTACTCCAGGGTTACCTCAGCGCAATAAGACTGTGCATGCTCTGACAGGTTATGGGCCCAGTGTGAGGAGAAACCCAGTGAGAGTTTGACCCAGAGCCAGAGGAGTTGAGGCTTGTGGTTTGTGGTGGTTTGTGGTGGTTTAAAGAAGCAGGCAACTTGGCTTTCATCAGTGTAATGACAGGAGGTTTTGCAGTATCTCAGCTGAATGAGACAAACTACCTCTCCTGGAGTCTGAAGATGAAGATGTACCTGAGAAGGGAGGAATTGTGGATGATAGTTGCTGATCTACCTGCAGTCCTGGATGATGGGAACCAGAGAAAGAATGAGAAGGCATTGGCCAGCGTAATGCTGAGTTTAGACGATAGCCAGCTGATACACGTGAGGGGTCTTCGGTCTGCTAAAGAGTGCTGGGAAGCTTTGCGCAGTGTGTACGTGAGAGAGACTGCGAGCAGCAAAGTAATGCTGACAAGAAAGCTATATAAAGCACAGCTGAAGCCATGAGAAAGCATGTCTACTCATTTGCAGTCCATGAGAAAGACATTCCTAGAATTAGAGGAAAGAGGGATGACTTTCACTGAGTCACAAAAGGTGTATGTGGTGCTCAGTTCATTGGACAATTCATGGGACGTACTAGTGATCAATTTAGAGTCCATGCAGAAGAAGGACTTAACCATGAGTTATTTGACTGGCCTGTTGCTGGAGGAGGAACAAAAATGTCTGGAAAGGCAGCAGAGAGGGGGCAACAATGCACAGCCCAAGTTTAGAACTGCTATGTCCAAGGGTGCCGGCATGGCACCTGAGAAAGTTTACATGGTGAAACACTGTTTCAAGTGTGGTTTTACAGAACATCTCCAGAGACGCTGCCCTGAGAGGAGAAACAGAGGAGCAGCAAGACAAGTTCATAGAGCTACACAACTGACATTTTCCCTGGCAGCGACATTAACTGAAAAAAACACTTGGTTATTGGATAGTGGGGCCAGCCAGCATATTGCAAATGACCCACAAATGTTTTCCAATTTGAGACCAGCTAAGCAAGCATTTGTTAGCTTTGCTAATGGACAACAGTCTGCTGTTAAAGGGGAAGGTAAAGTTTGTGTACCTGGTATTGGAGAAATGGATAATGTATTATATGTGCCAGAGTTAGACCATAATTTACTCAGTATTTCAAGCTTGGATAAACTGGGATATGTAGTAATGTTTGCAAATGGCTGATATACCATTAGGAAAGGTGGGAGGATTTGTGCACAAGATGTTAAACAGGATAATTTGTATGTACTAAGGAAGCAGCAGGAAGGTTGTACACGAACACTCACAAACACTCCCAAGCATGATAACTGTGTTCATTTATTACACAGAAGGTTAGGACATGCAAGTTTTAAAGTGCTGCAGAGGATGCCAGACCTAGCTGAGGGACTTAACATTAAGCAATGCAGTATGTATTTAGATTGCGCTATTTGCAAGGAGTCGAAGTCTAGGGTGTATCCTGTAAATAAGAAAAGCACTTGGCAAACTAACAGGGTTTTGCAGTTAGTGTATGCTGATTTACTTGGTCCTATGGCGCCATCTCTCTCTCTCTCGGAGGAGCTAGGTACATACTAGTCTTAGTAGATGACCACCAAGTTTGGGTTCTGTTATTTATTAAAGAACAAAACTGAAGTTCTACAACAGTTTAAGCAGTGGGTGAGAGTGGTTCCAGCGACGTCGCTGAGGTGAGACCCGGGGGGAAACTGCTCCGTTCCCCGGGTCCGAATTTCTTCTGAAGGTGGGCCCGTTCGGGTCGAATGCTGCCCCGAAGAGGCAGCCACTGAAGGGCAAATCTTTGTGGATCACGGGCCAGCGGTAGCCGGCCCATTGGGACCAAAGCAGCCCCTGGAACCCTCGGGAGAAAGGAGGACCGCATTTATGCGAGCCGCCATTAACAGCTGTTTGTCGGGAACAAAAATGAAGCGTGGAGGAATAGCAAACAACTGAGCCGGGTGAGCGTATGATCTTCTTTCCTGTGAAGATGAACTTTCTTTAAAATACCTGTCTGCCTTTAGCTTAAGCGGCCTGCGTGCATATAAGCGGCGGTTTAAGCTACTTTACATCCTGAAAATCAACTTTTAAAATGGCAAAGCTGTCTAAGCTTTAACAGGAATTTGGGAGCTTTATTTCTTTAAAGATATTGTTTTTCATGTACAGAAAAGCCATTCTACTTGTATTGTTCATTTTAAAACTCTTTTTTCCTCACTCTGGGCCACCTTTGCTTTTTTTTAAGCTTTGGCAACATTGTATCTAGTGGCCACTGAGAACTTTCACTTTCCCTTGCCTGGTGTTTATTCAGAGTAGGAACTTGGCTCTACACCCAGACACTTGGCTGCATGCCCAGACATTCTTATCTGACTTTGAAACCAGCTGGTAGAAGACTCCCTTTTTTTCTTGTTTCTCTCCTTTTTGTTTTAATTTGGATTTACAGCACAGACTATATACCTTAGATATATGTCATTTGGATTTTTTCTTTTGGAATACAAACACCTGTATGATTAATTGAATTTTAAGATATCTTTTTCTTTTATATAGTATTTTCTTTTCCTTTTCTTCCTGTTTTGTGAAGACATCAAATTGGATTACAAATTGGATATTTTTCTTTATTATTGATTTTGGTTTTTGGCTTTTTGTGTTTGTTTGTTTTTTGCTCTCTCTTCTTTTTGGCCTTTTTCTTTTTGTCTTTGTTTTTCTTTTTTTTCTCTTTTTTTCCCTTTGGAATTTTTTTTGTCCTGTTCTCTTCTTGGAATTATTCTCTCCTTTTTAATTCTTTTTGACTCCTTCTCCTAGCAATAGGAGCTTATTGGATTACAATTGGCCATTGGGCCTCCTGGTGGATTACAATATAACAAAATAACTCAACAATGAGTACTTCAAACCTGACTAAAACTGAGAGAAAAGGATCTTCTGCTCCTGGTTCGACCTCCGGCAGTCCAGTCTATCAAAAATCACTTACTATAGCGTTGCAACAAGAAAAAATGGAAACACAACAGAAAGACACCCAAGTAATACTTCAGGCAATTGCAGCCTCGAATAATAAGCTTGAAGACATGAAAAAAGATCTTGATAGAAACTATGAAGATTTGAAAAAGGATTTTGCTACAATGAATCAAAAAATTGAAAGCTTTCAACAGGCCATCACAGATAATCAACAAAGGATCCAAAAGATAGAAGATAAATCCATGGAGGTTGATCAGAGACTAGAATCTATACAAGAGGAGAACCAAAGATTGGCCCAAACAAACACGGAACTGGAAGATTCGTTAGCTGTCATGGAGATGGAAAAAGCATCATACTTCTTAAGATTTCAAAACATAATAGAAGATAAGGATGAGAACTTAGTAGGCCTGATAGTCGAGTTATTATCAGACCTCTTAGGAATGGGCAAGGCTCAAATGGAAGGAGAAACAGACCAGGTTTTTAGAGTCAATTCAAGCTACACCAGAAAAAATAGAGTCCCCAGGGAAGTCCATGTCAGATTTCTCAAAAGATCAACCTGGGACAAAATTTTGAGAATCGTAAGAGATCAACCACTAAAATATAAAGAGAAAGAACTACTAGTACTTAAGCAAATCCCTAGAAGGATTAGAGGGGCCTGAAGAGAATATCAATTCTTAACTAGAAAATTGATTTATAAAGGAGTGAACTTTAGATGGCTGGTCCCAGAAGGGATATTAATTTTCTGGGACTCCAAAAGATATAGATTGGATACCCCACTTAAAGCAGCAGAATTCTTTGATAATTACAGATCCTTCTTTGAAAAAAGGGATCCTGAGTCTAAGAAACAAGAGGAGATGGGCGCTGTAGGAGCCACCGAACAAGTGGAGGAGGAAGAAGTCAAAAAGACTCCTCCAGAGGAAGGAGCAAGACCCAGAGACCAGAGACAATTAAGATCTCCTAGAAAATTGAGACCTAGATATAACTGAAGCCATGGAGGAGATCAGAGTTTTATCAATAAATATAAATGGACTAAACTCACCCTCAAAGAGGAGAATTTTTTTTACCAGACTACAAAAATTAAATTTGGATATAATTTGCCTCCAAGAAACACATATCAAGAGACAACATTCTAAAATTTTAGATCAACCGAAAATGGGCAAGCTTTATTGTTCACTTGCACTTCAAAAGAAAAGAGGTATAGCCCTTTACATAAAAGAAAAGCTGAATTCTAAAGAAGTTTTTGCAGATGAAGAGGGGAGAATACTAATGGTGGAAACTATGATTGATCAAAAACAGATATTGATGGTCGCAATATATGCACCCAATGACAAACAGGAACAGTTTTATGAACAACTACACAACAAAATATTGGACTTAGATTATCAAAATCTTTGTATATTGGGCGGTTTTAATGCGATAGCAGATCCAACTTGGGACTATAAAAGCCATAAACAAGGGAGAAAAGGGGGAAATGCTTTACCTAAGGCCTTTTTAAAAATGAAAGAAGAATTGTCTATTCAAGATATATGGAGAGAGATGAATCCAGAAAAATCACAATATACTTTTTACTCAAATAGGCACAAATCGTGGTCTAGAATTGACATGATATGGACTTCTTATGATTTAAAAATGATGATACAAGAGATTGAGATAGAAACCAATATTTGGGCAGACCATAATCCAATAAAAATGATCTGGAAAGGCACTAAGAAAAAATTAAGATGGTCCCTGAATAAATCTATACTTAAAGAGAAAGAATTCTTACAATTAGCGACAAGGGAAATGGAATTTTTTTAAAAAATTAATAAGAAAGAAGAAACTTCTCTCCAAAATGTGTGGAGCATACTTTAGAGGCATGGCTATAACTTATACTGCTAAAAAGAACAAAGAAAAGAAACAACTACAGTTAAAGCTGAAAGAAGAACTTAAAAAGTTGGAATTTGAGTTACAAATGGATCCTCAAGAGAAAGCTCTTAAGAAACAAATGGAGATAATAAAACATAAACTATATTTGGCCGAGATGGAAATAATCGCTCAACAGATTAAACGCTCAATACAGAACTTATTTGAAAACACTAATAAGCCGGGAAGAAGGTTAGCATATAGGCTAAAGAAAGAAAAGGAAAAAAGAATGATTAGTAAGCTACAAGACCCAAAAGGAGAACTACATTTCCATAATGATGCAATGAAAAAGATTAGTAAGGACTATTATGAGACACTATATAAAGCTGAGGTGGTCTCGAAAGAGGGAATACAAGCTTATATCAAAGAAAATGCTTAAATTCCGGAGAACATTCGAAATATATTAAACCAGAAAATATCGATGATGGAGATCACAGAAGCTATAAAAAGACAAAAAAAGATAAGACCCCGGGTCCAAATTCCTGCAGAATTTTATATGGCATTTCAGGACTTATTAAGCCCGATTTTGAAGGAATTGTGCAATGAAACCTTTTCAGAGACTAAAATTCCAAATTCATGGATGGAAGCTAATATTACTCTGATACCTTAAGAAGATACTGATCTTACACAAATAAGTTTTCTACTTTAGGTAATGATAACATCTCTTGGTAATCATGGAATTCATACCTTACACTATATGCTCTAACCCCACCTGCTGTGAACCGATCAGGAGGTATACCTTTATTACTACATTCAGACCTCCTAGGGATCACTTGTTCTTGTGTTTCTGCAACTTCTCTCTTTATCTCAGGTCTATCCTCATCTATCCCTATTATTTCTGACTTGCTGTCCTGTTATTCCTTTGTTGGGTTTTGTGTATGGAAGGACACAATAATGAACTGCAGTATAAGGCAGGAAAGTACACAGAGAAAAATGTTCAATTGTCCAAGCTGATATGTTGACTAGGTTTTAAATGCAGGCAGGCATCAATGTAAAAAGCTGTTTAACAGCTGATTAGCTTTAAACGGGAGGAGTGTCAGGATAATAATTTAATAGCTAAACAGCTTATGTAATGATGCAATGATAGGAATGACTCAGCAAGTGTCTGTATCCTTTTAAGAGCCTGAGTATAAAAGGGAAGGCCTGCTGGAGTCTTTCTCTCATGTCCATTTCCTGCTATAACTTCTGTGTGTTGGAGTTTGCTGTATTACCACATGTATGTATTTTGTTCCTAGTGTATATTTGTAGATAGTGTATGATAAACCACCATTTAATACAAACCACTGTTGACTGTATTTACTCCTGGGTTACCTCAGCACAATAAGACTGTGCATGCTCTGACAGAGTAAGTTAATTAAGCACCAAGTGCAACCGAAGTCTATTAGGACATTCAAATTCATGTGAGCCCCTGTTTTGGGCACTATCAGCCTGGCAGAATGGCAAAATAGGGAATGAGGTTCTCACCTTCCTCGTCACTGTCGTATGGTGCAGGCATCTGCTGTGGCTCAGATTGGGGTTTGGCATTGAGTTCGGCAGGAGGGAAGCCTTCGACACCCAGGCCTTGACGTGCCCAGTTGATTTTCTCTCTTCTCCCTCTGGGAGCTCTTCGTGGTTTCACAGCCATGACTGGCGCACTTCTAGGTTGAGGGTGAGGAGCTGGGCACTCCACAGCAGGATGACCCATCTGACCACACCAATAGCACTTGATTGGAGCTCTGGCTGGTGCTTGGGAGATGCTGGCTGCAGAGGCTTTGGGACGTTGGCTATAGAGGCGTTTTTCTTAGACGTGCGGCAGCTTGGGTTCGGTGGTGCTTGACTTTTGGGGCTGGTTCAGCTCGATGTCCAGCATCACTGCCATATGGTACCACTCACACAACAGGTTGGGAAGACCTCAAATGATGCAGGCTTGAAGCAAGTCATGATCTAACCCCTGTTTAAGTAGTTGATCAGTGACCGCTCAGACCACTGCCCCAGCCAGTTAGCAACTCTCCTGAATTCACGGACATACTCCTTTGCGAGGCGACCTCTTTGCTTCAGGCGGTGGATTTCTTTCTCAGCCAGTAGGACTTGGGATTCATCTTCAAACTGACCCCTCAGTTGCTCCATGAATAGATTAATGTTGTGCAATTCAAAGGTGGGCTTGATGGGAGGCGGCTTGAACCTTGAACCACCTGCACCTGCTGCTGGGCTTGGGTGGCTTGCTGGTCCTGGGGATGTGGCAGAACCACTCTCCGGACTTCTCTTGGCTGGACTCTGGGACTGGCATCCCGAGGTCATGGCAACAAACCTGGCTGGGACACAGGGCTTGGTATCACAACCAGTTGGGGGGATGGGCGAAGCAGATAGACTCTGGTAGCTGGGCTGGAGCTCCAGTGAGGGGGGGAAGAGATGGGTAGTTCTTAGCATTTCCCCCCATGGCGCCCACCTCCTGGGTAACAGGAATCATATCCCTCACCTCCAGCTGGCTGAACTTCTCCTTCAGCTCTTCGAGTGAGGGGCTGTGGACTGCGGACTGAAATCTCCACTCACCGGAGTCATCCCATCCCATTGACCCCTTTCCTTTCTTGCCATCCACAGATGAAGAACCTTGGGATGACAGCAATAGGAGCTCCTCTCCAGTGGTTACAGGAGTGCTTCTGTGCTGAGGGGCAGCCTTGGCTTGGAAGGGCTATAGCTCCTCTAGGGCTATAACTCCTTCCTGCAGTGCCAGCTTCCCAGGTTGGATTAACCTGGCTTTCAGCCAAGCCTCTGCCAGTGACACCTCCTTGGTGGCTGGAGCGCCAGCCTGCACTCCGACAGTCTGAATCCTGTTGCGGCAAGCAGCGGTTTCAATTTTCTCCTCCATTTCAAGTCTTCGCCGAGTCTTTACCGCTCTCACAAAAGTGAGTGGTAGACAGTCGGAGCCCAGCACTCTGAGAAAATGAAGTTTTAAGAGACTTGGTTTAATGTCATGGTTCTGACAGACAGAGACAAATAAAGCAGAACTCAGAGGCTTGGAAATTCCTCAAAGAACATGTTTATTAGTTGCAAAGTATTGGCATGTCAAAAGTGAAACCAAGTCTGAAGACACACGTGACAATTCCCCAATACAAAGTTAAGAAATCCCACCCCTAAGGCTATGCAAACAACTATATTCCCCAATACATCTTCTTGGCAGGCTTTTCATGAAACACCCAGCCTGCAGTCTTGGGAGCAGCCGATGAGCTTGGTTCCCATGGGACAAAAGTTTATTTAGACTAGCGAAGCACCTGGGAATCCCTCCTCCCTCCTTTCAATGTGTCAACCGAAAATGAATAAGGAAGATAGCCACAGCCATGCTCATTTTTAAAGTTGACACAGTATTTATCAGCATGTTCAGTACTTGCATGTTTATAAGTTGACGAGTCCAATGCATTCTGGCAAGACTCACTTTTAATATCCTATCCTTTAATTGCTTCCATTTGTAATAGAAATAAATGTTAATTCCACTTGTCAAGCTTACTTTTAATCTGATCCAGGTTAATGCAATTGTTTAAAGGTTTTGAACTAGTTCAATTGTTCAAAGCAATTAACACTTTGCAAATACCTTTGCAAAGTATTTCAAGGGCCGGAAAAAGGTATTGCAGAAAATCTCATTCTTAGTCATATTCAAATAAAAATGGCAACAAAGCAGGCTATCTTAACAGTACTTGTGACGTCTATTTTCCTCTTCATACTACTGTTACAATGCTAATGAGTATAATTCAGCCAGAACTTTGTATCTTCAAATGCTATTAAATATATGTTTAATGTTCATAATGAAATCAGTAGGACTTAATAGCACTAAATCTAGGAAAATCAATACAGAACGAAAAATCAATACTGCTCATTCACTTCTGTATTGGCTTGCAAGAATAAAGCTACAGTCCTACTTCAAAAGAACAAAGAAGGGAAACTCCAGACATTCACTTACACCTCCCGGAAACTAACTGACACTGAGAGGTGCTGGGTGGTGTGGGAGAAGGAGTCTTATGTGGTCCATTGGGCGCTGCTTACCCTCTAATTTTTAGAGGGTAGCAAGATCTCTTTCGAGGTATAGACATAAGAATTTGGAGATCCTGAGTGCCCCAAGGAAACTATCCTCCAAGCAGATTTGATGGGCTCAATACTTCAATAGATTTAACTTTACCCTTTGGAACTTACCAGGAGGAAAAAATTTCCTGGCAGATGCACTCTCTCACCTATTCTCAGTACAAGAGCTCCAGAGAAGAAACAGTTAACTCGATCATCTTCTCTGGATAGCGCAAGGCTCCATGAGAGCAGTTTTGCCAGGTCACCCTCAGCCAGGTGATAATGAGATCACCCAGAAATTAAAGGAAACCTTGAAGGAGGATGAATGGTTTAAGAGTGAACAATGAGGGAGGGTCTAGCCTGGAAGGGCCCCAAGCTGTATGTGCTGCTCAATTTAAGAGTTCAAATCTTGCAAAGGTGTCATGATATAAAGCCCGCAGGCCATTTTGGTTCTGTGAAAACCCTCCACCTAGCCAGGAGACCATTGTGATGGCCTAAGATGAACAAGGACATAGACAGCTATGTTGCTGGGTACCTGACCTGTGCATCTATGAAAAGATTGCCAGGGAAGCCTCCTGGACTGTTGCAGCCAGTGGCTAACCCCAGCAGCCCATGGGAAGATATTGCCATAGACTTCATTGTGGAACTGCCTGAGAGTTCTGGAAATACAGTAATTTGGACTGTGATTGACTTGTTTTCGAAGCAAGCGCATTTTGTGGCATATCCAAAAACTCCCATCAGCTCAAACTTTGGCCAAATTGTTCATGCAGCATATATATACTCTGCATGGACTCCCAAGGTATATCCTCTCTGACCAGGGGGTGCAATTCACCACAAAGTTTTGGCAAGAGTTCATCAAACTGATACGTTCCTCACAGGAGCTTAGTTCTGGATTCTATCCAAGTACTAATGGATCAGCTGAGAGAGCTAACTAAATAATAGAACAATATTTGCATTGCTGTGTGAACTACCAATGGACCAATTGGGCAGAACTTCTGCCTTTTGCAGAAGTAGCATGTAATAATTCTGTGTATAGTAGCACTGGGATCACCCCATTCAAGGTAGCTACATGAGCGGACTTTGTGCCGATGCCAGAATTACTGAGGGAATCTCCCTCCTCCTTGTCCTTAGCTGATTGGATGGATAATCTGAAAACTACATGGGGAGGGGGAGGTACAAAAGGCATTGGATAAGGCTAGGAAATCGTATAAGAGGCAAGCTGATTGGAAGAGGGCTCCCCAAGAGAACTATAGGATTGGGGATCAGGTGTATCTATCTACCAAGTTTTTCAAGCTGAGGCAACATTGTAAAAAAACTGAGTCCTAAGTATATAAGAACTTTATCTATTGTGAAAGTCATTAATCCAGTAACTGTTGAACTATGGTTGCCAAAAGAATTGAAATGAGTCCACTGCAATTTATTGAAATTGTTTAAGGGATCTAGTTTAAGGCCAGTTGAAAAGGAGCCTCCTCCCATATTGATGGAGGGTGAGAAACATTATGAGGTTAAGAAGATACTGGACTCAAGGATTTTTAGAGGGAAGTTACTGTGCTTGATCCAGTGGAGAAGTTACTCCTTAGCTGATGCTGAATGGGAAAGAGCTCATAATGTGAAGGTTGACAAATAAGAATGTTTCATATTACATACCCTCAGTGTCCAAGAGGATAATGTTTTAATGTTTGTTTAATTGTGTTCATTGCTCTCCTATGTTTATCCTTCTTTCAGGGGGTTGGCTTGTCAACGTTGAATCACTAAGATGCCTGCTAACTTCTATCACCACTCAACTTGCCATAGAAACAGGGGGGAGGGTTAGAAAGCTAAGGAGTAAAGAGAATTCCAAGAAGTCCACAAATCATGAGAGCCTACAAGAATACCAAGGTCACTAATGCAGGTGTCTAATGGAGAAGTGGACCATTCTCATAACAAACCAAAGATTTGCATTTGGGCAACATGAACAACCAGTGGGTGGGGGTTAAGGGAAACTATTGTTAACTAGGCAGATTTTCGCATGGGAAAATTAGAGCTGACACTGGTCTACAAATTTTGGGAAATTATCGACCTCCGAGATAAAATGTGTTAATTCTTACATATTTTGATTAGATGAATTAGAAAACAAGTGATAAAAGTGCTGGTTAAAAACAAGTTAAAAACTTTATGGATAAACAGAAAAGAGAATTTGCAAAGACAATAGATATGCAGATTGTAAAGAAAGTTAAATATCTAGGAGTTCAATTAACAGCAAGATGTGTAACTATCAAAGAAGACAACTATGATAAATTGAAAGCACAAATTAAAGTAGATTTGGAAAATTGGAAAAACCTACAACTGTCCTTGTTGGGTAGAATAGCTACAATTAAGATGAATATTTTGCCAAGATTACTGTACTTGTTTCAGACAATTCCAATAAGACTAGAAAAAAATATTTTGAAGAATTAAATAAAATGATATTAAAATTTATATGGCAAGGCAAAAAAGCGAGAATAAATGTAAAAATGTTACAAGATGCCAAAAATAGAGGAGGCTTTGACCTTCCGGATTGGGAGCTATATTATCAAGCATCGGTACTCACGTGGGTGAAAGAATAGATTAATCTGAGGAACATAAGATTGTTGATGCTGGAGGGTCATGATCTTCAATTGGGATGGCACGCATTTTTATAGTATGGGAAGAGTGAGATACATAGCTACTTTCAAAGACATTATATTAGGAATGCATTACTGCTAGTATGGACAAAAATTAAAGAACAACAATATTTGAAAATACCAGTCTGGGTATCTACAATGGAGGCACTAATACATCCGAATGTAATTAATATGGAAAAAATTAAAAGATACAATGATATACTAAATGAAAAGGGGGAACTTAAAACTAAACAAGAACTTAATAGACTAGGGATTGACCTATCATAGTGGCCACAGTTACAGATACAATCCAGATATGAAAAAGACAGGGAGATATATGGTTTTTATAAAGAACCTATAGATAGATGAGAAATTAATTAAAAGGATATACAACTATTTATTAAGTACTAAATTGGAAGTAGAACAAGTAAAGGAGACAATGGTAAATATGGGCCAGGAATTTTAGCTATACAATAGAATTAGATAAATGGCAGAAACTGTGGGACAGAAACTATAAACTTACAATGTCAACAGCGTACAAAGAAATTCTTTATAAAATGTTCTACAGATGGCACCTTTCACCTGCAAGACTAGTGAATATGTACAAAGATAAATCTGTTAAATGTTGGAAATGTAATAAAATACCAGGTTCGTATTATCACATGTGGTGGACATGTCCCAAAGCAAAACAATATTGGAATAAAATACACCTATGGCTGGAAGCAATGATAAAACAACATAAAGATTTAAAACCAGAGATATTCTTATTGGGCATGTTACCAGGAAACTATAATAAAGGCAATACTTACTTAGTTTTACATATATTAACAGCAGTTAGGATAGTATATGTACAATTTTGGAAAAATGAAGAAACCCCCATAGAGGAGAATATAATTAAAAAAATATTGGAATGCGCAGAAATGGATAGATTAACATTAAAATTAAAGAAAAAGAAGAAACTGAATACTATATGACATGGGACTTATTTTACGAATGGTTAGCTGATAAAAACAGAGGTTAGAAAGTTGGATATATGAGAAAATGTGGATTATGTGAGGAAGATTTATAATGGATTAGTAAATACTTTGATTGTTATACAATTAATGTTAATGTGGGAAATACTATTTTTAATAATATGATTGTTATTTCCTAGTATATGATTGTATTCTGATAAGATTATTGTGAATGTGATGATTTTTATATTCTAATACTTGACAACACACTGTTCAATACAAAAATGGAATTTTTGAGATGATAATGATGATGATGATGATGATGATGATGATGATGATGATGATAATAATAATAATAATAATAATAATAATAATAATAATAATAATAATAATAATAATAATAATAATGATGATGATGATGATGATGATGATGATGATGATGATGATGATGATGATGATGATGATGGTGGTGGTGGTGGTGGTGGTGGTGGTGATGATGATGATGATGATGATGATGATGATGATGTGCTGGTTGGCTAAAGTTTTCAAGATATTTTACAACAAAGATTTATACACAGGTGAGTATATTTGCCTACAAAGGAGGGAGGTGTCTAATGATCATGATGCCTCGTAGAACATGGAAGAATATAAATTTACCTTCACTTTGAGATTAAAGATTATTACCTAACTGTAATTTATTGTTCTTTTATTGCAAGCTACATTTGACTTGGTAAGATCTATGCATCATATAGTTACATCTGGTGGCTTGTGAAAGTGTTATTGCCTAACATTTCCAAGGAACAGTTGTGTGATATTTTCCCTCAGAAGCCAAGATGCCACAAAACTGTATAAATGATGCAGATAACTTCTGCTACATTTGTGGTGAGGTTACATTTGCATCTCAAAAGTGCAGTATGATGGCAGTGGTTAAAAAAGGCATACCACATATATCTTGGATGCAAAATAGGGGATCAGGACAAGAATTGGGCCTCTCATTATTGTTGCATTACATGTGCAACTTAGCTGCATCATTGTCTAAACAAGAAGAAAAAGTCCATGCCTTTCGCAATTCCAATGGTATGGAGGGAACCCACCAATCATAGTAGTGACTGCTGTTTTTGCATAGTTCTCCCAATTGCAAAATGAATGGAAAGTTATGTTATTGGTATCAATAAAAAGATAAATTTGGCATCATTCTCATTGCTATATCACATTTTGCAAAAGTTATGGAGCATAATCACACATCCCCCTCGTAATTTTGAATTATTTTTATGCAGTTTGGACCTGAAGCTGTATCTTGGAAACTGGAGCCAATTAATACTCAGGACTTAATTTTCCTTTATTAGTGACCCAATTCTGGTAAAATTGAGCTACTTTCATTTCCAAGGCTTTCTCCTTATAGACCAATGTGATTTTGCTTCTTCAGTTCTGAGATGTGTACTCAATAAAGTTTTATTTTTTATGGCATTTCAAAGCCTTGAAGATTCCTTGATTTGCTAGTCAGACAGTTGACAATCTATAGTTAATAAGTGCAAAATGTTTTAAAAAGCATGTTAAATAGTTTTGCTTTTGCATTTTTGTTTTTTTATCAGTTCTTTGATTTTCTACAAAATGCAAAGGCAATCATTTCTTACAAAAACTAGCATTCACAATACCATATAAAACTTGACAATGAACACAATGGATTATATCTGCAAGAACTGTTTATAAAGAGTTCCATATATGAATGATCAAGATCAGAGAATTTGAACTATTTGTCAAACAGCCATACAAGTTACTGGAGAAGAGAAAAACATATACTTCAACTAGAATGTTAAAAAAAACTATAAGACATATAGATAGGACTAACAACATGACAATTAAGTTGATATACAATTGTCTCAAGCATTCTATCCAATATATTCTTCAATAGTTCCTCATTAAACTGGTATAAAATATCACATAAGATGCCACAGAGTTTAGTCCTGAGCCTTGAACTTCAATATTTTTATTAATAACTTGTATTATATTAATGATAGGACTAACAACATGACAATTAAGTTGATATACAATTGTCTCAAGCATTCTATCCAACATAGTCTTCAATAGTTCCTCATTAAACTGGCATAAAATATCACATAAGATGCCACAGAGTTTAGTCCTGAGCCCCGAACTTCAATATTTTTATTAATAACTTGTATTATATTAATGAAAGATGGTAGAACATTGCTTAATTGAATAAATGTGAAAAGGACAAGTCTTGAATAAGACTTTTGCCCAAGAAATTTTTTTTAAAAATGCACATTTAGCCTGATTGCAATGCTTGCCAATAACAAATAATAATCTTTATGAACAATAATATGATACATTTAAACCTTTGGAACTGCATTAGAAAAATGATTTGTTGTTGTTGTTGTTTCTGCTGCTGTTTTCACAAGACACAGTTATGATTTTGCATGCTGCTTGCATCCCGCAGATGGGGCTTCGCTTGTTTGCCCGGCCCAGTTGCTGGCATGCCATGGACTGGGTGCTGGTCCATGGACCGGGTGTTGGGGACCCCTGCCTTATAGAACAGCTTGCAAGAGAGTACTGCACACCATTTCATTTACTGCTGTTTCATATATGGTGGCTGAACATAAACTCCCATTTTTTTTCATTCCTGAAATATAGTTGAAATAAAAGTTGTTTCACATTTATTTGTGAAACAGCTGAGGAGTATTCAATATCCACACAGTCTAATTGGTATGCATAAATTTAGAATTGTCTTCTAAATTATTTTCCCCTCTCTATTTTTCTGTTAAGTCTTCCCTGTGCATATGATTTACATTCTTCTGTTTGTAACTAATTTAAAACACTTCCCATTTACTACCATGACTTTATTCCTTGTCTAAATGGAAAAACAATATCTTACTGATTAATTGGATGGTTGCATAAAATTTTCTACATACAGATTTCCTGCTGTATATGAATGCTATTCTTTATTATGACGTATTATAGTGATTTGTAGATGTTGCTTGTAAGAGCTAAGACTTTTTTCATGAGATTATTATGAAGAAAACACAAATCCTCCAAATCAGGTGACTCAGCATGGTTTTTAACTTTTTTGAGGTAAGACTGAGATATTCAATACATACTGTCTTCTATTTAAAATCTTTCATGTCTGATATTCTTTAAGATTTCCTCCTAGGAGAATCTTCACGAGCTTTATCCCTTCCAGGCTTCAAGTAAACTTGAAGGTCTTCCACCTTATACAGGAGGAGGGTGTTGTTGATTTGAAGATGGGGTTGCAGGCATGGATTTAAAATCCTATATGTATTGGGGGAAGGTCTTAAATTTTTTGACAGTGAGAACAATTAATCAATGGAATAGTTTGCCTCCTGGAGTTGTGGGTGCTTCATTACTGGAGGTTTTCAAAAATGGATGCATTTAACTCAGGTGGTATAAGACTTCTGCCTCAAGCAGGGATTGGGACTAGAAGACATGTGTGATCCCTTATAGCCCTATGATTCTAAGGTTCTATATTAATAAAACATATAAGCTTTCAGGAATGTATGACATACAGATAAAATATTAGAAGCTTAGCATGCTAAAAAGTGCAGGATGTTATGCCATACCAAAAAGGAAGAATTTTTGATGTATTGAATTGTGGCTTTATCCCACCCAAACATTGACTGGAATTTTACATATGCAGCTATTTAATTGTTTGACTTCATAATTCTGAATATGCTGTTTGTAAATTTTAGGCCATAGTATATTTTTAAGCATGTTTTACATTTCAAGGATATTAAAGGATTATATTCCAGATCTTTATTTACTACTTTCTTTCTTCTGGCTTCTTTAACCTTATCATTTACACTGTATCACATCATACTGCGTGAGTTTTAAGAATAAACATTAATGCTGAACTCTCCTTTTATCACCAATGGAAACATGCATTTCACACAGTCAGGTGCATTCACAAGTTATTTTAAGGGAAATTACTTAGCCTTTCAGATATTGTAATTTACTGCTACTAATGTTTACTGTTAAAGCTATTGTTAAATCATAATGTCCAAGAGAACTTGTTTCGGAAATTGCATTATGTTACTTTTCAAATATTTCTGGTACTCTGGCACTCCTGGCAATCTAAATTCCAAGAAATTCTCAAATGGAACATTATGGTGTTTGATGAAAAGCCAGAATTAGGAGAATACTTCCTGCCTCATTTAAGTGCTTTGTGAATAAATGTTAAATAAGCTAAAATACACTTACAATACTAAAAATATAATTACCATAGCAAATATAGCAAGTACTTATTCATTCCTCTTTACAAGTTTCCCTGATCAAATGCAGAAAGGTAATCTAGTTTGGCTCCTGTGAAAAAGGTGATGAAAAACCCTTGGTGAAACCAACAGCTAGCTAGTAAGGGGTGGAGTCTTTAGAAGTTGTGGAACAGACAACAGTTAATGGTAAAATTCAGTCCAGATTTCCTCTATATATATTCCACATGTTAAATAATCAAGGGGAAATATACATTCTTTCTTACATCTTTGTTAACCTGAAGCTATGTTCTATGCACACTGTGGCTTCCTAATCCATGTATACGTTTTACTTGAGAACAATGAATCATTTTTATATTCTCATTTTTCTAAGCATATCTCAAGGCATGACATGATCAATACAATAAAAGATTTTTCTATAATCAGTAATCTATGTGGTGGTGCAGTGGTTAGAATGCAGTATTGACTAACTCTGCCCACAGTCTGAGTTTGATCCTAATTGACCTTCTAACCCTTACAAGGTCAGTAAAATGAGGACCCAGATTGTTGAGGGCAATATGCTGACGTTGTAAACTGCTCAGAATGCTATAAAGCACTATGGAGCAGTATGTAAGTCTAAGTGCTATTGCTGTACTTCTGTTTGGCTCTCTCAATTATCCAGCAATAAGATCTCTTATTCCATGGCATTTTCTAAAACCAACTTGAACATCTGGCATCTCATACAGCTGTAGTCTACATTGGGTGATCCTAAGTATTATTTTGCTAGTATGTGAAATTAAGGCTATTATACAATTCTTTGCACAATTTATTCAGTATATTTTCTTTGGTATTGGTATATAGATTCAGTTCTTCCAATCTGTAGACCATTCCATATTTTCTGGCCTAGCTTGGCTATCTATAGTTGTGCTTTACAATCCTCCTAAGATACAGAAGAAAATAGAAGTGTGCCACATGGACCTCTGAACTTGATTAGTTGAGCAATTTACCTCAGATTGTGTTATAGCCAAATTGAGACTTTGGGCAGTTCCAACATTTGTGTAAATCCAAACAGAAATTGTGGGACAAAATTAATCTTGCTTTAGGAATACTTTAACTACTACTAACATCTTCCACCTATTTCAATATCTAATTTGTAAATAATAAACTATAAGGAAGGATTGTGAAGAAATTATTACTGAGGAAAGCTTTACCAGGAACATTCTACTATTTAAAGGCCCCAGGAATACAGCCTTTTCCCATTTGCACCCGTATTTCAGCAGTCTCTTTTTTCTGCTTTCTTTTTTGTATTGTATTGTTACATTCAACCAGTGGTGGGATTCAAATATGTGAACAACCGGTTCTCTGTGTGGATGCCGCTTCTGGAAGTCCATTCTGGGCCTGGGCAACAAAAAATTAGCTACCGGTTCTGCCGAAGTGGTGCAAACCGGCTGAATCCCACCCCTGCATTCAACCCACACCTTGGTAGCTTAAACTCAGTCAAGTGTTGAAATAACCTTCTCCCCCATAAGCAGACAGCAAAGTCCTGGACATTTTATAGGAAGACATCTGACATATTTCAAAAACTATTCAGTGTTGCATTCATGTGACCCACAGAAGATGGAATCACTTCTCTTAAATTGTACTCCTTGTCTCTCACTAGGTTACAAGCTGTGAGACTTGGACAAGCAGCAGTTGATAAGAGGTGGCAGTGAGAAAGGCTGCATGATGGACCATGGCATTTTCCTTTTCTTTCTCTGTAGCTTTTTCTGCTGTTTTTTCAACTATTTGGTCCACTTTTGAACATGGATTTAGTGCTTTTCTGGAATAATGCTTGTATTGGTGATGTTTGGTGCAGAATAAGTTTTGACAGATGGCTCAAAAACCTATCTGTCAAACCTCTCTGCTCCCTAGTTCTACATCTACTTCATTTTAAGAATAGAGTGGTGGATATTGGTGAATGCTTTTTCAGATACTGATGACATTTGATGGGAAGGGAAGGAGACAAAGCCAAGAGAAATCACCAACCACTTTCATTAACATAACATGTATATACAAATAAGGACAACATATTTATCAGTATTGCGCCTGTAGCAGAAAGGATTTCCAGTTTAAGCAGCAGATTTTCTACAACAAAAGTTTTCTAGCAATTCAAAAGCTGCATGATATTATTATTATTATAATTATAATTAACATTAAAATTATAATACTTGGCATTGGGTAAGAGTCCTAAGAGTTGTATATGCAAGAAGTAGAGTTTCCTATCTTGAAAAAAACAACCACTAGCCAAAAAACATCATATAATTTTTCTGAGGGTGCTTGTTCATTGTTAAATTTATGTTCCATCTTTTATTTGGGAGTTTGAAGTAACAAATTAGCACCTCTATTTTTCCACATAACAATCACCCTGTATATCCTTAATCACTAAAAGGGCAAGTACAAGCAATTGATCTTCACAAAAGTAAAACTATCATGGAGGTCAAATCAGCAATGATGAATCAGACAAAATCAAATAACTGATGTTTTTAAAGTTAAAGTAAAAAAATAAGTTATTTCAGAAATAACTTCTAATTAAGATTAAAGTTGTTTTACAAAACACCTACTTTGGCCTAAAATAATTTTTGTATATATGTGTGTGCGTGCCTTTGAGTTAATTTTTTAATTCCTGGCAGCTGCCTGGACTAGTCCCCGAGTTTTCTTGAAAAGATTTTCAGATGTGGCTTGCCACTGCTTTATTCATAGTCCTAAGAGAGAGTGCCTGGCCCAAGGTCACCTAGCTGGCTTTCTAGCCAAGGGCAATTCCTGGTGTCTAGCTTGATGCCTTAATCACTACACTACACCACTCTCCAAATTACTCTTCTAAAAAACTTTTTTTTGCATAAACTCAAATTTTCTTAGGTTATTGCTCTTTGCCTGATTTTGAATATTGGGGTTAGAGATGCATAATCATTTAGAATTATTCTCAATCTTACATTCCACAGATTAAAACAGCTGTATCAATTTGTCTGTCTACATTTTTAATTATTTGCTAAAAAGGAAGTTGGAAAATGTTCTAAGAACACTCTCCCTTTGAAAACCAAGTCTGCAGAATCAACAGTACTTTTTTGAACAACAGCTTTTCAAGCAATAGATAGGGACTGCATGTCTGAATACTTCATTGTGGGAAAATTCCAGAAGCATAACTAATCAACTTAAGTTGTTAGAATGAAGAAAACCAGCAACTGAAAACTCTCAAGCTACACAAATTTAAAGATTTAAATCTTAGTATCTTTTTTCTTCCACCCATGCATCAAAGGAATCTTTGTTTTGTAGCAGAAGCACTAGTGATTGTTTTGCAATGTTATTTGCATGGACTGTTTGGTTTCATCTCCTTTGCTACTAATCGTAATCAATCTAGTCTTCAAACCTGGGGACTGTAGGGAAGCTGGCACCAGGAGGATGCTCTTGTTGTTTTGGGAAACCTCACTATCTTTTTGCTGTTAATTAAAGTGGCTGAATGCAGCAATACAAAATTCAGTAATGCAGTGGTGAAACAGTTGTCTGACAGTGGCAAAGCTGATTGCAGCTACCTGTCATAATTTCAGTGGCTTAAATGTAAGGTCCACATTTAGAAAGGTAATTAATAAGACTGTGCAAAGCATTTGAAGTGACACTTCCCAAATACATTTGGCATGAATGAACTGACCATCCTCAAAGACTGAGGCAGCTAAAGGGTCAGATAAAAGAATGAAAGATGAAAGATGAGGCCCTGGGGATCAGAAGAAGGGCCATATGTGGAGACAGGACCCAGGTGTAGTTGTGATGGACATGGGAGTGAGGAAGATGAATTCTGAGAAGAAACATTTACTCTTAAACAACTTTTTCTTTAACAGCTTTTTTTCCTTTCTGATCACTGAGGGTTTTGCAGCACAAGCTTGCTAACAGTTGAGCAATGTGGGGGGATGCGGGGGATGGGGGGGTTGCAGGGACAATGAAGCGGGACAGATTCACAGGTTTAACTGTAATGTATTGAGTTAAATTTATGAAGCAGGTTGCTGGGATCTGTGCAGGAATGGTTAGCAGACCACGTGGCCTGCCAGCCAGACTTCCTGTCTACAAGATTGTTAGTATGCATTTGAGTGGGAGAATATGGTGCATTCATTGGCTGCCGCCGCTCAGAGCTGACTGTATAAATAGGGGTGGAGCAATGCTTGTTAGTTTCGGTTTTGCCTTTGCAATAAAGAGAGTTCTGTTTCACATGCTGCCTCTTCAATGCTGCAACGAACAGAAAAAACAACATTGGCGATGAGGATGGGATCGTGCTGCCGCAATTCGAAGAGCTGAGTCACTACGGAGGAAAGGCCCAGCAAGCGCTTGGTAGGAACGGCGTTCCACCCCCCCTCACTCTATCCTGCCAGTACGGAAATGCTGGAGAAGAGTGCTTCCAAGGATCCGCCCTGGCAGTTTCATGGAAGCCTGCGCAGCACAAGGCATTGAAAAGGCCGCGAAAGACTCACTATGGCGAAGATCGGAAAACTCTCCGAATTTGATGTTGCTCATCCGGAGAGGTGGAGCTCCTACGTCGCGAGAGTTGAAAACTACCTGAGAGTAAACCAAGTGCGAGACGATGGATTGAAGGCCGCGACGCTCCTGTGTGTTTGCGGTCAAGCCACTTTCGATATTGCCGAGAACTTGGTTGCACCAGCGCCGCTTGAGTCCATTGCATATGCAGAACTTAAGAAAATGCTCAAAGAACATTTAGAGCCCAAACTTTCGGTCATCGCGTGGCGGCACGCTTTTGAACAGCAAGACCAGCGTCACGGCGAATCCGCCACTGACTTCATAGCTGCATGGCCATGCGAATTCAAAGACCTTGAAAAAAGGCTGCGGGACCGCTTAGTTTGTGGTCTAAGGAGCCGAGATCTGCAACAGAAGATCTTTGCTAAAGAGACTATCTCATTTCAAGATGCGTTGAGGGAGATAATGGCTGAAGAAGCAGCAGGTGGAGCTGTTAAGGCCTTACGGCTCTCCAAGAACCCTCCTTGCATGGAGGCCGTCCACCACGAGGACGTCGAAAGAGTTGAAGACTCCGACTCGGACCACGAAGTCGATCGGGTGCAGCAAACCCCGGAAAGAAGGCCTCAATGGCAACCTGACAAGGCAGTTTCCTTCTCTCGGTGCATCGGGTGTGGAGGCCGTCACAAGCGGGCTGACTGCCGGTTCTGCACAGCCACTTGCCAGGCGTGTGGCAAGCAAGGCCACATCGCCGCCATTTGTTTGGGTCACAGGAAAGAGCATTCCTCAGAAGAGTTGCCTCGGAAAGGTACCGGGGTCCCCAGTCAAAACAGGGTGGGCTTTTGTGTGAGTAGAAGGAGCGTGTTTAGGAGAGGCACCCATTGCCCACTCAAGGAGAAATTGCACCTCAAAGTCAAGTTGTACGGGGTTCCTTCTGACATGGAGTTGGACACGGGTTCAGCTCTATCGATAATCTCCCAAAGGACCCTTCAGCAGATTTGTAGTCGAAGCGGCAAATGAATTAAGCTCAGGCCATCAAACCTCATTTTAACCGACTTCCAAAATTCCCGGGTAAACGTCAAGGGGGAGGCCACACGCGGAGTGCAGTTCAGGAATTTTGAGGGTCCCTTGGAAGTCATAGTTGTTGAGGGCAACCGCACTAGCTTAATTGGGCTCGATTGGTTTGATGCTTTGGAAATTCAAGTGACTGGGTTAAATAGCTTGCAAATGTCGAGCCTCTCGGCGGTGTGTAAAGAGTTTGCTGATGTCTTCAGCTCAGAGTTAGGGGCATACAAAGGGCCTCCAATTGCACTTCGGTTAGACCCTTCAATAGAACCGACAAGGATTAAGCCTCGTCGGGTGCCTTTTGCCCTAAAGCAGAGAATCAATGCAGAGCTGGACAAGCTGTTTGATGCAAGGCATTTTAGAACTAGTTGAAACCCCCATTGTCACGCCACTTAAGGCCAACGTTCGCATTTGCACGTTAAACAAAGCTCTCCGGCAGCACTCTTATCTGGTGCCTGTAGTCAGCCACATTTTGGCATCTCTACAGGGAGGTCACATGCCGCAACGAACAGAAAACACAACATTAATCACTTAGCCAGGATGCTGAGCTTCATTTACAAGAAATGTTAAAACCACATAGCTGACACAGGAAACTAGAAGCTTTGCAAGATTCCCATGACCTAAGGTGGGCAAAGGTGGTGTGACATTTAGCTATTTTGCATAGCAAGCAAGAAAGCTTTAGGGGGCTGCAATCCAGGTAACCAATCAATATTATATGTTATGCATGCATTATCGGGGGAGGGGAAAGGGGTGTATGAAAATCACCTTTGATTATAAAAACTGCTGTAAAACTGTAAATGGGGCCTTGGTAGCTTTCAAAGCCAAGGTCACTTTTATTCCTTGGTACCAAAATAAAAGTCTCTTTTTCCACACCTTGGGTTTGGTGTGATTAATTGGCTTCAACACCAATCTAAGACCCAGTTTTGGGAACAACACAGCTACATCCCCAGAAGGCTGTCTGGGCATATGTAGGCTGGGAATCATGAAGCAAAATAACAGGATATGGGCATGCATTATGAAACTCTGGGAAAACTTTTGAAGCAGTCAGGCTGATTCTTCTTGGAAAGAACAAGACTGCCACAATGATTTGAGGAGGGATTTTTGGTTGTACCAATATGGTTTTCTCTTTGGAATCATTTGCACAGCCTTGCAATTGTTTTTATAGATGATGAAACACACATTGTCAGTAATTTCTCTAGTAATTTTTTTAACAGCAGGCTTTTGAAACTAGAGGAATGGAAATCTAGCCAAAGTATTAATTTTACTTTTATATCTATTTATGAAGGTTACAGATGATTTCTGGCTATATTAATAGCTGTTCACATGTTGAATCAGCCTGACAACTATCTCAGTGTGTATAGATTTTTGCTTAGTATGTTTCGTATTTATTTAATACATTTAAAAAGTAAGTACACCCACTTTGAGTTGTATAGTTTTATGTATCAAGATATAGTAAAACGTATCTAGTCCTTAGCAGTTCTTAAAATTAGATTAGATTAGATTAGATTAGATTAGATTAGAATAGAATAGAATAGAATAGAATAGAATAGAATAGAATAGAATAGAATAGAATAGAATAGAATAGAATAGAATAGAATAGAATAGAATAGAATAGAATAGAATAATTGGAATATAGAAAGAATAGAATAGAATAGAATAATTGGAATATAGAAAGAATAGAATAGAATAGAATAGAATAGAATAGAATAGAATAGAATAGAATAGAATAGAATAGAATAGAATAGAATAGAATAGAATAGAATAGAATAGAATAGAATAGAGCTGGAACGGACCTTGGAGGCTTCTAGTCCATCCCCCTGCTCAAGCAGGAGAACCTATACCATTTCAGACAAGTAACTGTCCAGTCTCTTTTTAAAAACCTCCAGTGATGGAGTGCCCACAATTTCTTTTCTTTTCTTTTTTTCTAAGTATATTTTATTAGATTTTTATAGGGGTGAAAGGGTTACATCAGAGTGCTTAGGAACCACCGTGGAGGTGGGTATATTGAACATCCAAAAGAAAAAAGAAAATCAATCACAAATATATAGCCCAAATCAATTCATTTAAAATTCCCTCTCTAATTCCCTCATTTAGTCTTGCACATTCAGATTAATACATTTCTGTATAAGCTTCAAACAATCCTATCAAATATCACTCACATTTCAATTCTAAAGATCCAGGTCCTGTTTTTAAGCTTTACTAACTTACAATTACCATATTCCAATTGGCCTTAGATAGACATATTATTAACACTTCGAGTGTCCTTTTTTTTTTACATAGTAATTATATCTGGTATATTATTCCCGCAATAATATTCTTATATTTTCTTCATTAATACCATTTCTTCTCTTGTCACCCATCCCTCTTGTTCTCCTTCTATTTCAAAATAATTATCTTAAAGTAAAAATATCAAACCAACAAATAGATTTCTATCTAATTTAAGTATATATTCTATCAATTCATCTATTTCTATGAAAATCTTTTTAAACCAGTAAATAAAGTTTGTCTCTCCAGTAATTATCATGTTTAAAACAAAGTATTGTTACAAAGGGTATCCTCTTAGAAATTTCACGTGCTCCATTAGATATTAACTCAGTCAAAAAATCAAAGCCTTTTTAAACCCATTAAATAAAACTTTAAAATACATTTTTAAATCTAACTCTAGGTTTCTTTCTGTGCCATAACGGTTTCCATAATAAAATTCCTGCATCATCAAACCACAATATTAAAAGGTCCATATTCTTTAACGCTTCAGATTGGTCAAAGTTCTCTTTTCTTTCTTCTAGTAGCCTTTGGATGGTAAAAGCCGTTTTATTCCATGTTATATTTGCCAGTTGTTTATCCACCTTTTCACAATTTTCAATAACTTGTATCTGAGTGTCAGTCTCTGTTGATGTTAATGCTTCAGACATCTCCGTTAAAATTATTCTTTGATCATCAGGCTTCTCCATAGATTGCGTTTGGAGTTGTATAAAGTTAATTTGTTCTTTGGTTTCCACAGTTTCTCTCAGTGTAGTTTCATAGTTGAGTTGTTGACGTGGTTCCTCTTTAGGTTGTACATATTGTTCACTAATCTCTTTGGCGCCAATCTGCTTCTTCTGCGCTGTCTTTCGGTCTATGATTTGATCTGTCAAAGTTTGAAAGTAAGAGTTCATATCCTCTGTGGCTTCCAAAAATTTTTCCAATATGAGCTCATAGTCCAGCTGTGTGTTAGGTTCCATATCAGTAGTAGAAAGATTTTTTAATCTTTTAGAGAAGGCTCTATTTCGTAGAAATCAAACAAATGTTCACCTCCAATTTTCAATAGACCAGCTGTTTCAGTTATCTTATGCTTATCCTCTTTTGAAGGTCATAGCCATTCCCAGCCATAAAAAAATATACAATTGCAGTACCACTTTTCGACACAAGATGTCCTCAGCAGATCATAAAATCTTTTTTTTTTCTTTCCAAATTAATAGATTTTTTATTTTTCGTGTTGAAAAAGATGAAGAAAGGCCTCTCCAAAGTAATAGATGCGTAGTTATAACAATAACAATCAAGAATAAAATGTTTTCAGGTCCCCTCAGTATTCCAAAATTTAAATAGTCCATAAAAAATTAACTGGTTTTTTTTTTTCCCCAAAGCTGTTTTTCCTGAATGCCCAAACGCTGCTCCCTCACAGCAGGGAAGTAATTCAAACACAAAAGCTTTTGACAGGAGAGTAATTAGGGAAAAAAGGGGTAGGAAAGGTCTCACCCGGATTCTCCACGGGGGTTCTTTACACTTAGTTGTTCTTCTGGCTTACAGCTGGTGCGACGAAGTGATCGTCCATTTTGCTGGCCGATCTTTTCCTCCGACGGCCCTAAGGAGATAGCTTGAACTAGGGAGAGCTGCCGCTCTTCCCCAGTCAAGCAGGAGCCTCCTCAAGCGGTGGTCGCCTCTACGGGGCGACTTTCGACCCGGTTAAGGGTCTACCGGCGAAGGGAAAGCAGCCGGTGGGAGAGACGGCTCTCTCCGTGCGACTGCGCGTGTCGCGATCCGGAACCGGAAGCCGAGTGCCCACAATTTCTAAATGCAAGCTGTTCCACTTGTTAACTGTCCTCACTGTTAAGAAGTTTCTCCTTAATTCCAGGTTGCTTCTCTCTTTGGTCAGTTTCCAACCATTGTTTCTTGTCCTGCCCTCTGCTGCTTTGGAGAATAATTTGACCCCCTCTTCTTTGTGGCAGCCTCTCAAATACTGAAATACTGCTATCATGTTGCCTCTGTTTCTTCTTTTCTTTAGATGAGCCAAACCCAAGTCCTGCAGCTGTTCTTCATATGTTTTAGTCTCCAGGCCTTTGATCATTTTATTTGCTCTTCTCTGAACTTTTTCCAAGGTCTCAACATCTTTTTTGGTTGCAGTATTCCAGGTGTGGTCTTACTAGGGCTTTGTAAAGCAGTACTAATACTAATACATAGATCTTGATTCTATGCCTCTGATTATACAGTCCAGGATTGTATTAGCTTTTTTGGCTGCTGCTGCACACTGCTGACTCATAGTCAAGTAATCGTCCACTAGGACTCCAAGGTCCCTTTCATAGTTGCTGGTTTTGAGCCAGGTCTCACCTAATCTGTACTTAAACCTTTGATTTTTTACCTAAATGTAAAACTTTGCTTTTCTCCACATTTAAACTCATTTTGTTGGATAGGGCCCATTGTTCAAGTTTGTCAAGATCTTTTTGGATTCTGAGTTTCTGGAGTGTTGGCTACTTCTGCCAGTTTGGTGTCATCTGCAAATTTGATGAGCTCCCCTTCTATTCCCTCATCTAAGTCATTAATAAAGATATTGAAGAGTACTGGGCTTAAGACGGAGCCTTGTGGTACCCCACTGCTTACTTCTCTCCATGTGGATGTAGTACCATTGAGGACTACTTGCTGAGTATGGTTTGTCAGCCAGCTACAGATACATCTGATGGTGTTGTTGTCTATCCCACCTTTTTCTAGCTTACTAAGCAGCAGGTTGTGATCTACTTTGTCAAATGCCTTACTGAAATCTAAGTATACTATGTCCACAGCGTTTCACTGGTCTACTAATTTAGTCACTTTATCAAAGAATGAAATGAGATTGGTTTGGCATGATCTGTTTTTGACAAACCCATGCTGGCTACTTTATTTGCTTCTAGTTGTTCACAGATCTGTTTTTTTGATTATCATGATTTATTATGTAAATACAACCTCAGATGAACAGCAGCACATGCCATATTAAACCATGTCATCATTTAATTTACAAAAAGAAAGCCAAAATTGAGATACTACAATACTATCTTTTGATACTTGTGTGAAAATCTAAGTACAGCTTATGATTCAATAACTTATAGAACCAACTTTAGTGTCAGAACCACAAGCTTTGGCTTGGTGCCTTGCTGGCATTCTGCCATCAATGGGAAAGTGAGGGGAGGGGGACAAAAGGGCATTTTGCTATATACATTTATAGTGGGAAATTGGGAGGGGGGAATTGACAGTTGAGGAAGAACATAGCAGCCTGGAATCTGGTTCGTGCTGGCGCCCTGGCATCCTCAAGGCCATTTGCCCCGAGTGTGGAATTTCACCAGCCCAAACAGCTCAAAGTTTCTTATAACAAACGGTGGTGCTGGATTGGTTATGTTTGGACCACGGAGAGAAGGATAGGGGAAAGCAGTTCTGTTTTAGTTTTGTATTGGTGTGTAGGTATTTTAGATTCTGCTTGACTCTACTGCAATCAGCATTCCTTAGTGAAAGTGCCTTTTTACTTAAAATGGAGTCAAGAGTTTGATTTCTCTAAGGGATGAGACTGGGGCAGGTCTGACATTAAGTGGAATCTGTATTTTTGGTCAACCCAGAGAGGATATCACCTCTACCGTGGGGACCATGCAATAAATGTTGGCTCAGGGAAGTGACCAGGAAGAAATAGAATGTTGGGGGAGGCTTCATCCATGCCCCCTCCTGGGCTCCAAATGCTCAGGAGACGTAAAAAGCTGCAGCAACCTGACAAGACCCAGTGATTTCTGGGCATTGGAAGGAAGACTGGGAAGAGTAGCTCTTGGGGGTGACTTTTACTCATAGAAGCTACAGAAGCCGCTGTCAGAAATAGAGGATGGAGCTGGAAAATCTGGAGGAGGAGGAGGAGGAGGAAGAAGAAATGGGCAGAGAGCATGGCCAAGTTGACTGAGTGATGGAGCAAGCCATCAAATTTATGTGGGGAACTTTCAAGAATCTCAAGGAGATGAAGCCCTCACCTGAGCCTCCCAGTCAGATAATCAACCACACCCAGGACTGATGGAGCAACCATGTCCACCTCAGTGAGCAACACAGGAGGTGGACCCATGGCTGCAGCAGCTGCAGCAGCCCTCACATCTGGAGGGTTGGCCCAGTGTAGGGCCCACCAAAAAGTCTGCCAAGCCACCACCATAAGCCCATGAGACTGCCCTGGAAGGAATGGAGGTGATCAAGTTCACTCCATCCCCCAAGGATAGTGAGATAACTCCGACCAACCCAGAGAGAAACCCAGGCGAGAACAATACTGACTCTGATGACAACCTCCTGGTAAGTGGTCCATTCACCCAGTGACCATCTCCATTGAACTGATAGCCCAATCATTGGCATGCAAAGCCAGCCTGATGCCCCTTCTGGGTTCAGGGTGCACTAGGTGCTTGTTCAACCCTGCCCTGGTGGAGAAGTTAAGGGTGAGACATAGGCTGCTCAAAGTGCCGGTGGCATTCTGCCAATTAGATGGCTTTGTGGAGGGGGGTTCCAGCGACATTTTTCACTGAACTGATAGAAATGCGGATGGGTGCGAACACAGAGACTCTGAGTTTTATTGGGGCCCTGGGTGTGGAGAGACATTTGGTGCTGGGACTAGCATGGCTACAGAAGTGGGAACTCTCAGGTAAACTGGAGGAGGGGGTTGCTAAAAATCTGGCAGACTGAGGCTAAATTGAAACCAGGGAGGAACTTAGCAGTCCTGAAGCCAGGGGGGCTACCATGCAAGAACAGAAGCAAGCTGATCCCCAAATTCCAATGGAATACTGGGGCTTTCAAGATGTATTTAGTGAGAAGGGTTTAGATGAACTCCCACCATACTAACCAACAGACTGCTCCATAGAGATCTTGCCAGGAGCTAAACTACCCAAGCCCAAACTGTACTCAATGATCCTGAGGGAGTTAGAGGAGCTGTGTCTTTTTACAGATAAAAACCTAAAGTGGGGGTTTATCCAGCCAGCTCAATCCAGGGTGGCTGATCCTGGTGCTATTCCAGGAGAAAAAGGATGGGTCTCTTCACTGTAGAGGTTAAATGCTGTGTATGTGTAAAATGTTTATCCACTACCACTGATGAAAGACATGTTAGCCCATTTAACCAAAGGGAAGATTTTTATTAAGTTGGACTTGCAAGACGCTTATTACCAAGTCAGGATTAAGGAGGGAGAGGAATGGAAAACTGTTTTTCATTGCCCCTTAGGGTGTTTTCAATTCAGGGTCCTCCCATTTGGGCTAAAAACCCCTATGGTTTTCATGCAGCTGATAAATAAAGTGCTGCATGAACACCTACACAAGCGCATGTTGGTCTACCTGGATGACATATTGATTTATACTAAAACTATGGCAGAGCATGTGAAACTAGTTAGAGTGGTACTCAAAAAACTTAGGGCCGCTCAGCCATATGCCAAATTTTCAAAGTGCAAATTCCCTCAGAGCAAAATTGACTATTTGGGTTACTGCATTTCCCATGAAGGGATAGAAATGAACCCCAAGAAAGTTAAGGCAGTGCCCACCTCGTACCAGAAAGCAACTGCAAAGCTTTTGGGGATTCACAATCTTTTACTACCAATTTATCCCATCATTCTCCCAGGGGAAACCCAAACCAAGTCAGTCCCTGAAGTGCCAGGAATGCCAGGCAGCATTCAAAAAACTCAAGCAATTGTTTGCTGCCAAGCCAGTACTAAAGCACCAAGACCCTAATGCCCCATTTGTCATTCAAGCAGATGCCATCTATGTGGTGATGGGAGCAGTCCTTTTGCAAAAGAATAACCAGGGTACCCTACAGTCGTGCACATACACCTCCAGGAAACTGATGGACAGTGAATAAAGGTGGGCAGTTTGGGAAAAGGAAGCTTAGGCAGTGCACTGGATGCTTTTATCATGGAGGCATTTCCTGGAAGGGAGAAAGACCCTTTTAGAGGTGTGGACTGACCACAAGAATCTAGAAGTCCTAAAAATGCCCCAGAAGCTATCACCCAACAAGTCTGGTGGACTCTGTATTTTAATTGATTTAATTTCACCCTTCACTATCTCCCAGGGGAAAATTGTTTTTAGCCGATGCACTTTCCAGGATGCCCCAATATAACAGCTCCAAACAGGAAATAGTGAGGCTAGTTATTCCATCTCACCAGCTCTCAGCCCCAGTCATCACCCAAGCACAGGTGAAAACAAAACCCCACGTGGGGGAAGGTATAGCAAGTACCCTAAAGGCAGCAATAGAGTGAGACAAATATTCTGGGGTTACAAGAACAAATGCACAATGTAAGGAGGTTTAGCCTGGATGGGGGCAAAGCTGTATGTCCTAAAAAGCCAAAGATTACTAATCTTGGAGAAAAGTCATGACTTGAAAACAGCCATACATTTTGGTTTTGTAAAAACTCTACACCTGATTAAGCACCAATTCTGCTGGTCCTCACAAAGACATTCAAAGTTATGTGGCTAGCTTTCCAGTGTGCATTTCAGTCAAATGGCAGCAAGGGAAAACACCAGGACACTTCCAACCCATAGTGGAGGCAAACATCCCTTGGAAGGAAATTTCTATGGACTTTATTGTGGAGCTGCCAGAAAACTCTAGAAACACTATAATGTGGGTGATTACTAATTTGTTTTCCAAACAAGTCTATTTTGTATCCTGCCAAAAAAATCCAGTCTGTTCACACCTTAGCTAAACTATTCATTCATCATGTCTATAGACTACACAGGGCTCCGCAATGAATCATTTCTGACTATGGGGTGCAATTTACCTCCAAATTTTGGCAGGGTTTTTTAAAGCTTCTTAGGACATCACAAGGGCTCAGTTCCAGTCATCATCCTCAAATGAATGGGGGGAGGTCAATGTATAAATGGAGTGCTAGAACAATACCTGAGGTGCTACATAAATTACCAACAGGACAATTGGACAGACCTCTTGCCATTTGCTGAGGTGGCCTATAATACAGGTAGTCCTCCAGGTATGAACCTAATGGAGCCTGCCCATTAGGCTCGTAAGCCAAAAAATTCATCAAATGAATCAGACAAAATTTTACAAATTTTTAAAATCAAATTCATTAATTAAATCAAATGGATCATTAAATGAACAAAGATCTGACTTATTATTTCCTCTGCTTTGTTAATTGATCTCTGCCTGAACTGAGAGGCCTTCCAGCTGCTGCAGGCCACCAATCAGCTGTTTCCTTCAGGAACTAAATTGTCTGCAAACAGAACTCTCCTTTTACAAAAAATTTTTGCAGTTGCCTCTAATTAGCTTAAGAGTCTCCAGCCAAGCACTTAGAGGAAGATGGGGAGGGGTTTACAGAACTGTTGGCTTGCAACAGTAACAGAGATGGAAGGGACCTTGAGATCATCTAGTCTAAACCATTGCTCTCACAAGAGAGTATTTCTGATAAATGCCTATCCAGTCTCTTCTTAAAAGCTTTCAGTAATGGGGCACCCACAACTTCTGAAGGCAATTTAAATTTAAAACTTACAAACTACAGTAATATATGCTAATCTCCAAAACAAAAGCAAGGAAACACAACATTATAGAATGCTTTAAAAGTACTTAAAAAGAAGAGCAGTTTGAAAGCACTATAGAATAAAAATAAATAAAAATAAAAATAAAAATAAAAATAAAAATAAAAATAAAAATAAAAATAAAAATAAAAATAAAAATAAAAATAAAAATAAAAATAAATAAAAATAAAAATAAAAATAAAAATAAAAATAAAAATAAAAATAAAAATAAAAATAAAAATAAAAATAAATAAAAATAAAAATAAAAATAAAAATAAAAATAAAAATAAAAATAAAAATAAAAATAAAAATAAAAATAAAAATAAATAAAAGTTAGTTAAAGTTAAAATTAATTAAAATTAAAATTAAAATTAAAATTAAAATTAAAATTAAAATTAAAATTAAAATTAAAATTAAAATTAAAATTAAAATTAAAATTAAAATTAAAATTAAAATTAAAATTAAAATTAAAATTAAAATTAAAATTAAAATTAAAATGCTTATAGAAGCAATTCTAGTCCTGAAGCCCAGGCAGCAGCAGATACTCCACCAGTACCAACACAAAAACTCAGCGCCGACTCTTTTTTGGCCATGTGGCCAGGGACAAAAAAGAGCCCTGCCTGCTTCAGAACCCGAACGGCCGAAGCAAATCACAGAGTTAAACATGGCCGCTACAGCAGCAGACACTGAATTCAAGTCACATGGCTACACACGCCTCTTTTTGGTCATAGTTTTAAATTGCTAACATAAGTATCCTTTCTGAATAAATTCATTTTTGTGAAAATTCTCTAAATAAATGTTTGTACCTGGGGGATTACCTGTAATTCAGTATATAGTAGCACCAGATTCATCCCTTTCAAAGTGGCCAGGGGACAGGCCTGAACTACCCCTGACCACCACCACCCATTTCATTCTTAAAAGACTGGGTTGCCCAATTGCAAAATACATGGTTTGTTGTCAGGAAATCATTGGAGGAAGCAAGAGAGACTTATAAAAAACATGCTGACAAAAAGTGAACCAAGCCAAAAGATTTTAAAATAGGAGACCAGGTCTACCTGTCAACTAAATATCTACAATCCAAGCAGCCTTCCAAAAAGCTGGGACCCAAGTATGTTGGCCCTTTCCCCAACAAGAAAATCATCAATTTGGTCACAGTTGAACTGAAACTGCCAATTTTCCATTGTAGCCTACTGAAACCAGAAACTCAATCTCTGCTACATCCAAAACGACCACCCCCAGAA
Organism: Azemiops feae; assembly: GCA_023970755.1. Classification (NCBI taxonomy): domain Eukaryota; kingdom Metazoa; phylum Chordata; class Lepidosauria; order Squamata; family Viperidae; genus Azemiops; species Azemiops feae. Next base: position 127,696 of record JALGBA010002069.1, read on the forward strand.
CCACTCATGATTGAGGGGGAACAACATTTTGAAATAAAAAACATTTTAGATCCTGGAGACACCAAGGGAAACTTCAGTACTTGGTAGTATGGAAAGACTTTCCTGCTTCAGAAACTGAATGAGCGGACCTTAAACACATTAAAGAGGCCAGATTTCTCAAATGTTTTCACAACCAGTATCCCAATAAACTGAAATAATATCCTATTCTAACTGCATTTCTACCTTGTTTCTCTTTTTATGTTGTGCCTTTCCATTTGTTTTGCAGGACTAACGTCCCTGTCAAGGGGGGCAGCATGTCAGACCACAAGCTTTGGCTTGGCACCTTTCTGGCATTCTGTCATCAATGGGAAAAGAAGGGGAGGACAAATGGACAATTTGCTATATACATTTATAGTGGGAAATTGGGAGGGGGAAATGACAATTGAGGAAGAACAGAGCCATTTGGAATCTGATTCGTGCTGGCACCCTGGGATCTTCAAGGGCGTTTGCCTGAGTGTGGAATTTCACCAGCCCAAACACCTTAGAGTTTCTGATAACATGATGGCAGTGCTGGATTGGCTATGTTTGGACGGACCATGGGGGGAGTGCTAGGGGAAAGCAGTTCTGATTTAGTTCTGTATTGGCATGTTGGAATTTTAGACTCTGCTAAACTCTACTGCAGTCAGCATTCCTTAGTAAAAGTGCCTTTTTACTTCAAATGGAGTCGAGAGTTTTACTTCCCTAAAGAGGATCATAGCAAAGATGGCAGAGTTGACATTCTGGCCCACTTGACAGGGACATTAGTCCTGGAAGACAAAAAGGAACAGATTAACAAACAGAGAGAGATACAGAGAGGACACAATTAATTGGTTATTACTGTGGTTTGTCTGGGTATTTTCTATAAAACGTTTGTAGAAGTTTTGGGGATTTGACATGCTGTGAGTCCACCCACTTGGTCTGAGAAGGGGGAAAGTGTTTCCAAGTGACCAGATATTGGACTTTCCCCTTATGTTTCCAGGAATCTAGAATTTCCTTAACTTCAAAGTGTTGTTTGCTTTCTATTAGGATGGGGACAGGTGGTGGCTTTGTCGCTGGGCACAGAGGGGATGTAGATTCTGGCTTGAGCAGGCTGCAATGAAATACTGGGTGAATACATCTAAGGTTCTTTGGAAGCTCCAGCTGGACTGTGACCTGGTTGATAAGAAAAGGCCCGATATATTGAGACCTAATTTTTTTCTATTGCTGTGTGGTATTTGGTTGAAAGGTATACTAAGTAGGTTTCGGAGCGCTTTTTCTCAGCTTGCCTTTTATATGCTTCTTGTGCTTCATGTAGTGCTTTGTGAACCACCAGCTAGGTGCTTTGCAATTGGGTGATCCACTCAGCTAAGGATGGCACTTGGGGTTTTGTCTGAGGCTGTTTGGGCATGATTATGAAATCCTGCCCAGATGCAATTTTAAATGGAGTGAAACCAGTGCTACTATGTATTGAGTTGTTATAAGCCACTTCTACAAATGGGAAAATATTGGTCCAATTGTCCTGCTGGTAATTAATATAGCATTTCAGGTACTGCTCCAGGACCCATTGGTCCATTCACAAGCCCCTTTTGTTTGAATATGATGGGAGGAGCTAAAACCTTGGGTAATGCAAAGCATATCCATGGTCGGATATGATGCTTTCAGGGGCTCCGTGGAGCCTATACACGTGCTGCACGTGTGTGAGCATAGGGGATCTTTGAGTGTGGCACAAAATGCACTTGTTTGGCAAAAATGTATGTTATTATCCAAATCACTGTATTTCGTGTGTTTTCTGGGAATTCTACTATAAAGTCCATAAAGATCTCCTTCCAGGGTGCTTGGGGATTTGCCACTGGTTGGAGGAGTCCTGGTGTCTTTCTTGGATGCCTTTTTATGCAAGCACATATGGGGCAGCTATCCACATAGGTTTCAATGTCCTTTTTTTAATGATGGCCACCAGAATTGCCGTTTTGTGAGGTGTAGGGTTTTAACAAACCCAAAGTGCCCCATGGCTTTCAAATCATGGCATTTTTGTAGGACAACAATCCTCTGGCTTGCAGGCACATACAGCTTGGTTCTCACCCATGCCAGGTCATCCTGCATAGTAAATTCTGCCTGGTGGTCTTTGAACCACTCATCTTCCTTCCCTTTGTGATCCCTCTTCTTTTTGGCCAGATCTTCAGTGCCCAATAGGCTCCCAGTGTGCTATTTTGGGAACCACTTTTATGTCAGGCGCGTTTCAAAATGGCTTTGCATTCTTTTCCAGTCTAGGTATCTTTGGGCAGTTGGATTAGTCTGGTTTTCACACATCTGGTTCCTGTCAATGCCTCCTCCCCTCTGCCTGCTTTGCACAGCTCCTCCTGGCCCCCCCGTGCCCGCCGTTAACCCTCCCGCCACCATGCAGGGTAAGGTTGGCGCCCCCGCCCAGATCCCCTCGCCTCCCCCAAGCATTTTTTTACTCACCTGCTTTCAGCAGCATTCCCTTTCTCCTGTCCTTCTCGGCCTTCGCCATGTGTTTGTGAGACAAAAAAAAAAAGTTCCATGAGACTTTCTAACTTCTCGCGAGAAGTTAGAAAGTCTCATGGAACGTTTTTTTTTTTACCCACAAGCACGTGGCGAAGGCAGAGAAGCAAAAAGAGAAAGGGAGTGCAGCTGAAAGCAGGTGAATAAAAAAATGCTTGGGGGAGGCGAGGGCATCTGGGCGGGGGCGCCAACCTTACACTGCATGGTGGCGGGAGGGTTAACGGGCGCGGGGGGCCCAGGAGGAGCTGTGCAAAGCAGGCAGAGGGGAGGCCGGGCAGATTGTGGGCGCCGGCAAGCGAGCGAGCTGGGCAGGGGCGCGGAATCGGCGTTCCTGAGCACACGCCAATTCGCGCCCCTGCCCATCTGGCTCGCTGGCCGGAGTGAAGGTGAAGCTTCTGCGCGGTGGCCGCTTCCAAACGGCGGCCAGGCCGCGCAGGGCTTCCCAGCGGCTGCTGAGCGCGGGTGGCTCAGCTGTAGCTGCACACATCGAGGCTGGCGTATCTCACCACACAGAGCGGCTGGCAAGGTGAACCAGCGACATCCAGGCCCTGCCTGCGCACGCGCAGAGGCTGAGGCGCATGCGCTCTCCTCTGCCTCTGCGCACGCACAGGCAGGGCCGTGATGTTGCCAGTTCACCTCACCGGCCGCTCCGTGTGGTGAGAATGCACCGCTGCCTGCCAAAACCAGGCTGGGATCTGGACAGTGTAGCGCAGGACAATGGAAGGGAGGGAGGGAAGAAAGGAAGGGACAAGGAAGGAAGGAAGGAGGGGAAGGACAATGAGAGGGAGGAAGGGAAGGAAGGAAGGGACAAAGGGAAGGAAGGAAGGAAGGAAGGAAGGAAGGAAGGAAGGAAGGAAGGAAGGAAGGAAGGAAGGAAGGAAGGAAGGAAGGAAGGAAAGGACAATGAGAGGGAGGGAGGAAGGAAGGAAGGAAGGGACAAAGAAGGAAGGAAGGAAAGGACAATGAGAGGGAGGGAGGGAAGGAAGGAAGGGACAAAGAGGGAAGGAAGGAAGGAAGGAAGGAAGGAAGGGACAATGAGAGGGAGGGAGGGAAGGAGGAAGGGACAAAGAGGGAGGGAAGGAAGGGACAATGGGAGAGAAGGGAGGGAAGGAAGCCAGGCACCCACCCCAGTCCCATCCCCCTCCACCAGAGACCCACGGATTCCCCCCCACAGGCATTCTGCAACCTGGGTGATCAGCTGGCCATGCCCCCCCCCGGCCATTGATCACATGACCCTGGGACACTGTGAACGTCATAAGTATGAATCAGTTGCCAAGTATCCGAATGTAAATCACATGACCCTGGGGATGCTGCAACAGTCATAAGTGTGAAAAATGGTCATAATTCGCTTTTTTCAGTGCCGTTGTAACTTCAAACAGTCACTAAGCAAATTGTTGTAAGTCGAGGACTACCTGTACTTTCTCATTTTTTCCTTTTTTTTTTTTTGTTCAAGCTTTTGATACCTTGCTGGGCGAGTGGTGGTACTCGGATATTGTCGTATCCAAAAGTGGTACAATGGGTGAAAAGGTTGAAAAGCCCTGCATTAGATAAGGAGTATTTATGCATTTTAGAAAACATATATGTTTGTTGTATAAGCATTTATTTGGATTGCAGTATTTTCTTAGTCTGGTGAAAACCTGAACAATTCAGCTTTTGTGTATCACTGGCCTAGAACTTCTTTTTGTCAGTTAAAGTCATAGTTTCTGGACTTCCGGTTTTGGTGGCGGATGGGACAGATGGAAGAAGACGGCGCTCGGGCTTTCCGGTCCGATTTCGCTTTGCTCAGCGACATTTAAAGGGTCGGAAAGTTGCCCTGGAGGGGCAACAAAGAAGGAGGGAAACTCCAGAAGCTCAGATCAGGCGGCGGTCGATCGGAGCGGACTGAAGAAATCCTCTGGAAGGGCAAAGGAAAGGCTGCCGGATGAGCTGACGCAGCCCAAGTCGTCCCCAGCTGGAGGGGAAGCAAGGAACCACAGCTTAAGCACTCCACTAAACAACTGAGTGTCAACAGCGTGCTGAGACAGGTGAGACAGTGCTTCATTCCTTTTCCTTGTGGATTATAAAACATTGAGCCCCTGATGAGGAAGAGCTAAAAGCAAAGACCCCCAGAAGAATTAACTTAAAGCAGCAAGTAACTACAAAGGGGAAAAATTCTTAAAGAATATCAGACATTAACAAATGAGTCTATGAGGACATCTAGTGGTGAAAGAAGAAACAACAGCATAAATAAATATTGGAAAAACTCTTTTGACCTTGAAAAAACACCACCTGCAGAAAACAGTGCCTTGGTGTGAGATTACAAGGGAAAAGATCCTTTATAGTTATATTTGTTGACTTTGGCTATAACTAAACAGAAATTATTTGGAGAAAGTGAACGTTTCGCTTCAGAGACTTGACTGGAAGAGGTGGATTTGCTCAAAAACAGCTGGCCTCTTCCTACATTCAGGACTTTATTTTAAGATTGTTGGCTGTAAAATGAGTACATCCAACATTACTAGACTTATGAAGAAGACCTCTTCTGCACCCTCTGTTGGACAATCCAGCCCAACAACCCAGGGATCTATTGAAACAATGTTGCAGCGTGAGAAAATAAGCACTGCCCAAAATGAAATGCAGGCTTCACTAAAATTGATTCAAGAGATAATGCAAAAAAATCATGAAAAGACACAAAAAAATCATGAAGAAACACAAAGTAATTTTGAGAAATTAAGCGAAGAAATCTTGGATATAAAGGCACAATTTGAAGCTCAACACCAAATGATTATTAAAAATGAACAAAGAATTCAGAAAATGGAAAATAAATCAGAGGATATTGACAAAAAAATGGAAATGTTATCACAAGAAAATGAAAAATTAGAACAAGCCAATCAAAATCTAGAGGGAGCAGTTGCAATGCTAGAACTGGAAAAGGTGGAACACTATTTGAGATTTCTAAATATCCCTGAGGACAGAGAAGAAAATATAGCAGATGTGATCATTGAGCTTTTGGCAGAGGCTTTGAAGGCAGATAAAGCAGAGATGCAAATGGAGATAGACGAAACATTTCGAATTAATTCAAGCTATGCAAGGAAGAATAAGCTGCCAAGAGAAGTACATGTAAGATTCATAAAGAAAACAATACGAGATGAAGTACTGAGAAAAGTGAGAGACGAGCCATTACAATATAAAAATAAAGAAATTGTGGTTTTAAAGCAGATACCTAAGAGAGTAAGAGATACTCGAAGACACTACCATTTCTTAACTACAAAGCTGATTGCAAAAGGCATAAACTTTAGATGGTTAATGCCGGAAGGCATCTTAATAACCTGGAATAATACAAGGTACCGATTGGATTCAATTTGGAAGGCGGAGGACTTCGAAGTAAGAAATTGAGCAATTCTAGATGAAGGAGTGCAACAATGACAAGAGGAGAGCAAGGAACAGAAGCAAATGGAAGAGACAGCCCAAAGAACAACTATACAAGTAGGAGAACAGAAAGAGAAAGACGAGCAAGAGGGTGAAGGTGAAGGAACGGCCAGAGAACAGAGGATTACGAGAGTGACTAGACCTAAATATAAATAATGGAAATGGAAATGGAGAAAGAAAATGGAATTTTTTTCAGTGAATGTAAATGGATTAAATTCCCCATAAAAACAAAACAAAATTTTCAGGAAATTACAGAAATTGAATATAGATATAATTTGCTTGCAAGAGACACATATAAAAAACCAACATCATAAATTATTGGAACATCCAAAAATTGGGAAACTTTACTATGCATCAGCACATCAGAAAAAAGAGGTGTTGCTGTATATATTAAAGAGACAATAGATTCTAAAATGGTGCACTCAGATGAAGGAAGAATTGTAATGGTAGAAATATATTTACACCAAAAACAAACATTGTTAGTAGCAATTTATGCACCAAATAATAACCAAGAAGAATTCTATCAAAGCCTACATAGAAAAGTAACAGAAATGGAGTATCAAAATATATGTCTAGTAGGAGACTTTAATGCGATAATAGATGGAACAACTGATTATAAAAGCAGCAAAACAGGAAAAACTGGAAGAAGAAGATTACCCAGGACATTTTTTGAGATGACAGACGAAATTGGAATATAACACGTCTGGAGGGAAATTAATCCAGAAAAATTACAATACACCTTTTATTCAAACAGCCAAAAATCCTGGTCAAGAATTGATATGATTTGGATGACGCCTGAATTGAGGATGAATATACAGGAAATTGAGATTGAAATAGGTACATGGGCAGATCATAATCCGTTAAAAGTGATATGGAGAGGAATACAAAAAAGATCAAGATGGACTTTAAATCAATCTATATTAAAAGAAAAAGAATTTATAGAATTAGCAAAAAAAGAAATGGAGCTCTTCTTTAAAGAAAATAAAGAGGAAGATACAACATTACAAAATGTATGGGATACAGCTAAAGCATACTTTAGAGGCATAGCTATAATATATACGGTAAAGAAAAATAAACAGAGAAGACAGCAATACATATTATTAAAAGAAAAATTTGGAAAATTAGAATCAGAACTACAGAAAAGCCCAGGGAAAAAGACTTTGAAAAGAGAAATGGAAATAATAAAACATAAATTAAACTTGTTGGACTCAGAAAAAGTGGCAGAGCAGATAAAGAGAGCAAAACAGAATTTTTTTGAAAATGCAAATAAACCAGGAAAATGGTTAGCTTATAAACTTAAAAAACAGAAGGAGAAGAAAATGATATACAACTTGGTAGATGGAAAAGGCTGTCTACAATTTAAAAATGAAGAAATAAAAAAGATAATTAAGGAATACTACAAGGAATTGTACGATAAAGAGGAAACTTCAAGAGAGAGAACCGTTCAATACTTAGAAGGAAATAATCTTCCAAAAATCCCAGAGACATTTAAAACCATGTTAGAGGAAAGAATCACAATGATGGAAATATTAGAGGCCATAAAAAGACAAAAAAATGGGAAAACACCGGGTCTAGATGGGCTACCGGCGGAGCTATATAAAATCTTATAAGATATACTAAGTGAACCATTGAAAAATGTTTGTAATGGACTTTTGTTAGAGGCTAAACTTCCAGCCACGTGGATGGAAGCAAATATTATTCTAATACCAAAAGAAGATTCAGATTTGACACAGATTAAAAATTACAGACCGATTTCGCTGCTTAATGTGGATTATAAAATTTTTACTTCAATAATGGCAGAGAGACTGAAAAAATACTTAGTTGAATTCATACATCCAGACCAAAATGGCTTTTTACCAAAGAGACAAATCAAAAATAACTTAAGAATGATAATGGACGGATTAGAGTATTATGAATTACATCCAGGGAAACAATTGGCACTAATATTTCTAGATGCCCAAAAGGCATTTGATAACGTTTCTTGGCAATTTATGATTCAGCAGCTACAAATAATGGACTTTGGACAGGACTTTATAAATATGATAAAAACAATATATAACAAACAGACAGCCCAAGTGATCGTGAATGGAGATTGTACGGAGAGCTTTGAGATAAAAAAAGACACAAGGCAAGGATGTCCATTATCTCCATTGTTATTCATTTTCACTCTGGAAGTTTTAAATAGAAATATCAGGCAAGATACAGAAATTAAAGGACGAGATTAAAGGTGAAAAATATAAATTACAAGCATTTGCTGATGATTTAGTATTTATCTTAGAAGAACCTTTGGAGATGATTCCTAAACTACTGGGAAAGATAGAACAGTATGGAGAAATGGCAGGATTAAAAATAAATAAAGAAAAAACTAAAGTAATAGTTAAGAACCTCACAGATAAACAAACAAACAAAAATGTCAGAAAAGACAGTTACAGAGAGTGAAAAGTCAAATATTTGGGCATACATCTATCGGCAAGATGTTCAACAATAAAAGAAGATAATTACATAAAATTATTGAATCAAATAAAACTGGACTTGGAAAGATGGAAAAATTTGCAACTGTCAATATTAGGAAGAATCGCTACAGTGAAAATGAGTGTACTGCCGAAAATTCTATTTTTATTCCAAACAATTCCGATAAAACTTGAAAAAAAATTCTTTCAAGATTTAAATTCATTAATTTTGAAATTTATTTGGCAAAGAAAGAAAGCTAGAATCAAGATGAAAACATTACAAGATGCTAAGGAAAATGGAGGTTTTGGGCTACCGGAGTGGGCTCTGTATTATCAAGCATCTGTTTTAACATGGGTGAAAGAATGGATAACTCTCAGAAACAAAAGGTTGTTATATTTGGAGGGGCATGATTTACAATTGGGGTGGCACGCTTTCTTATGGTATGGGAAAAACAGAGTTCATAAGTATTCCCAAAACCACTATATAAGGAATGCATTGTTAATAGTATGGGAAAAAATTAAAAGTAAAATATACCTGAAAATTCCAGGGTGGTTGTCAACTATGGAAGCATTTGTACATCCAAACTTGGTAGACTTTGAAAAAATTTGGACATATAGAGATATTCTAAATCTTGAAGGGAATTTAAAATCTAAACAAGAATTGGAAAATTAGGGTATCAACTTGTCGTGGTGGGCACATTTACAAATGCAAAGTAGATATGAAAGAGTCGTTAAACTATTTGGTTTTTATAAAGAACAAACTGTATTTGATAAGATTTTGTTAACTTCAGATGAGAAAACAATTAAGAAAATGTATAATTTTTTGTTAATTCTGGAAATGGAAAGTGAACAAGTTAAAGAAACAATGATAAGATGGGCAAAAACATTTGGGTGTAATATAGAACTAGAAAAATGGCAAAAGTTATGGGAAAGAAATTACAAACTGACAATGTCAATTTCGTATAAAGAAAATTTATATAAAATGTTTTATAGATGGCACTTGCCACCAGCAAGATTAGCAAAAATGTTTAAAAATATGTCAGATAGATGTTGGAAATGTAAACATAATTCAGGCACGTATGATCATGTTTGGTGGACAAGTGATAAAGCAAAGTCCTAGTGGACAATCATTTAAATATGAGCCAGCAGTGTGCTGCAGCTGCCAAAAAAGTCAACACAATGCTAGGCTGCATTAACAGAGGGATAGAATCAAGATCACGTGAAGTATTAATACCACTTTACAATGCATTGGTAAGGCCACACTTGGAATACTGCATCCAGTTTTGGTCACCACGATGTAAAAAAGACGTTGAGACTCTAGAAAGAGTACAGAGAAGAGCAACAAAGATGATTAGGGGACTGGAGGCTAAAGCATATAAGGAACGATTGCTGGAATTGGGTATGTCTAGTTTAATGAAGAGAAGGAAGAGGGGGGACATGATAGCAGTGTTCCAATATCTCAGGGGCTGCCACAAAGAAGAGGGAGTCAAGCTATTTTCCAAGGCGCCTGAAAGCAGGACAAGAAGCAATGGATGGAAACTAATCAAGGAGAGAAGCAACCTAGAACTAAGGAGAAACTTCCTGACAGTTAGAACAATTAACCAGTGGAACAACCTGCCTCCAGAAGTGGTGAATGCTCCAACACTGGAAGTTTTTAAGAAGGACTGGACAGCCATTTGTCTGAAATGGTATAGGGTTTCCTGCCTGAGCAGGGGGTTGGACTAGATGACCTCCAAGGTCCCTTCCAACTTTATTATTATTATTATTATTATTATTATTATTATTATTATTATTATTATTATTATTATTATTATTATTATTATTATTATTATTATTATTATTATTATTATTATTATTATTATTATTATTATTATTATTATTATTATTATTAGAGCTATTGGAAAAAGATACACCCTTGGTTAGAAAAGATATTGGGAGAACATGTAGACTTTAAACCTGAACTTTTTTTACTAGGTATAACGCCAGAAAAGATTAACAAACAAAGCCTATATTTGATTTTACACGTCACAACAGCTGCAAGAATAATGTTTGCACAATATTGGAAAAATGAAGGAATACCACTAGAGGAAGAAATAATTAAAAAAATACTGGAATGTGCAGAGATGGACAGATTGACTATGAGATTGAAAGAAAAAGAAGAAGCAGAATATTATCAAACTTGGGACTTATTTTATCAATGGTTAGAGGAAAGAATGAAGGATTAGGAATTAAATATGAACTAGCGTTTTTTAAACCCAGATAGCACGTTGATTGAAAAATTATTATATGTATGTAAGAAAAAAAAATCAATAAAATTTTATAAAAATAAATAAATAAAGTCATAGTTTCTTTGCAGAGTGTATAAAATAGATTTATGTCATTCAAATGGCTTTTGTCTTAAAGAAAAATATGTACTTTATATTTTTGTCTAAAACAATTCACCACAACAAAAATTTAGTTTGTTTAAAAAAATAAATATCTTCAAAAATGTTGTTATGAACTATGAAATCTGGATTTTCTCTGTTACATCCACAAGTAAGGCAACATTAATTCTCTTGGTTTCTGTGAAGCACTAATGCAAATTTTCTTCTTGGTACATTTATTGGAGTTTGGTGTAAGAAAACACATTTCTTTACACAATAGCACATATATTTATATAATTATTATTAAATTATAAGCCTTTACTTGATGTAAAAGAGGATTTCAAGAATTTAGTGATAATATATGTATTTGTGTGTATGTATTACATGCTACCTAAACATTATAGCTTAGTTTTCTTCTTGATACACTTGTTAAGAGACAGTTTTTCACCATAACAAAGAGACATACATTTATTCTTTTGCTCGGAACATAAAAAGATTGTGTCCAGGAATAAATCATCCCCTTAACACTGTGTGAAATTGTCCACAAAAATAAAATAAGGTTTACCACTTACAGCAGATACTGGCAATCTGTTCTGGACAAAGTGCTCTATTTAATCTTAGACTTGTGTGGCATGCTAAAAGTTTTAAAGTAACCAGAGACAAAAAAGAGTCAAAACGAAGAGTGGCAGCCTTCCAAATAATAATTTTAGGTCATTATTCAATTTTAATCAATTTGCAATTTATACAATTTATTGGGTTAATTTAATTCTGCAGGTTCAGCAACAGGAACAGGCAAAGCTGAAAATCTGAAATCAGCAGTAATGTTAGTGAAGGCAATAGGAAAAATCCTAAGGAGCAGGACAACAGAAAAGGCTTAAGTTGATTACAAAGCTGAAATTAGTATATTCATCTGAGTAAGTGCCCTTATATTATTCTAAAGTTTAAAAAAATGTTTTACTTCTTTTACTTTAAGTAACTTGATCTTATCAAGAATTGATATTGAGAGAGATATATACCGGTAGCTGGTTGGTAAAAAATCATGATAAACAATTTCTCCAAGAATTGACATTGAGAGAGATACATAGCTGATTGGTAAAAAAATATGATGAGCAATTTCTCAAAACATATTGGAAGCAACTGCATCACCTTTAAACATCAACAGTGCTATTAATTTTCAAGACCTCATCTCAAATAGTAACTTTCTTTGTTTCTCTGACCTCAGAATGCAGTCTTCTTCTCTGTCTCACTCATGGTTCTGCTGTCACCCAGCCACGCAGCTACGCAGTATACAAATACCCAGGTCCTTTAAGAAATGCAGTCATCATCCATCATTGACAAAATCATTGGAAAGATCCAGCTCAGTTCTTCTTCCTAAGGCTTAATTTATTTGCAGAGAGAACTATTGCACTTTCCTTGTCAGCAAGTACATCTAATGGCACTGAAGTATTAGGGAGGGCTTATGGCCCTAAATGAACAGTGACCTGTTCAGGTATCTTTTATCAAGGACTTTGATACACAGGGATTAGAAGGTGTAATTTAAAAGGGGCACGTCAGTTCAAAGACAACTACTAGAGGGGATGAAGAAATGAGAAATAGCCTGGAGGTGAGGGAAAAGACCATTTGTACCCAGTTCCAATTGTTTTTAGATCAGGGATATAAAAGTTTGACTCTCTAGCATTGCATTTATCCCCCTGACAGGCTAGATGTGATCCTCAGAGGTTATTCAAATTTTACAGCAAATCATGCTATTCATTGCATCAGAGGGTAAAAATGATTAAATACACAAAGAATAGTCCTATGCTGGTCTATGATTATAATAAATATTTGACATTTTTAACAACTGCATTTGATTTATTTAAACTTTATATTTTTAATTATGCTTGCATCCTGTTCAAAGTACAAATATGGCCTCGCTTTTCATAAGCTATGAAAAAGCTGTTTTAATTGAAAAATATATCAGAAATTGACTGGTTTTGTACATGAAGGAAAGAAAATCTTCATTTGTCAATTCAGTTCCACAAATTAGATTTGCAACAATTGTTCATCTGCCATGCCCTCTTCTAGAAACTCCTATTTTCTCATCTCTAATAGTATTTCAACTCCCTTTTGAATTGAGGAAGAATAAGAGGTTGCATCCACTTTTTGTTTGTTTGTTTACTTCAGACTAAACTTTGCAGTTGTATAGAGAACAAAAGAGGTGACCTTGAGAGAAATAGGTAAAAGCCACTACCTACCGTGTTTTCCCCAAAATAAGACCCGATCTTATATATTTTTTGCCTCCAAAAGAGGCACTAAGTCTTATTTTCAGGGTAGGTCTTACCTTAGGACCTCTGCAGCCAGGCCTCCCACGTCCCAACACCTGTTGCATTGCTGCTTGACTTCTTCAGCGGCTGCTTGCCGCCACTTGCGGCTGGATGCCACATGATGCCGCTGGCAGCAGGAAGCCACACAGTGCTTCGGCCCATTGCCACTGCTCGCAGTAGGAGGCCGCATGGTGCTTCATGCTCATGTAGCCGCTGACAGCAGGAATGGCCATGCAACATCCTGCTGTGAGCGGCAGCAAAGGCCCGAAGCAATGCACTTCTTCCTGCCGCCAGAAGTTGCATGGCCATGAAGCATCATGCAGCTTCCTAATGTGAGCAGCAGCAATGGGCCGAAGGGCCGGGTGGCTTCCTGCTGCCAGTGGCAGCATGGGCATAAAGCACCATGTGGCTTCCTGCTGCGAGTGGTGGCAAGTGGCCACTGAAGAAGTCAAGCAGCGGTGCGACTAGTGTCAGGGCATGGGAGGCCTGGCTGTGGCAGTCCTACCAGTAAAATAAGTGGGTGCGGGCACGAGGGGCGGCTTCACCCCCCCCCGCCCTAGCTTGATTTTAGGCATGTACCTCACCCTAAAACTAGGGCTTATTTTCAGGGTAGGGCTTATATTAGGCCCAACCCCAAAAATCAAGCTAGGGCTTATTTTCGGGGTAGGTCTTACTTTTGGGGAAACACGGTGGGTAAAATATTATTTTGGGAAACAAGGCAAGTACAGTCTTGCTTCACTGGAATATAAGAAGGAATATAGATACAACACAATCAGAGCTACAAGAGCTTGTATATGGAGATTCTCAGTCATTCATGTCATGGTTGTCCCAAAGATCCTTTTTCACGAGGCAACTGGACTTTCTTGTTTTTCTTTGAAGACATTTCGCTTCTCATCCAAGAAGCTTCTTCAACTCTGACTGGATGGTGGGGAATGGAAGGATTTTTATACTCCTTGCAGACAGCTGGTCATTTGCATTCTTTTAAAGAGTCATTGAGACCACCTCGAGGTTTATCTAGGTCATCAGGGTCACCTGAGTAGAGCAAATGGGTATGGAGCCTTCTTGGAACTGTTGAAAGGTCTGTATTGTAGACTCTGTTGAGAGAGGGCTTTTCAATTTTGATATAGATGGCCTCTTTGACCCCTCTTTCAAACCAGAAATCCTCTCTGTCTACTGGAGCACAAAATGGGAGTTATCAGAACCCTACACCATCAGCTGAAGGCCTGCCTACCAGCAAAGGTGGGAAAGAAAAAGAACTAAAACACATCAAGGAAGCCCTCAGAACTTGTGGCTACCCCAAGTGGGCCTTCATCAAATCCCCAAAAAGACCCAGCATGAGTTCCTCCATAACAGACAAAGAAGAAAACACTAAATGAAGCAACATAGCCATTCCATTCATTGCAAGAATATCAGAAAAGCTCAGGAAGATCTTCAGCCAACACAACATACATGCACACTTCAAACCCAAGTGTACACTACGGTAGAAGTTTGTTCATCCCAAGGATAAAACACCCAGACACAAACTGAGCAATATGGTACAATGCAGTGAGCTATGTGCAGATCTGTACATTGGGGAAACAAAACAACCACTTCATAAATGCATGGCACATCATAGGAGAACAAACCCATCAGGACAAGAGTCAGCAGTCCACCTGCATTTAAAAGACAAAGGCCACTCTTTCGAAGACAGCAAAGTCCACATTTTGGACAGAGAGGACTATTGGTTTGAAAGAGGGGTCAAAGAGGCCATCTATGTCAAACTGGAACAGCCCTCTTTCAACAGAGGGGGAGGGATATGGTATCATCTATCTCCAATCTTCAACACAGTCCTTTCAGTAGTTCCAAGAAGGCTACACACCCATTTGTACTACTTAGGTGACCCTAATGACCCAGATAAATCTCCAGGTGGCCTCAACGACTATCTAAAAGAATGCAAATGATCAGCTGTCTTCAAAGAGTATAAAAATCCTTCCATTCCCCACCATCCAGTCAAAGTTGAAGAAGTGAAACATTTTCAAAGAAAAACAAAGAAAGTCCAGTTGCCTCGTGAAAAAGCACTTTTGGTTACAAGAGTTTGTTATTATAGACAATTTTAATCAAGAGTAGTTCTAGTCGTCTTGTGAAGTTCATTTTCTGGTCTGGAGTACAGGTGGGGCTGACAGGTTGCTCTGAGGATGATGATATCTGTTCTCCCATTTGGGCTACATAACTATTATGCTTCAGTTTGTGTGATAGTATGCCAGAAGATTTATGTAAGAATTGCTTCTTTCTTTTAAGCCGTTCATGAGCATGTGGCTTAATACATCTTTGGATCACACATTAAGAACCAACAATGATGGTTCTTAAGAACCAGACAAAAATAAAGAAAACATGAGACTGAAAATGTTAAAATAGAGCAATTTGATTGAGGCAGAATAATTGGATTCTTTTTCTTCTTTCTTTCTTAAGCATTCCAGGGATGCTTAAATCTTGCTTTTACAGAACTGTAAATACGGTTCTATATATATAACTTCCCCTTCATGGATTACTGCCTTGTCGTGGCGAAGGGGCTTGCATAACTCAATGAAGCTATGAGCTATGCTGTGCAGGGCCACCCAAGACGGACAGGTCATAGCAGAGAGTTCTGACAAAATGTGATCCACTGGAGAAGGAAATGGCAACCCACTCCAGTATCTTTGCCATGAAAACCCCATGGACAGTACCAAAAGGCAAACAGATATGACGCTGGAAGATGAGCCCCTCAGGTCGGAAAGTGTCCAATATACTACTGGGAAGAGCAGATAGCTAGTACTAGTAGCACCAGAAAGAGTGAAGTGACTGGGCCAAAGCAGGAGGGACGCTCAGCTGTGGATGCATCTGGTGGTGAAAGGAAAGTCCGATGCTGTAAAGATCTATTCTCCATAGGAACCTGGAATGTAAGATCCATGAATCAAGGCAAGCTGGATGTGGTCAAACAAGAGAGGACAAGACTGAACATCGACATCTTAGGGATCAATGAACTAAAATAGACAGGAATGGGGGAATTTAATTCAGAGGACCATCATGTATACTACTGCGGGCAAGAATCCCTCAGAAGAAATGGAGTAGCCTTCATAATCAATAAAAGAGTAGGAAAAACAATACTGGGATACAATCCCCAAAATGACAGAATGATCTCAGTGCGAATCCAAGGCAAACCATTCAATATCACAGTAGTCCAAGTCTATGCCCCAACCACTGGTGCTGAAGAGGATGAAATTGACCGGTTCTATGAAGCCCTACAGCACCTTATAGAATCAACACCAAGAAACGATGTCCTTATCATCATGGGGGATTGGAATGCTAAAGTAGGAACCAAAAGATAACTGGAATAGCAGGCAAGTTTGGCCTTGGAGTACAAAATGAAGCAGGGCACAGGCTGATAGAATTTTGTCAAGAGAAGACGATGGTCATAGCAAACACTCTTTTCCAACAACCCAAGAGACGGCTCTACACATGGACATCACCAGACGGTCAACACAGAAATCAGATTGACTATGTGCTCTGCAGCCAAAGATGGAGAAGCTCTATACAGTCAGTAAAAACAAGACCAGGAGCTAACTGTGGCTCAGATCATGAGCTTCTCGTTGCAAAATTTAGGCTTAAATTGAAGAAAGTAGGGAAAAACACTAGGCCACTCAGATATGAACTAAATCATATCCCTGATGAATATACAATAGTGGTGACAAATAGATTTAAGGAATTAGATCTGATAGACAGAGTGCCCGAAGAACTATGGATGGAGGTTCACAACATTGTACAAGAGGTAGCAACTAAAACCATCCCAAAGAAAAAGAAATGCAAGAAAGCAAAATGGCTGTCTGAGGAAGCTTTGCAAGTAGCTGAGGAAAGAAGGGAAGCAAAAGGCAAGGGAGAAAGAGAAAGATACACCCAATTGAATGCAGAATTCCAGAGAATAGCTAGAAGAGATAAATGAACAGTGCAAAGAAATAGAAGAAAACAATAGAATAGGGAGGACCAGAGATCTCTTCAAGAAAATTGGAGATATGAAGGGAATGTTTCATGCAAAGATGGGCATGATAAAGCACCAAAATGGCAAGGACCTAGCAAAGGCAGAAGAGATTAAGAAGAGGTGGAAAAATTACACAGAAGAACTATACAAGAATGAGCTTAGCGTCCCTGATAACCATGATGGGATGGTCACTGACCTCGAGCCAGACATCCTAGAATGTGAAGTGAAGTGGGCCTTAGGAAAGCTGAGCAACAACAAAGCTAGTGGAGGTGACAGTATTCCAGCTGAGCTAATCAAAATCTTAAAAGACGATGCAGTAAAAGTGCTACACTCAATCTGCCAGCAAATTTGGAAAACTCAACAGTGGCCACAGGATTGGAAAAGGTCAGTTTACATTCCAATTCCAAAGAAAGGCAATGCCAAAGAATGTTGAAACTATCGCAACATTGCATTCATTTCACATGCTAGTAACGTTATGCTTAAAATCCTACAAGCTAGACTCCAGCAGTATGTGGATCGAGAACTACCGGAAGTACAGGCAGGATTTCGAAGAGGCAGAGGAACTAGAGATCAAATTGCCAACATATGCTGGATCATGGAGAAAGCTAGGGAGTTCCAGAAAAACATCTACTTCTGCTTCATTGACTATGCTAAAGCTTTTGATTGTGTGGATCACAACAAATTGTGGCAAGTTCTTAAAGAGATGGGAGTACCAGACCATCTTATTTGTCTCTTGAGAAACCTATATGCGGGTCAAGAAGCAACAGTGAGAACTGGACACAGAACCACTGATTGGTTCAAAATTGGGAAAGGAGTCTGGCAAGGCTGTATTCTGTCGCCCTGCCTATTTAACTTATATGCAGAGCACATCATGAGAAAGGCAGGGCTAGATGAATTAAAAGTTGGAATTAAGATTGCCGGGAGAAATATCAACAACCTAAGATATGCAGATGATACCACTCTAATGGCAGAAAGTGAAGAGGAACTAAAGAGCCTCTTGATGCGGGTGAAGAAGGAGAGTGCAAAAGTTGGCTTGAAACTCAACATTAAGAAAACCAAGATCATGGCATCCGGCCCTCTCAATTCCCGGCAAATAGATGAGGAAGAAATGGAGGTAATGACAGATTTTATCTTCCTGGGCTCCAAGATCACCACAGATGGGGACTGCAGCCAAGAAATTAAAAGACGCTTGCTCCTGAGGATGAAAGCTATGGCAAATCTAGACAGCATACTAAAAAGCAGAGACATCACCCTGACGTATAGTCAAGGCCATGGTTTTCCCAGTTGCAATGCATGGCTGTGAAAGTTGGACCATAAGAAAGGCTGAGCGCCAAAGAATTGAGGCCTTTGAACTATGGTGCTGGGGAAGACTCCTGCAAGTCCCCTGGACTGCAAGGCGATCAAACCAGTCAGTCCTGGAGGAGATCAACCCTGACTGCTCTTTAGAAGGCCAGATCCTGAAGTTGAAACTCAAATACTTTGGTCACCTAATGAGAAGGAAGGACTCACTGGAGAAGAGCCTAACGCTGGGAAAGATTGAGGGCAATAGAAAAAGGGGACGACAGAGAATGAGGTGGCTGGATGGAGTCACTGAAGCAGTAGGCGTGAGCTTAAATGGACTCCAGAGATGGTAGAGGACAGGAAGGCCTGGAGGAACGTTGTCCATGGGGTCGCAATGGGTAGGACATGACTTCGCAACTAACAACAACAACATATAACTTGAGAAATAAGTTGCCATTAAAGTGGATGCTAGGAACAAGATGTATTTCATATCTCTTGACACACACTTATACAAAACAGGTAACAGCAGGTGAGACTGCCTTGTGCATAAAATTTTTCTTTAATTCACTGCAAAGAAATTAGTCCAAATATTAGACATCAAATGTTATTTGGTAAAATAAGTATGTCTTTATTTTCATAGAATGGCTTTTACACATATGCTAACCAAACAAAGCATTCCTACAATTTTATTCTCTACCACTTAACATGAAAAATTATTGGTTCTGTTATTATTTCTATATATAACAACAAGATTATTTCAATTGTTACAGAGCAGGTTTTGATAACGAATTTATAATAGCAAATAAAACAAAAAGAATCCTATAGTTATTCTATAATATTTCAGAATATACTGAAGTCTGCCTTTTAAATTTCTGGATCCCAAACATGACCTGAAATCTGGCATTTTGTTATACCATTTGCATTTTGTGGAGAAGTATGATACGATGACTGAAAGAAGAAAGAGTAAGCTTAGACATTTCTGTTGCTGAGCTCATTTTTGCATAGGGATGAACAGACTCGTGTTGAGCGTTGCCTAATATCAACTCAGACTAATTGTCTGCTTAGTTACAGAGCATTTTCGATGCATCTGGTTCATGCTGCCAAAATCATAGTCTTCTGACTGGTTTCAGGCACCTTTCCAGGACTGCAAGCCGAGGAAGTTCTTTCATATCATCTGCTTGACATGTTTACTTCAGAAATTAGGAACCTTTGGTTCTTTGCAATGACTTCTCTCTGATATTCATCCCTATTGAATTGAGGTTTCAACAGAGCCACCAAAGATTAGATCAGGAAACTCTGATAAACAAAGCATGAGCTGTGTCATAGGGGTATATTCCCTCTCAAACCCATTATTTTGGTCACATTAACACAGAATCCATATGATATAATAATTTCCAATTTGTCATTTTCCCCTTATAAATATACATAGGTTCATTTATATAAAATATAGGAAAAAAGGTAAGAAATAAAAAGCAAAGAAAATTAAAGATATGAAATATAAGAAATAAAAAAATAACAATCTTATTTACACTAAATTTTCATTATATCTTCCCATATTTTTCTATCCCTAAAAATTGTATCATATTGATATATTTTCTCAGATTCTTTAAATTTCTCAATCTCAATGTCAACATCCAGCTTGAGAATTCAAATAAAACTCCAGGTTCATTCCATTCCAAAAAGCTTACTTTTTATTGAATACACTGCATGGTTATATGGAAATAAAGCTAACTTTGTGGTTCCAACACTAATTCATAGACTTAAACAATAATTTTCCCATCCAAACCTCCAATGTCTTATGTAATCCATATCAACAAATTCACTTTGTTATGAGAACCATCTGCTTCAAATCCACACCTGTTCTGGTATCCTTGACAAGGCCTCAAGCTCTCATGGTCTTCAGCTAAATTGAAGAAGTTTCATTTCTCCATTTAACCCATTTGAAAATAACATCTCCTCCCTTAATCTAAAGGCAAGTTGAAATGCAGAGGGACATAGCTGCCAAAGTTTCATCCTTGACATGCTGATGCCCCCCCCCCCAAAAGAAGAATGGATCTGGAAAAGCATAAAACAAACATATAGACATATAGACATTGCTTAAAATTCTTAATAACTACTCACCCTCCTTACTGGGGTCGATTAGAGTATCTAGAATGGAATTTCTTTATTAGCTTAGTGGCTCTAACATTATCTGCTGCTACCCATTGTGCCTTTGCAAGTGGGTATCCTTTCCACCTTACCCGATATTGCAGCTTTCCCCTACAATATCTAGAATCCAAATTTCTTCAATCTCATAATGCCTTTTCTCCTTAACAGAATTGGGAAGGGAGGTTTCTTGATTGATCTCATTCTTGAACCCTGAATAGGCTTTAATAAGCTACAATGGAACACTGTGTAAATCCAGTTAAAACCCCTTGGCAATTGTAATTTCATAGTAACTGGGTTGATGATTTTTTATGACAGTAAAAGGACCTGTATATTTAGGACCTAGTTTTTTACAAGGTATTGGAAGTTTCAAGTACTTTATGGACAAATATACCTTGTCACCCACTTTATACTCCTTTAGAATAGCTCTTTTCTTATCTGCCTGTCTTTTCGGACTTTTTTGTGCCAATGCTTTGAGTACTCCAGGTTATGTGCTCTTTATGTTATCCATCCACTCTGTTAATGTTGTTGAAAAAAGAATGTCTTGAGGGATCTCAGGCATAGCTACATATTTGTTCCCTGTAGCTATTTTAAAAGGGGTAAGTCCAGTATTGCTATGTACTACATTATTGTATGCTACTTCAGCAAATGGTAACAATTCAGCCCAATTATTTTGTTGATAATTTACATAGCATCTTATATATTGTTCTATCATTGCATTCATAAGTTCCGCCGCTCTCTTGGTACAGGGATGAAATCTGGAACTGAGTCCTTGAGATGATCCTTTTGATCGAATGAATCTCTCCAAAAGTTTGCAGTGAACTGCAACCCCCTGTCTGAGATGATTCTCTTAGGAACTCCATGCAGTCTATAAATATGCTGCACAAACATTTTGGCTAAACTCTTAGCTGAGGGGAGCTTTGAATAGGCAACAAAATGTGCTGGTTTTGAAAACAAGTCAATTATTGTCCTTATTACAGCATTTCCAGCACTTTCAGGCAATTCCACAATGAAATCCATGGCTATTTCTTCCCATGGTCTGCTAGGATTAGTCACTGGTTGTAATAAACCTGGAGTTTTCCCAGGCATTTGCTTCATGGAAGCACAAACTGAACAACTAGCAATATAATCTTTTATGTCTCTTTTCATTTTTGGCCACCAAAATTGTCTTTTCACAAGATGAAGGGTTTGTACAAACCCCAAATGGCCTACTGATTTTGCATTATGTGCTCTTTCTAATACTCTTATCCTTTGACTATCTGAGATGTAAACTTTGGTCCCTTTCCATACCGTATCATATTTTTATCATTAGAGCATCTTTACGGTTCTGGAACCAAATATCTTGTTTCAAAGCCTCTTTAAACTTTTTCCTCAGTGAATCTACTGCTAACTTGGGGCTTTTTCCCCTGTGTGGAACCCCTCGAGCTGACACTGCAAGATGGCTGGGAGGGATTATGGAGTTTACTACTTCTTCCCTGGTACTTTTGAATTGAGGCATATGTGACAGAGCATCGGCCAAATATTCCCCCCCCCCCAGGTATATAACAAAGATTGAAATTAAATCAATTGAAATATTGAGCCCACCTTACCTGTTTTAGGGGACAATTTTCTTGGGGTCTTTAAAGCCTCTAAATTCTTATGATCTGTGCATACTTCAAATGGGATTTTACTACCCTCCAAAAACTGTCTCCATGTTAGCAGAGCCCAGTGGACAGCAAAAGCTTTCTTTTCCCATATAGCCCTCCTTCTCTCAGCATCTGATAACTTTTGAGAAGTGTAAGCACGTGGCTGTAGCTCTCCCTTCTCATTTTTTTTGTAGCAACACTGCCCCCACTGCCAAATCACGTGCATCCATTTGAATGGGTCTAGGTGTCTTAATAGTGGTTCTGCAGCAAAAAGCTTTTTTAGTTTTTCAAATGCTGCTTCACATACAAAGGTCCCCTCTAATGGATGATTTAGTTTGGGCTTAATCCCTTTTCACATTTTTAATAAATTTGTTATGGGTAAAGCAATCTGTGCAAATGTAGGACTGAGTTGTCTATAGAAATTTTCAAATCCCAAAAAACTTTGCAATTACTTTCCGATCTGAGGAGCTTTCCATTCCAATATTGCCTTTACTTTCCCTGGATCCATTTCTATGCCTCCTACAGAAACACGATACCCCAAGTAATTTAATCTGGTTTTATGAAAATCACATATTGACAATTTGGTATGCAGCTGGATTTCTAATAACTTTTTAAACACCGCTTGTATTAGCTTTATGTATTCGTCAGCGTTTTGCTGTAAATTAAAATATAATCTAAACAGACCAACACCCCCTTATATAAATATTCACGTAGCACCTCATTTACAAACTACATGAATATTGCAGGTGCCCCTTGTAACCCAAACGGCATCACTCTGAATTGATAACACCCTAAAGGGCAATAAAATGCAGTTCTCCACTCATCCCCTTTAATTCTTACTCTATATTAGGCTTCTCTCAGGTTCAATTTTGTAAATTTTTTCCCTTTAGTTAGGTACCCTAACATGTCTTTCATAAGAGGGAGGGGATATATATTTTCCACTGATATAGCATTGAGATTTTTATAATCCACACACATCCTTTTTCTCTCTCTAAATAATATAGGATTTTTCAGGTTGAATGAAGCCCTGAGCCAGATTTTTATCTAAAACCCCTCTAAGGTCTTCCATTTCTTTAGGCATCATAGCATACATCTTTGGTTTAGGAAGCTTAGCCCCTGGAACTATCTCTATAGCAAAATCCATTGGTCGATGAGATGGGAGTACATCTGATTTCTTTTCACTGAATATTTCAATTAAGTCTCTGTATTCTGACAGGACGCTGTTCTCTAACTGTCTGTCTGCTTTTAGTGTATTTGCTGCCAACACTTTTGATTTCTCAGCCAATGACTTAGACCAAGTATTCAGAGTCTCATGCAGCTTTTGTGGATTAATTACTCTTTTCCTTATTCACCACTTGTTGTTATTTCAATCTACTAAGGGATTTCATTTCTTCAGCCATGCTAATCCTAAAATCCTATTTTCTATCATCCCAGGGGCTACAATAAAATAAATGATTTCAATACGATTTCCAAGCTGGCTCAGTTACAGTTTCTCCCCACATAAGAGACCTATCTAGTTGTTCAAACCCCATGGTATGTCTCAACTTTCCGAGTCTTAGTTCCACTTTTCCTATTGTTTGCAGGCTGATCACATACCTTGTGCATCCAATATTGCAGTGAATGTCTCCCTTACTTCCAAAGAGGGTACAAACAGTTCTACTCTGGTAGTTATCATGGAAATAGGACCACTTACCATTGGGTCATCCTCCCCTTAGCTGTTATTCTCATATAACACAAGTCCAAGCTTCTCAGGAGTCAGAGTTCTCTCCTCCTCGCTGGATGGGGAAGAGATCTCTATGACCTATTGAGCGACTTTGGTTTGTTCTTTGGCACTGGCTTCTTTGTCTTAGTCTTGCTTGGAGCTCAATGTGTTGACATTGGGTGTGATGCAGGGTAATCCGCGGCTCAGTGCCCCTCTTTTCCACAATGGAAGCACTCTCTTCTACCAAGGGGTGTGTGTGTCTACCTTCTGGTCTCTGGAACATTTCCCTTGCTTCCTCGGCCAGCTGGGTGCCTCTTAGCTGCACAACAAAGTCAGTTATCTTGACTGGTGTGATGTCAGTAATCTATCAAATCTAATTCCACATTGGTAGCCAACTGGTATCAATCCCTGAGGAGACTGGGCAGTTCTCTGGGTAGGCAGTTGTTCCCTGCTTAATCCATCTCAGAATAGGTAGACCAACCTATTCAGGCCATCCTCTTACCCATGTTACCAGGCTACGAAAGTCTCTAATGTACTCATTACACTGATCCTTAATTTAAAATGCATATGTCTAGAACTTATCTTGAAACATGTTGTTCCAAGAAGTAATCAAAAGCATTCATTTCTATAAGCATATAATTTTGACTGCTAAAACAGTGCTTAGTGAAGTTTAATCATAGAGAAATACAGGTTATGTTCCAAATTTTTCAAAACTAATTTATGTACATATAGCAGCTGGTTATTCCCAAAATTTAGTACTGCATTGCAGCTGGTGTGAGTTTAATTATTAATTCTAAACCTGTCACTGCAGTATCTTCTTCCAGAAATCACATCAAAAATTAGGAAATAGCAGAGTCTTATAACCTCATACATTTAAAAAGTTTACCTAATATATCTAAATAAGTGGAAATATCAAGTGTGTTTACAAATCAGATTTATAGCAAGATCTCTCTAGCATGTATCCCATGCCTGGAAGAATATAATTAAGCTTCTCATTTTTAGTAATCAGTAAGAAAATTATAGTTAGACTATACTATAGTATCAGATTGTAAACCACCAGTGTTAAAATTGTTTCAATGAAAAATTGTGGAAAGCAGATGAAAAATGATTTAAAGGATATTGAGATAAAATTGAGTTGTTTTATCATCAGCTGCTCAGAATCAAATGCAACTGGCAATATAATAATAAATTTCAATTTTTAAAAAAGCAAGATCAGATAACATTTATATTTATGAAGCATATGCTTTTGTGTCATGGGAAAAGAAGAAATAAAATTTAGAATGTAAAAAAATGCAAAATAAATTAAGGAATCCTTTTTTAAAAATATGTAATATATATTAAGAATTACACATAGAAAGAATAAAAACTAATATAAACTAACTGACCGTAATTGCCTTAATTGTCCCGCCTCCTCTTTTTTGCACTCCAGTTCTCCAACCTTCCTCCCTCCCATCCTTGTCAATCCCCTCCTTCCTGGCGCTGCCGCCGTTAGCCTGCCCTCCAGCTGCTCCCCCGCACTCGCCCTGGGCCCCATACCCAGATCCGGCGCCTCAGATGCCTTCCCATCGCTGCTCCCCTCCTTTCCATCCCATTTGTCTGCCCGTTGTTCCTGTCTTCCACTATCTATCCCTATTAGTGCTATTTCCTCCGATTTCCTTCCGCGCTTGGATGTGCGTGCGCACAGCCACATCCCGTCCCTCTGCCTCGTCTGCCCACAACCAGCTGGGCTATCTGCCGGCTCGCTCCTGAACTCACCCCCTCTCCTCCTTGCAGATCCTATCCTTCCCAACGCTGCCGCCGTTGGTGCGTTTGCCAACTGCCTCATATATATATATGAACAGCGTTCCGGCACCTTTTTTCAACGGAATTTGTAGAACTAAAAAAAGTTCAGTCAGACATTCCAACTTCTTGTGAAAAAAAAAAAATCTCACAAGAAGTTGGAAGGTCTGTCTGAACTTTTTTTAGTCCCACAAACTCCGTTTCCTGCAGCAGAAGAGAAACACGCCAGAGCTGGAAAGCAGGTTAGCAAAGAAATGCTTTCGGGAAGAGGGAGGAGCTGCTCCAGGAGGAAAAGCAGCAGGAAACTGGGCTGCCATTTCCAGAAGGGAGAAGGGAGATGTGGGGCAATGCAGGGCAGCAAGCAAGTGCTGTTCTCTGCTCTGCATCCCTGCGCAGAGCTGCAGTGTTCTCCATTTTCCGAGAGACAAGCAACAAAGGACTGGTGGAGGGAGGCAGCCCGGTCACGGCGCAAGCCACGGGAGAGTTGGCGGAGGACAAGGAGGCGGCAGCTGCGCCCGGGCAGGGGATCTGTGGGGTGAAGCCTAAAGAAAGCCCCTTCAGTGGTGCACAGCGGCAGCAGAGCCGTTCACCATCACTCCCCCCTGGCTCTGAAATGGCAGAGGGGGACCGGGCCTACCCCCCCATCCCATCCACCTTAGCATGGCAGTCCGGTTTCGGAGGGGAGTGAAAGGTTGCCGATCAAGGAATGGCCTGGTGGCGGGGGGGGGGGAGTTCCGGCACTTTTTTTCTTACCAAAAAAGCACTGTATATATCTATGTCATCCAGGTCAGGGTTGTCCCAAAGGTGCTTTTTCTCCGACTGAAGAACTGAACTGAACAGAACTGAAGAAGCTTCTTGGATGAGAAGTGAAAAGTCTTCAAGGAAAAACAAAGTCCAGTTGCCTTTCGAAAAAGCATCTTTGGGACAACATATACATACTTTACCCTATCACTAATTTCTTAACTAAAAAACAAAATCCAAAAACTTCATTATTTGCTCTTTAACAGCAAAAATCCAATGAGGAAAAACAGATATAACCAATTTTCTATTTTAACTTTAATGAAAAAAGACAACCATGTATTTCTTCCCAATCTTAATTTTTGACCCCATCAAATATAGTTCCAAATCTTCTTTTCTATTCAACTTTTTTCTACCCTAAAATGTTTCAGAAGTGTCTGTACATCCAATAAGTAATATATGTCCTTTTTAGAATCACTTGTCATAAAGTCAGGAATTCAATAGATCTATTTTGTGGATCCATTAAGAAAAAGTTATCCAAATCACTTTTCTGGTTCATCTCTTTTAAGCAGTTTTATTTGTATATGAAAATTTTTCTCTTTGTTTGACACACTTAAATCCACATTCAAATTAATTTCAAACTTATCTGTTTCAGCTTGTTCTTCTTCTGTAACTTCATTGATGCAGAATCTATCTTATCAAGTAATTTTGAAGACAAAATTCAAAAACATCAAATATTTTTTGTTGTTCATTAATGAGGTGAATTTATTATTCTCTAGCTCCCTCTAGTGTTAAACCTTCAAGATCCCATTATCATGTTTCCTCTTTAAAAGAACCTAACAACTGACATTTCACACAGGAAAAATTCTTAGAAATTCTTAGAATTCATTCAAAACTATAATTACAAGACCATCTCAACTCTTAAGTTTCTAAAATCCATATCCCAAGGATCATTTTGCTCTTTAATAAAAAAATAATATTTTTCCAGAACTTATAAAAAACATTTAAAGTTCATTCTTCTAAGACAACTCACCCAATGAATACAATGAAATCTTGATTGTCCAAAGGGTCTTAATATTTTATTAGCATTAAAAATAATCCAAAAAGTAATTGACTGCATTACAATTCTGCGCTTGATTGTACCCTCAACTTCCAGCCTCTCAACTCATAAGCCAATTGGAAAATAACAATTCCTGATGTCTATTCATGAGGAGTGGCTGTTTGGAGTCACATGGGTTATTTCAATGCTCTGTCCTTCCTCCAGAGAGATTTCACTGGTCCAGATCTAGCCTCAGTTTCCCCCAGAAATGCAATCCTGTTGCAAACAGGAGATCGGCTTGCCATAGTGCTCACTGGTAACTCCAAAACTAAGGAACTCATGAATAATTATACAAGACAGTTTACACCAGAATTATATCATGCTCTTAGGGTTTCTAAAATAAAACTTAATCACATTTATGTACTGGATACTGTTTAATTAATTGATATAATCAAAAGTATGAGGAAAAACAAGTTAAAGTTTGGCTTTTTAGACTGAAAAGTTACCAACAATCCTTAGAATTAAGATAATAGAAAAGAATTAGAGAGATGATAGGGGAAACACTGGCAATGTAAGTGCAGGACTGATAAAATAATAAATAACTGGTTCATCATGTTGTTAATTATTTTTTTGGGGCGGGGGTCTCCAGCATTTGTACTTCAATGATATCTTGCCTATGAACATGGTATTTTTATTTTGTAGTGCTGCTCACAATGGCAAAACTCCTGGCTGATCAAGCAGAGCTCTCTGTTTCTCATTCTGCTGTAGTATTTTAAAAATGTCACTTAGTATCATAAATTCTTTCAGAGCTTAGCAGCCCACAAAAACTGAACTACCAATGTGATTTACAGAGCACTGTTACAGGCAGGAACTTATTGCCCTCATTTCATTTTCATTTCATTTCATTCTGTTCCTTATTTCATTTTAGCTTATTTCATTTTATTTTCAGAGAATATTAATCCAGTCACAGCAGATCATGGAAAGGTCAAGAAAGCTGAAAAACTGTTCAGCCAGATTCATTCAATAGTGATAACTGGTATGGCAAACCTCTGGTGCTTGTCAAGAGAAGAGGCCATTCTGAGAATGATCTTAGCTCTAGAGTAGATTATTTATGCAGGCTATGGCTACAATGGAGATTCGATTTTGTGGCAGAGTTCTGCATGGCTGATATCCTTTTGGCTGGCAACCCAAGGTTACCAAAACCAATTGCTGTAAAAATTATCTTTATTCTGCTCTCAGCATCTTTCCCAGCCACAGCTTCCTCTCTTATATACTGTACGTTTCTTCTAAGATGGGTTCTAAAAGGGAAGCCAACATGATTTCCTTCTGTCTGGGAACATTTTAGACATCAGTTTTTCATCTTGGAATTCTGCTGGTTCATTAAAAAAACATACTTGAAATAGAGGGTGCTCAGGCCCTATTATTTTCTTACATAGACAGAACTTCTTCTGCATCAGTTTGATATTCTGAAGTCAGGCTGATATATCAAAAATAAGAGATACTGTGTTGGTTATTATCACTGTAAAAACTAATGCTGGCAAGATGGGGATCAACAATTCTCAGACAAATTGATAGATAAGAGTTAAACAGCTATTTCCCATTTTCAAGGACAAGAAGAGAATAGCCATACTGACTTTAAAAGATAGCTTTAAAAAAATCTAGAATAAACTCTGAAGGGATCAGAGAAAGCTTGATATCTTACAAGAAGCAAACCTCTCACATATATATCACTTCCATTTCATCTGGAACAAACAATGTATCTAGCTGTGACATGCCTATAAGCGTCTACTATTAGTAAGTCCTTGAATACATAATTCTGGAAAGTCATAACTATTGCCCTGCTTGGTATTGACATGTGATAGCAAAATCTGTTTTCTCACGTCAGTATCAAGTTTAAGCAAAGACTGCAGATCTTCTGCACCTCTGCCAACCATCAGCCACATGCCTACTGCCTTGGTCTAATTTCCAAACCAAGTTTTAATCAAGCAGGAGGGAGACTTCATCAGCTTTGATCAATGATGGAGCGGAAATATAAGAAGAGACAATGTCCTCGAGGTCTATGACTATTTGCAGCCACCAACTTGCCACAGCTAACTTACCACGGCCAATTTGCCACAGCCAACTTGCTGTGGGACAACTTGCTATGGGTCAAAAGTTATAGTAATATCAAAGAAATGGTGGAATAGAATCTTTAAAGAAAGGATGCAAAAGGAGGGACAGAATGAAATGTGAATGGCAAAAACTAAAATATTTTTAAATTTATTTGAAATAATTAAATTGAATTGTTAAAATGTCCCACAGTGAGTTGGCAGTGGTGAGTTGTCCCATTCCAATGTCCTCGGATTAGCCAAGCCTGAAGAGTAGATGGGAGATGTACCTGGCACTTATTAACTCAAAAGAGTTTTGAATGAGAAAAAAGTGAGGAAGATAAGGGCTAAAGAGGAGGGACCCAATGTCTTCAGATGAAATTATTGTACAAATATTGAGTTGTCTCCCAGTATGAAAGCCAGAAAGGAAATAACTAAATTGCCATTGACTTGAAAAGTGCAAGCTGCTTCATAGCAGACAGATCTTCTGAGTATATACAGTTTCTGTATCAGCTGCAATGTAACAACTTATGCAGTCAGGTCTACGAACAGAACTGTTCCCAAATAGAAGGTTAAATGTTTGGAGAATTGAGATTTATTGCTTTGCTGGCTTGAAGTCTGACAAACATTTGCTCTGTACTCTCTCCAGGAGAAATCTATTGTACCTCAACCTATTGACTCCTCAAGGATTGTTGCAATTATATTTCAGAAAGTACATGTAGCATACCTAGGACATAATCATATACTTCTATCTACCCCTTTGGGTTCTGTGTACATGCATATTAGCTTATGCAAGTTAATATTCTGATCAAATGTAATACTTTTGTAGTTTCTGGAGCCCTTATCAGTTTAATTGGTCTGCAATTATAACACAAAGGAAGTTTAAGTAATATTCTGTAAGTTCTTAGTGAACTTACAAAATCTGAAAATATATCACTTACCATTGAATTCTGTTAGTAAGGACAGAAATGCACATGACCAGGAGGATAAGAGTATACAGCACATAAATGAAACTGATTAAAACATACTAAATTGGAACAAAGCAAAATAAGACACTAAGGTGGGATTCAGCCAGTTCGCACCACTTTGGCAGAACCGGTAGCTAATTTTTTGTTACCTAGGCCCAGAATGGACTTCCGGAAGTGGCATCCACACAGAGAACCGGTTGTTCACATATTTGAATCCCACCACTGCTAAGGTGGCATCCAAACAGATTGAATACAGACTACTTTGAACTCATTATGCTAATTTTTGGTGGAATTGTTTTGGGTTATTCACCACATTTCAGGTAAAATCCTCACAACGTGCTATTAATTAAGTTTCTGATGTTTTCTAGAAGCTCTTTCACCTTCCCTTCTCTCCTTCCATTCATTTTGGATGGACAAGGAATACAATCTCCTCAGATGAAGCTGTGCTATTTTTAATCCTTTTTAGGAGATGTGACTTTTATATATGCAGTAACCTATCATGAGATAAATCTAATATAAATCAGCATATATTCACTATAACCTTTGCAGTGGGATTTCTTTTTATGGAAAAAATGCCTCAGACCACACATGAACACAGTACCTCTCTGCTACCATATTAATAAAAACAAAAATATTTTTTTCAGACATTCACATAAGCCTGTAGAAATATGTTGCTACTTGAATGAATCAGATCATTAGAGCAGACATTCTTTAATAAAACCATTAAAACAATTTCAGGCTACATGGTACTATGCATCTATAATTTCTCTCTCTCTGTGTATGCATGCACATGTCCCTTTGAGTCAGTTTTAACTTGTGGCAACTGAGAAGTCCTTGCAGTTTTCATGGCAATGTTTTGGAAGTAGGGCAAAAAGAAAGTGACTGGCCCAGGTCACCTAGCTCAGCAATCCCCAACCTGCTTGGCGGCCCGGCTGGAGGGGAGAAGGGAACTGGTTTAATATCAGACACAAAAATCTACAAATGCCACAGGCCCTGCAATGGGTTTGTGGGATATTAACAGGAAAGGTTCTATTTACTACTTTTGTTCCATATTGCACAACCCCCATGATTGGGCCTTATACCTACTCATTACCTACTATGATGGGCCAGCAAGAGCCACAATGTGGTAGTGGTTAAGGTGTGGGGAAATTTCTTCTTCCACAGAAATTTCCTGGGTTATTCAAGTTATTTCCTCTTAGACCAACTTATCTCACACGGTTGTTAAATGGAGGCAAGATAACTACATGTGGACTTGAGCAATTCAATGAAAGACAGGATTATAAATCCAATCAATAAACAAGCAACAGCATGGATTGTCCTAACATTTTGAACTACTAATCTATGTTGATTTCCTCACCAATGACACATGGCATATTCTATAGAACAGAACAGAACAGAACAGAATAGAGCTGGAAGGGACCTTAGAGGTCTTCTAGTCCAGCCCCCGACACAAGCAGGAGGACCTATACCATCTCAGACTAGTGACTGTCTAGCCTCTTCTTAAAAATCTCCAGTGATGGAGCGTCCACAATTTCTGGAGGCAAGCTGTTCCACTGGTTAATTGTCCTCACTGTCAGGAAGTTTCTCCTTAATTCCAGGTTGCTTCTCTCTTTGATCAGTTTCCAACCATTGTTTCTTGTCCTGCCCTCTGGTGCTTGGTGAATAACGTGACCCCCTCTTCTTGGTGGCAGTCCCTCAGATACTGGAATACTGTTATCATGTTGTCCCTTTAGACTAGCCAAACCCAAGTCCTGCAACCGTTCTTTGTATGTTTTAGTCTCCAGGCCTTAGATCATCTTAGTTGCTCTTCTCTGAATTTTTTCCAAACTCTCAACATCTTTTTTTGTGATATGGTGACCAAAATTGGCTGCAGTATTCCAGGTGTGGTCTTACTAAGGTTTTATAAAGTGGTACTAATACTTTGTGTGATCTTGATTCTATGCCTCTGTTTATACAACCCAGGATTGTATTAGCTTTTTTGGCTGCTGCTGCACATTCCCGGATCATAGTCAAGTGATCGTCCACTAGGACTCCAAGGCCCCTCTCACAGTTATTGTTTTTAAGCCAGGTCTCGCCCAATCTATACTCGTACCTTTGATTTTTCCTGCCTAAATGTAAAACTTTGCTTTTCTCCATATTGAAACTCATTTTGTTGGATAGGGCCCATTGTTCAAGTCTGTCAAGATCTTTTTAGATCCTGAGTTTGTCTTCTGGAGTGTTGGCTACTACTGCCAGTTTAGTGTCATCTGCAAATTTGATGAGTTCCCCTTCAATTTCCTCATCTAAGTCATTGATGAAGATATTGAAGAGTACTGGGCCCAAGACGGAGCCTTGTGGTACTCCACTGCTTACTTCTCTCCATGTGGATGTAGTGCCATTGAGGACTACTTGTTGAGTATGGTTTGCCAGCCAACTACAAATTCATCTGGTGGTGATGTTGTCTGTTCCATCTTTTTCTAGCTTACCAAGGAGTATGTTGTGGTCTACTTTATCAAATGCCTTACTGAAATCTAAGTATACTATGTCCACAGCATTTTGCTGGTCTACTAATTTAGTCACTTTATCAAAGAATGAAATAAGATTGGTTTGGCATGATTTGTTTTTAACAAACCCGTGCTGGCTTCTAGTTGTTTGCAGATCTATTTTTTTATTATTTTTTCTAGGATCTTCCCAGGTATTGATGTTAAACTTATTGGTCTGTAGTTTCTTGGGTCCGTTTTTTTCCCTTTCTTGAAGATGGGAACCACATCAGCCCTTTTCCAATCCTCAGGTACTTCCCAGGTGCTCCAGGATTTATGAAAGATGTGGTGCAATGGTTCTGAGATAACATCTGCCAGCTCCTTCAGAACTCTGGGATGTAATCTGTTGGGTCCCAGTGATTTATATTCGTCAAGGTCAGATAGGTGTTCTCTTACCATTTTGTTTGCTTATTTTAATTTTTTTTCTAGTTTGTCTTTTGTAGTGGTTTTTTTGATATGTTGGGCTATAGTTTCTTTTTGTGTGAAGACTGATGCAAAGTATGAGTTAAGCAACTCTTCTTTCTCCCTGTTGCCTGTTATTTCCTTGCCATCTCCTCTCTTTAGTGGTCCTACAGTTTCCTTGACTTTTTTCTTGTTGTTAATATATTGGAAGAAACCTTTTTTTTTATTATCCTTGATATCTGTTGCAAGTCTTTGTTTGTTCTGAGCCTTTGCTTTCCTGACTTCATCTTTGCATGTTCTGGCTGTCTGCTGATAATTGGCCTTAGTTATGTGCCCCTCTTTCCATTTTTTATATTTGTCCTTTTTGTCTTTCAGTTTGTCTGAGAGATCTTTGTGCAGCCATATTGGTTTCTTCTTGAATTTCTTGTTTTCTTTTTCAGTGGTATTGTGTTGATCTGAGCTTTTATGATCACATTTTTCAGTTTCCCATGCTTCTTGGGTTGTTTTCCCCTTTAGGATTTTCCCCATGGGATCTTTCCTAGGTTCTCTCTGAGTTTATTAAAGTCAGCTCTATTGAAGTTTAAGACACTGGTTGGGTTGTTTTCTATTGCTAGTGTTTCCCTTATATTAAATTCCAGTATGACATGGTCATTTTCACCCAAAGTTCCGGCAACTTCAACTCCCTCTATCACTTCTTCTCTATTAGTAAGAATTAAATCCAGTATAGCTTTTCTTCTAGTTCCCTCCTTCACCTTTTGGCTGACAAAGTTGTCGGCTAGGTTGGTTTGGAATCTGTTTGATCTCCCGCTTGCTGCAGACTTTGTCTCCCAGTTGATATCTGGATAGTTGAAGTCTCCCATTACTACTGTGGTATGCTTCCTACATACATTTGTTAACTGGTTGGCAAAGAGTTCATCTATTTCTTCTGATTGGTTGGGTGGCCTGTAATATACACCTATGGCAATGTAACTTTTTTTCTCTTTTATATTGACCCATATACATTCTGGAAAGATTTTATCTTTGATCATGTGCATTTCTGTAGATATGTAGTGTTCTCTTACATATAGTGCAACTCCCCCTCCTCTTTTTGTAGACCTGTTTCTTTTGAACAATTTGTATCCATCCATCAGTCCCTTTCATTCATGGTTTTTGTCCCACCAGGTCATACCCTCCCTCATGTACTATTGCTTCTAGTTTGCCCTGTTTGTTCCCCAAGCTTTGAGCATTTGTATATAAGCATTTAAGACTTTTATGCCTGTCTGTGGGTATGTTTCCTGTATCTCCTGATTGTTGTTTGAGTTTTTCTTTTTTCTCATCACTGCCTACCTCATTATTTGATTTGTTTTCTTGGGATTTATGATTGGTTTTGTGTTCTAGAGATTCTAAAGATTGGTCACCCTTCTCTCTCAATTTTAGTTTAAAGCCCTCCTGATGAGTTGGACCAGTCTTTTTCCGAGTACATTTTTCTCTGTTTTCGTGAGATACAGCCCATCCCTTGCCAAGAGTCCTTTGCATAGGAAATGCAGACCATGGTCCAGGAAACCAAAGTTTTCTTGGCGACACCAACCCTTTAGCCAATGGTTTATTTCTAGAATTCTTTTTCCCTCAATGGGTATTGGCCTTTTGTTGGGAGTACTGATGAGAATACTACTTCTGCTCCTAGCTTCTTAACTTTATTGCCTAGTTGTTTGTAATCTCTCACTATTGTACTCAGATTCTTAGTTGTGTCATTCATCCCAATGTAGAGGAGGAGGAAAGGGTAGTAATATGTAAGCCTAATTATTTTGGTTAGATTCTCAGCCACATCTTTGATTTTTGCTCCAGGGAGACAACATAACTCCATACCGGATTGTATGTCCGGTCTGCAGATGGATGATTCCGTTCCTTTGAGGATAGAATCTCCTATTACCAACATTCACCTCCCTTTTTTGGGAGCTGCAGTCTGGGGTACTTTTCTGTTTATCTCAGGTGTGTTTGTTGATGTGACTTTTTTAGGGATATTTGAAGTTGTTTCTTTGCTAGGTGTCTGCATGTTTTCTTTGAGGGGGAGGTTGTGGGTCTGCGTGTTTCCATCTAAGGGGAGAAATCGATTGCTCAGCTTTAATGGGGCTACTTCTGGTTGGGTTGGGTTGGGTTGGGCAGCAAATTAGTTGTATGCTGCTTCTTTCTTTGAGTATTGTGTTTCCTTCTATGTGTGACATACCTCCATTTGTCTTCCTCCAAGGGTTTATCAGTAGGGTCAAATCCTCTGGGAATTATTTGTTCATTATTTGGTTCAGTTTGGGTATAGCTTTCTTTCGTAGATTGGGGTTTGGGTAGAATTGCATCTAAATGCCTTACTTTTTCCTCTAATAGTTCACATAGTTTACATCTAATGCATGTATAATTTGGGTGTTATTTGGGCATAAGCACATACATGGAACATGTATTGCATACCATAATAGTATCAGTCACCTGTTCCATGAGTTTGTTGTTTGAAAGTCCCTCTTGAATTATCCAACCATAACTGTGCCAATATAACACTAATGAGAATAAGATTAATAAATTGTCACATTTTTGATGCTTTGTAAGAATTAAACTCTTGCCAAATAAAGAGTACAGATTTTATTTAAATAATATTTTTATCAGGAACAAAACATTTATATACAAAAGTTATTTTGGGCATAATTTTTGAAATATCTCCTTAGCAAGCAGTAGTATTCTAGTTTTTTTTATGGACACATAAATATCTTTGAAGTCAAAACCCTACTTACTGTATATTAGTTTTCTAGCATTCTCTGTGAGCCTGAGATTATTTAGGTAAAAAATTAGGAAAAAGTCAGTGTGGGATAAATATATACAGCAATCAAATGTGCTAAGCAATGCAGTGAATTCATTAAGAAGTAAAATATAGAGATTAGTCCAAACTATAAATTATGAGAAAACAAATTCAGATTCAGGCATCCTTATACAATTGATGGTCCTTGCCAGCAGAAAAGGAAAAGCAGAGCATGTTACAGACAATAATGAGTGGTCCCCAGGAGGCAACTACAAACAAAATCAGTCAATGTTCTTAAAATCAAGGATTCAAAACCTTCAAGCTGTTCGGAGAGCCCATTTTCTGAACTATTTTTCTTTTTAATTTCAAGTTATTTTTTAAAGCTACCCATAATTTTATACAGGAAGGTGATATAGGGAAATCACATTAACTCTGTACTGTAGGTCATAAATCTTCATCTGCCCTAATTACCTGAGGAAATTCTTTTTAGACAAGGGAAAAAACTTCTTTAACTGGTAGTTTAAAGAAGAAGAAAATCCCATCTGTCTACTATTCTGTCTACTGCATAATGTCTAAAAAAGCCATGGTGAATGTACGGGCAAATTCTACTGAAACACACAACACACACACACACCCAAGGTGGCAAGGAGTCATTATTGAGGAAAGTTATAAGATGGACCGGAGTTCCAAATTTTGTGAAAGCCTAAGATGATTTTCTTCAGGGGATATGTGACCCCATTCAATATAAGAGGATGCATTTCCCTCAAATGGAATAAGAATACATTTTTCCAGGAATGTGCTGCATCCAATAATGCATGATTCCACAAGCCACAAACAAGATATAATACAGCTGATGCTGTATACAAATGACAAACTGCAACCAACTGACTCAAATTTCTGAACTACCAATCCTACTGTGTCTGGTGGTTGAAATACATGAGTAATTGCACTGCTACTTTGAAATGCCACTTTGAAATATATATTGCAGCTTGTAAATACCAGGAAATTTGAATCAATAAAAATGTACTCACAGTGTGTTGCTTACTAAAGGGATTGTGTGAAGTCCATTTTAAAAGTGTAAATGGAAAATTAAAGATATATACTAGAGAGGGATGAAAAAGAAAACTTCCCTCAATTTGAAGGGACTCTGATCTTTCCCACCTTTTAACATGCTTTCTGTATTAACCTGCAATTCACAGCTGAGGCAAACTGAGTTACCTGGGTGATGGTGATGGTGGTGATGGTGGTGCCTGCTGTCACTGGGTAGGACAGGGTTGTTGTTGTTTTTTAAAAATGAAACCAAACATGAGGTAGTTAAAAAGTCACTCATTTATTTGGAAAGCCCCTTGAACAGGCATCCAGGGTCCTATGAAGTAAACAAAAAATGTTTCTAATGGTCATAAAATGAGAGTGTTCATATATCTGCAGGATTTCATAGAAATTACAGTAAAGGTCCTAAAGTTCCTATGAGTAATTAAAAGTTGCAAATTAGCAAATAAGCTTGGAAAAGTAAACAAAGACTTGATGTACCTTTATACAGTCTAGGCTGATCTATTTTGATAAATACCCTTTAAATTATTTATCTTGATATTGTGCAGTATAACACAATGCCTCTTGTAAAAGTGACAAAGGAAATCTTGCTGCAGTGTTGTATACTGCAATTAAATCTTCCCTGACAGTGAAGGGAGGAAGGACACTAATAGTAATAATTTGCTCTATAAATTATTAGACTTCAGGACTGCATAGCACACAGAGTGCAGATATGCATGAATCAAAGAGAAGGCCACATTATTTGGATCCTGACTGGAAAGACATCTGGGATTGTCAACATGGCATAAGTGGGTTGCTGGAGCTGCCTCATCCTGGCTCATGGGAGACGATTGTTGCATTTTCTAGAATTTTGCAAGCTGATTGAGAGCAGAACTGAGCCACAACTGCTGGTGGCCAATCAGTTGTTCAGCAGCTAGCAGTGTGGCTACATACAAGCAGTGACAATGGGCCTATTTATTTAAGGATTGATGGAGGAGGAAGGAGACACCCACCTGGCTAGCCAAATCAATCTAGGCAATTATGAGATGACAGATGTTGCAATCAGATCACAAACAGATGTAAATAATATTTTTTGAAACACTGATCTTCTAGATATATATGTTCTCAGCAACTGATGTGAAATAATAAGCATTACCAGTGGCCCCCGGTACAAAGTAACTAAGTTTATAATGTAACTAAGTAATCAAAGGGTACACATGAAAAAGCACCAAAATATATAAAAAGACATTAAATTCTGTGAATATTAGCTTTGTTTAGGCATTCAGAGAAAAGGAAAAAGTATACTGAAATCCTATACAATAGAGACGTCAACTTCCAAGTTATCCAAGACACCTAAGAGATTTTCTCTATTTTCCTATTTACAAAAACTTCTGGTACTAGAAGGTGAAGTTAGGTCAACATTCTAATCATTATTAAATCAGAAGGCTGCAGAAATTTAGGAAGTACCACAAGCAATAAAGTAAATCAGTAAAGGTTATAATCAAAGTAAGGAAGAAGAAAAAATCTACAACCAATACCAAAGAAAACAGATTTAGTAGTGTGTGTAAACTATCACACAATAGTCTTAATTTTGCATGCTAGCAAAATAATGTTTAGAATCATTCAAAGCAGATTAAAATCCTGCAAGGAAAAAGAGATACATAAGAGATAAACTGGAGAAAAAGATTGGTGATGCATGCTGGATAACTGAAAAGGCCAAACAATACCAAAAATAAGTACAGTAGGTCACAGGCTGGACAGAATATGGCAAAGCAGGCTAGTTCTAAGTCAGCAAAGGAGTGAAATTAGGCTATATACTCCCCCCTTATCTATTCAACTTATATGCTGAAGATAAGATAAGATAAGATGAGATGAGATGAGATGAGATGAGATGAGATGAGATGAGATGAGATGAGATGAGATGAGATGAGACGGGGCGGGGCGGGGCGAGACGAGACGAGACGAGACGAGATGAGACAAGACAAGTTAAGATAACCTTTATTGTCATTTTTTTACTGTGGGCACAACAGCACACATCAAAAATGAAATTTAGTTGCCTGCTCTCAAAATGAAACACATACATGACACACACCAAACATATACATAACAAATAAATATTAAATACTGTCCATCTTGAATATATAATGGAAGGAGGAAGCTTGAGAGTTCACAAGGTTAATGCTGTATGGAATGAAACTATGGCTGAATCTGGATGTTCTGCTATGGATAGCATGAAGCCTCCTCCCAGAAGGTAACAAGGAAAACAGGTCATGAAGAGGATGTGTAGTGTCCCAGATAATCTTTTTTTTTTAAGAACTTTTTTATTTTTTCCAACTCTCCCCCATACACATCAGCAAATATACCGCGATATTTATCACGTGTTAACATACATTCTTTTTACATTCTTATCTATCGGATGTTCTTAATAAAATAAAGTAAATACATACACATAAATTTTGGTGTTGCTCGTCCATTTCCCCTTTCACTGTATCCACACTCCTACTCTTTTTCTTCTCTTTCTTCCCTACTTCCCTCTTCTTCCTCTCCTCTCCTCTTTCCTTCACCACTCCCCTCCCATTTCTCCCCATTTCTCCTCCTCTTCTCCTCCAACCTTCCTACTTCCTTCCCCCCTCCTTTACTCTCTTCTCTCTCCTCTCCTTTCTTCCCTCTCATCCCTTTTCAGATACAATTCAGGAGTAATGTCCGAGCAACTTCTCTCTCTAAATTTCCCTATCTATATTATATATAATAAGATTGATTTTCTATTACGTTAATACTTCTATTTATTTGACCTTCTCGGTATATGCTTCTATAAATATATATACGACCTCCGGTTATTCAATACTGTGTCGCCTGGGTCTCCCTCCTTATCTCCTCCTTTTTCTTCCATCTAAATTGGTGTTAACTATCTTTTAACCACATTCTCTTTTCACCCAATCATAAAAAATTCCCCAAATTTCATAATACTCTGACTCTGTCTTATCTTTAATTATCATTGTTAATCTATTCATTTCTGCACATTCCAGTATTTTCCCAATCACCTCTCCCTCTGGGGGGGGGCTTTCAGTGCTTTCCAATTTCGTGCAAACACAATCCTGGCTGCCGTAATTATATGAATAATCAAATATGTTTTCTCCTTATTATATTTCCCTGGTAAAATACCCAGCAGGAATATTTCTGGTCTTAGTTCTATATGTTGTTGTATCATCTTTTCTATCCATGTTCTAATTATATTCCAATAAGTTTTAGCTTCTACACACGTCCACCACATATGATAGAAAGAACCTAGTATTTGATGACATTTCCAACATTTCATAGATCTGTCCTTAAACATTTTAGCTAATCTTTCTGGAGACATGTGCCATCTATAGAACATTTTGTACATATTTTCTTTATACGCAGTCGCCATTGTCAGTTTATAGTTTCTTTCCCATAGTTGCTGCCATCTATCTAATTCAATCATATATCCAAAATTCCTTGTCCATTTTATCATTGTCTCTTTCACTTATTCCTCCTCTAATTCCATATGTAGTAGATAACTGTACATTTTTTAAATCCATTTTTCTTCCGTTCCTGTGAGTATTTCATCTAACTCTGTTGTCCCCAATTTAAAACCATCTATTTTAACATCTTTTTCATATCTAGATTGTATTTGCGTTCTCATGTACCAATCCATCTTTATTCCTTGTTCTTCTAATTGTTGTTTGGTTTTCAACTCCCCCATATCTGTTAGTAAGTCTTTATATCTTATAATATTAAGCATATTGGGGTGTATTAGCGCTTCCATAGTTGAGAGCCAATTTGGAATCTTCAAATAATGCTTTCTCTTTATTTTCTCTCAGACCACAAATAAAGGATTCCTTATATGGTGTCTCTGAAAATAGCTATGTATTCTATTTTTCCCATACCAAATGAAAGCATGCCATCCCAACTGCAAGTCATGTCCCTCTAATGTCAATAATCTTGTATTCCTCAGTAAGATCCATTCTCTCATCCATGATAATGCTGCAGCCTGATAACACAATTCCCAATTAGGTAGATCAAACCCACCTCTGAATCTTGTATCTTGTAACATTTTTAGATTAATCCTTGCCTTCCCCCCCCCCTGCCAAATATACTTCAAGATTATTTTATTAAGCCCCTCAAAATATTTCTTATCTAGCCTTATTGGTACTGTTGAAAACAAAAACAATAATCGTGGTAATATATTCATTTTGATTATTGCAATCCTTCCCATTAATGATAGTTGTACATTTTTCCATTTATCCAAATCTACTTCGATTTGTCTTTTCAATTTGTGATAGTTATCCTCTTTAATTGTTGTACATCTTGCTGTCAGGTGGATCCCTAGATATTTTACCTTCTTTACAATCTGTATATCTAATTTTCCCATCAATTCTTTTTTGTTTTGTTTTTCGGTAATATTTTTCACTAACATTTTTGTTTTATCTTTATTAATCTGCAACCCCGCTACCTCACCATATTTTTATAATAGTTCTATTAATACAGGTCCTGTCTCTAATGGTTCCTCCAAGATAAATACTAAATCGTCTGCGAATGCTTGTAGCTTATATTCTTCCCTCTTAATTTTCAGATAATCTTATGGACCCTGCTCAAGCAACGCTTCTATGCTATGTCCTGGGTGGGAGGGAGGGAACTGCCAATGACCTTTTCAGCCATCCTCACCATTCTCTGCACCCCCTTCCTGTCTGAAGCAGTGATGCTTCCAAACCAGACTGTGATGCTGTATGAGAGGATGCTCCCAATCGTCCCCCTGTAGAAAGTGGTAAGGATAGGAGAAGGAAGATGTGCTTTTCTCATATGATGCAGAAAATGCAGGCACTGTGTCTCACTGTTGAGCGACCAAGCCAGCCTACTCGTTAGCTGCACACCCAGGAATTTGATGCTGGTAACCATCTCCACAGGTGAATCATTAATGCACAGAGAAGTGTGGCTGTGCCTGCCTTATATATATATTGAGGAAGGTTGTATAGGAGGAAAGAAAATAAATAATCTGCATTATGATGATGATAGTACTCTTAACAACTGAAAATGGAAATGATCTTTAAACTCTGAAGCGAAACAGCAGAGTGAAAAGAAATGGAACTAGAATTAAATAACAATGACAATAAGTAACAATGACAACAACAACTAGTCTTACAATTCATAGTGAAGATATTGAAATAGTGGATAGCTTCTACCTGTCAAAAATCAGTAGTAAAGGAATCAACAGTTCAGAAATATGACACAGACTAGCATTTGGTAGAATAGCCATGAAGGACTTGGTAACCTGTCCTTTCCTTCTATCCATCTTTCATATCCATCTATACCTACTGTATCTTTCCTTTTTAGTATCCAGATTGTGTTATTTATTGCTAATTTACTTTTTTCTGCCTTTTTTCCCTTATTGAACTTTTTTTTAAAAAAAAGAAGAAGAAGAAAAAAGAAAAATTGGTCTTTTTCCATGTAATGACAGGAGGTGGAGGGGGTCATGTTTCAGTTTACATTCTTCATTAGGAAAAATGCTGAATAAGTGAAAGTGTGCAATATTACCCTAGCTTTTAAAACCATCTTAAAACCAATTTAGTTCCTATTTTCATTGAAAGCAATCTTGGATATTGATTCTTGAAAATATTATGTATTTTCACTACGTTAGATAATATTCATTAGATCAGATTTGGTAATTTTTTAAAAAACAAAACTGTCTTTCTTTAAATCAGCCAAAGTAATAAGGACATTTTATGAACATTAAAAAATTCATAACTTTGGTATTTCTGTAGTTTAATGAACTAGACATTTATATCTATAGTTTACAAATCTGTGGTTCTAGCTTCAATCAATATCCAATTAAAAACACTTAGCATTATTTGTATATAAAGATTGTAAAATACAAAATTTGCTTGTTTTTATCAGTGATGGACAAATATAATAAAGTTAAATTAAGATTAACATGTAAATGTCCAGAATAAATGGTACTGGGGGAAAAAAGAAAAAATAGAGTTTTCAGGAGATTAACAATATCCAGATTTACTACAAGTATTTATTTGTTTGTTTGTTTGTTTTCAAATACCTTTATGTCCCTTTAACCAGTAAAATTAATGTAAATAATATTATAAATATCAATGAAATAATAATTAAACTATCAACAAACTATAAATGTAATACTTTCATATTATAAAATAAGCTTGGGAATCATCAAATCATTGCTTTAATACCTTAGAATTAATCTACACAATTGTCCTTATTCCATTTCCTACTTGAGTTGAGGTGACAAAGGAGCAAGAAGAAAAGGGAATTTTATCCGCGGGCATTCATCCTCAGCTGGCCCTCAGCCAGAGCTCCTCCCCCAACACTGGCTCACTGGTGCTCCTCTCCCAACCCCTCATTCCTGGCAATTCACCAAGGGACATTTGTCCCCTGCCAACTGGATGTGCGGGACAATTAACCACACATTCTGGCTGCCGATCCATGTGCCAAGGGCTGGGTGGATGAGGCATGCAGAGGATGCCAGGTAGGATAGCAATTGCTGTGCCAGACAATCAGACTGCAGCCCTTCAGCATAGTGGCAGGGCCATACAGAGCGGCACACATACAAGGAGAGGAAGAAAAAAGCAACCTCAGGGGAGGCAGTCAAGGGCAGGATCTTCTCCTTCCCAGCCTTTCAGGAGACAGCCCTCCAGCTGGTCGACATTAATGCCAAACTGCCAGGTCCTGGTCTACACCCAGTGCCTTCCCCCCTTTAAAAATAATCATTATCCCCTACACTGATCTGATAATGACAAATTTAATGACAATCTGATCTGCCTTCACCACATGGCCAGATTGGGTGGACCAGGGCTGCCCAAGCAGCCCCAGATAAGGACCACTTGCCCAGTCCACCAGATCACTTCACTGGAGCAACATATCTGCTTTCCACACTGAAAGAATCCACCTTTGAATTTCACCTGCCTTTAATTGGCACTAGTGCCCAAAAAGGAGGGGGGGTTAGAGGGTTTCCTGAGGGTCCATCTGCTGAAAGCTCTATTCTCCACTCAAAAAAATTGGAAACTGGAGTGGTACAGGAGCAGAGAAGGGAAGAATCAGGCTCTGTACTTCTATGAGCAATGCCCAACCTGAATAATCCATCAATTAGTGGAAGGGAGGGAAGCCTAATCAATACTGCATATTAACTTTCTGTCAAAGCAGAGTTACTAATTAAATGCACCTGTGTATACCCTGAAGCTCTAATTCCTGCATCTTTCAATACCTACATGACATCCCTCCTCCTACACTGAGGTATTCATTTTCTCTTGCTCCCAACTTGAAGGCCTCCATGCATCTATGTTATATCCCACTCCAGTCTATAGAGTTGAAATTGATTACAGCTCATCTTGCACCACTTCAAAGTAATTCTGGCCAGAGTGGAAGGCTTGGTGCTTGGACAATGTTCATGTTGGGTTATGCTTTTTATGCCAATTGGTTTTCCCATCTGAATATGGCTTAAATAAAAGATACTTATTGACACAGAATTGGTTATCTTCAAAGCTTCCCTCTCTTGTTAGCAGGGGAGAAGCACTGGCTTATTCACTCGCTCGCACACAAACCGACATTTA
The DNA here is from genome assembly GCA_023970755.1 of Azemiops feae. Taxonomy (NCBI): domain Eukaryota; kingdom Metazoa; phylum Chordata; class Lepidosauria; order Squamata; family Viperidae; genus Azemiops; species Azemiops feae. The sequence goes on from JALGBA010002069.1 coordinate 172,389, forward strand.
AATCAGCTAAAATGCACTTTGTGTCTTAGGCCAGTGGGGAAGGGGAAGAAAGGGCATGATGTGTGTGTGAGAGAGAGTCTTGCACCCATTGCTAGGCCCAAAGTTGGTTTTGTTTTTGTTTGGTGGCCCTTACTTCTGCAAAATTTATGCCTTCAATAGTGCGGGTGCTGGAGGGGGGGGGAGAGAGAGTAAAGTAGGACACACTGGCAAGAAGGCGAAACTTTCTTGTTTCTGTCTGAAGGATTGGCTGTTTATGTGTATTTTAAAGAACTGCATAGGAGCAGTTGTGTGTGTATATCTAGATACAGATTGGTTAAAATCACAAAAGTGATCTTTTAGGATGTGATTATTGTACTAATTTGGTTAGACCTCAAGTTCAAATGCACAAACTTTCTGATGCCAAGGGGCCCTTCAGAGTCTTTGGATGGGTGTCAGAGCTCACACTCCCCAAAGTCAGTGAGGCCACAGTAAAAAAAAAGGCATCAGGGTTCCAGCCTTGGCCTCCTTCTCTCCATCTATCTCTACCAAAATAAACAGCTCTGCAAAACTTCAGAGGCAGACAGAAAGGCATTTTTCTCCTCCTCATGACCTGAGCTATTCCACTCCTCAGAGATAGAGGAGAATAGATAAGGAGGGCAGCATAGCAGTTGAATCTCAGTGTGGATATGAGGGCAGGGATGAGAGTAAAGGGGACAAGCACAGAACCAGTCCAACCGAAGGGAGACATTGGAGATGGAAGCAGAGTGGGAAGCAAATTTAAAACAATATTCCTAATCATAAGAGCTGCCATGCAGCCAATTGCCTTAGGACAAGTGTCCCTCCACAAATTGCCAGGGATGAAGAGATGGGAGAGGAGCACCGGCAGACCAGTGGTGGGGGAGGAACACCAAGCGGAGCACCAGCCTAGTGTAGAAAGAAAAATCTTCATCAAGGTCCAGTCCAAGCTGGGAATAAACTGGAAGGTTTTTCAGCTTAGAATCCAAATAAATCCCAATGAGACTCTGAACACGAGGCTTTCTGCATAAGAACACAGTTTTATTCCTTTGATCAAAATTATAGGCTGGGCACTCCGCTGTCCTTTAGACAGCAGAGAGAAGAGGGCACCTAATCAGAAAAGTTTTTGCTTTTTATAACTAATACACATCACAAGGTTCCTGCGCATCTAAAGAGTTCCTTTGAATCTCCTTATCTGTCTCAGCGTTACATTTCTGCATCTCTAAGCTTGGCTACACAATAGCTCAATAGCTGGCAATTAGCCCATTAACTTTGTTACTTCGCAGGCCGGTAGAGAGCTGTTACATTTTAAAGCCACTGCAGAGAAGTGAGGAGGGAAAGATTTACAATCCAAGGAGAGAGGGGGTGGGGTGGGAGACGAGCGAAGTGTTGTAGTTTCTTAGCTAGGCTTTCTATTTCTGGAAACAACATAGTTTAAAGTTGCAGAAACATTTTCTTTCTCTTTGCTCAGCACAATTTAGAATACAATGGAGCACATACAGAAAGCAAGCAAGAATAAATGGACAATAGCTGGGCTATGTTATACATGAAAGATTGATTATACATAAAAGATTATATTTTAAAAGATTATACTTGCCTTGATCTCTACATTTCCTCCCTTTTTGGGAAAACAGAATGCTTTCTATTTTTGAACTAATAGCGCATATTCTTCAGGTAGTGGCATCTTGTGTCTGGTTATATATGCAGGTAGATTTTGTTCCCTGACAGATATAGTCAGAATGGTAAATCAGAGTTTTAGTAAGTTTAGCTCCTGTACAAGTGGTTTTTATACACTTTTGACAGGATGAATTGTCATCTGATTTCACGCCTCTCTTTGCTCTGTGAGAAATATGAAATTGTAAAGCACACTTGCCTATCCATCCCCCAGTCAGGTGAATGTGGATGTTGCTGTTCCACACTGGAGGGGAAAGGGGATGGCAGGTTGCATTTTCAGGGAGGGACAGATCCCTACCCTCAGAGTGCGAGCTGCCACTCTGCATAGATATTTGGGTGCTTGGGACAGACAGTCATTAATCAAAGTCTGTTCCCAGCAATTGTGTTCTCCTGGATAACATGGGTGTGTTCTCTGAGTGATCAAACTTCCAGATCATTCATTCTTATTACTATTCATTACATATGAACATTTTCCCTTATAAGTTCCCATTCCCCAAGCTCCTTTTTTATGCAAAAGAGAATGAGACGTGCCAGGTCTCCAAACTCCAAGGTTGAGAAAACAAAGAACGCCAGTAGGGCCCTCCTTAGAAGTAATTGAGTTCAGGCTCAGGATCATCAGAATCCCTTTCAGATGGAAAATGCTGGAACCATAGTTCATAGTCATCCCTGGTATATTCCTCATCTGATGGCAATACGTCATGGGATATGGAGCCCTCGATGACAAATAAATCTGGCAATGCCTCTTATGGAAGGGAAACAGCAAAAGACGTTGGAAAATGCAGCAGTTTTCTTTTTCAGTATATCAAGCAGCAATAATCCAAAGCGATAGGCAATTCACGATGAAGGTAAACAACAAGGAGTCGGGAGTCAAGGTCTTCAAAAAGATTTCTTGGTGACGCTGGAGTTCATTGCAAATGTAGCTTCAAATCAGTGATGGGTTGACACCCCCACTGGGGTGCTGGAATCTTCTTCAATCTGGAAATGTGGATCCATGCCTCCGACTTTAGCAGCTGTGGATGTGCTGAGAAGAACCTGGAGAGGATCTGACCACTTGGCACTGGTTGCACTCAGGAAGAGTTCTTTCACTCAAACCCACTCTCCAGGCTGGACACACAGTGGTGCTGTTGTCACAGGCAGTAAAGCGTCTTGTATCTGTTTGGAAATATGAGACAGTTTCTGGGCCAGTTTCTGCAAATATTGGGTTATATTTATTTCTCCTTCATCCCTTGATATTTGACCGGGATGAGAAAGGTCTACCATAGAGCATTTCAAAGGGTGACAGTTTCCACTGTCCTGATTTGAGTTAAAGCAATGGGCAAAACCTGTGGCCAAGGCAGATGGGTCTCTTGGCATAACTTGGCTAAATAGGTCTTTAATGTTCAGTTAAAACGTTCTGAAAATGCTGATGCTTTGGAGCGATAATTTGAGTAAAGGTACCAGGTGATTCCTAAGTATTTACTAACCCCCTGGATCACTTGGGATGTAAAGTGTCTGCCAATGTCAGATTCAATACTTCTTGGTACTCCAAATCTTGAAATAATTATTTCTATCATGATCTTGACGATTTCTTTAGCTGTTTGAGTAGCAGTGGGTATGGCTTGATCTCTACAAAACAAAATGGAGATTGCTTTAGAAAGAAGGGTGGAGTTTATTGAAAAGTAAAGCTAGACAGAAGTGTGGCTCTGGAAAAGCTGACCACATGTTGCTGGGAGTGGTGGGTTTTTATACCTTCTGGGGCTCTTAAGATTTCCTGTTCCTCTTTGAGGCTTTGTATTTCCTGTGTCATGTATTTTGACCTACATCTGAGTGTGCCCTTTTGGTATTGGTGGGTTAATCCTATTATGTCCCCAAAGGTCATGTCTTTTAAAGTTTGGGTGGGGTATGTAGATTTTAGAGGTCTTTATCTTCCTAATCTCATAGCTTCTAGCTTCCTGGACCCAACTTTCCTGAATGGATTATTACATCTGCATTTCTAAAAGCTGGTTTCTACTGAATTTTCTGGCTGGGGGGAGGGAGAAGTTTCTGCCTTTTAAAGATCTTCTCCATTATTCCTTTGGAGAAATATATTCTGCCTTTTTTTTTAATATTTCCCAAAATATTTCTTTCTTTGGATTCTTCCCACACTAGGATGAATGCTCATGATAGGCGAGCTATGGCAGGAGCCTGGGGCAAAGTGGGCAAGATAAGGTGACTGCATTCAATTGTTCTGGGAAGAGTGCTAGGATAAGCAGGAAAATATTATTTTAATGCCAGAATAGCTAAGGACAAGTGAAAACTGTCTCATTATGGACTACTTATGATTTAGGCAGCATCATGAAGACAGTATCAAGAGGATAGGTCAGGGGGGGAAAGTACAAAGAATATTAATGTCATGGTTATGTGCAAGCATAACTTATGGTCTGAAGGATTAATTATGGCATGGAAGATCGAGGCACAGGCAGTCCTCTGCTGACAAGTCAGACCAGACACCTTCTGGTGAAGAATACTGAAGGAGTCAGTAATATAATATCTAGAGTAAGTTCAGCTGGCTGAGGACTTCTTGTTATGATAATAAAAGACTTAGGGCTGCAACATTTTAACATCAGCTGAAATCATAGCCAGATATACCAGTTCTGGAAGAACTCCCCTGACTGCATGGTATAGGATTTCTGAGAGGCTGGTGAAATGCCAGCTGTCTTGGGGATTCTGCTTCTGTGCATCTTCTCCAGAGAATTAGAAGACATGAAGATTTAAACAATTTAGGACTAGATTTCCTGGCTGGTTGTCCTCCTCTATAAAGAAGTGCAATTACAGAGACTATTGGCAGAATTATTGCATATGGTATTATGCTCTATAAAATTTTAATAAGTAATTTCTGTAAACAAAACTTCTCACTGAAAAGCAATGACTAGATTGTTCTCCTTTCTTCCCCCTCTCGGGTTATTGTGGAGGTGGGCATGGCACTAATTTTGAGGTATTTGAAGTTGACTCTCTGCATTGAATGAAGCCTAAATTGATTGTATGATTTGTGGGGATTATTTGGGATTATATTTTATTATGCACCATTTTGAAAGTTAGAATATTTCGGACATGTGATGCGACACCTAGAAAAATATGGCATACTCCATTTAATCCTCCAGGGAAAGATTGAAAGCAAACGAGGTCCAGGCAGAAGAAGAACATCATGGCTTCAAAATCTAAGGGACTGGTTTGGACAAAACTCAGCAGCACTTTTCCGTGCAGCTGCTGATAAAAACAGGATCGCCAACATGATCGCCAACGTCCGATAACGGATGTGGCACAAGAAGAAGAAGAAGATGCACCATTTTGAAATATTTTTCATATCTGCTAAGTCATATATAAACTGATTTTTTTAAAGTATCTGCTTAGTCTGTTAACTCAAATTTTACCAAGTTCTACTTGAGACAGAAGGATCAATTATCTTAAATAGCTTACATGACATCTATAGTTCTTACTTGGCATGGGAAGGGTAATTATTGCTTAACACAAAATACTCAAGCCATTATTATAGCTTTATAAGAGTTTAAGCAAACACATGTATTATATGTGTCTGAGTCTCAGTAGAGAGTACAATTGGTGTCATATTCTGTTATGGATCCATTAGCAGCATAATGTCTTCTAACTACCGACCACACTAATGGTTTCAATTAGGACACTTGCAAAGAGAGGAGGAGAAAGGGAAGGAAGGGGGTTAGAAAGTGATCCATTGTTATTCATTAAAAGAACTACTGTCAGCACAAAGAAAGAAGCAGCCGACATCTAACAAACCCTTACTGGCCAATCTAACCCATTCAGACACAGCCCGATTACAACTGAGCAATTGATTTCTCCCCCTAGATGAAAACACGCAGACTCACAGCCTCCCCCTCAAAAGAAAACATGCAGACACCTAGAAAAGAGACATCACCAAATATCCCTTAAAAAATCATATCATGAAACACATCTGTGATCAACAGAAAAGCACCGCAGACTGCCCCTCCCAAAAGAAAGGCTAGTGTTGGTAATAGGAGACTCTATTCTCAGAGGGACAGAACCAGCCATCTGCAGACTGGACATTCAATCTAGGGAAGCATATTATCTCCCTGGAACAAAAATCAAAGATGTGGCTGAGAACCTTGCCAAAATAATTAGGCCCTTTACAAAGGGACGAATGACATAACAAAGAACCTGAGTACAATATTGAGAGATTATGAGCAATTAGGCAGAAAAGTTAAGGATCTAGGAGAACAAGTGGTGTTCTCATCAGAACTTCCAATGAAAGGTCAACACCCATTGAGGGAAAAAAACAATTCTAGAAATAAACCACTGAATAAAGGGTTGGTGTTGTCAAGAAAACTTTGGTTTATTGGACCATGGACTGCATTACTTACATGAAGGACTCTCGGCAAGGGATGGGCTGCATCTCATGAAAACAGGGGAAAATATACTTGGAAAACAACTGTCTCAACTCATCAGAAGGGCTTTAAACTAAAATTGAGCAGGGAGGGTGACTGATCTTTAGAAACTCTAGAACACAAAATCAATCATAAACCCCAAGAAAACAAATCAAACAATGAGGTAGGAAATGATGAGAAAAAAGAAAAACTCAAACACCAAGAAGGACATGCAGGAAACATACCCACAGACAGGCATAAAAGTCTCAAATGCTTGTATACAAATGCTCAAAGTCTGGAGAACAAACAGGGTGGACTAGAAGCACTAGTACATGAGAGTGGGTACGATATAGTTGCCATTACAGAAACTTGGTGGGATGAAACTCATGACTGGAAGATTCTGACAAGTACCTTGTCAGAATGGATGGATACAAATTGTTCAAAAGAAACAGATCTACAAAAAGAGGAGGTGGAATTGCTCTATATGTAAGAGATCACTACCTCTCTACAGAAATGCACACGATCAAACATTAAACCCCCTAGAATGTATATGGCTAAATATAAAAGGGGAAAAGAATGCCATTGCCATAGGTGTATATTACAGGCCACCAAACCAATCAGAGGAAACAGATGAACCTTTTGCCAACCAGTTAACATACAAAAAAACCTAATGTACTTCGGCTGAGTAGCAAGCACAAACCCCCTTCTATGAGTTAACTACAACCATCATTCCATATATAGGATTAGGGGGGAAAATTCAGGCCAAACCCTTGAGCATTGAGACCACTTAAACCCTAGCACCAAATATTATGAGCTGTATTATAAATTCTTATGTAGCAGGATGGAAAAAGTCTACATACTGGCAAATCTCTTCTTCAACACAGGGAATATAAATAGGCTTGTGAATCAATAGAAATTCAGTTTGTTTGATTAAACTCATGAATGTGGCAGGATTCCAGCCTATTGATTTAATAATTTATAATTTATAATTCTCCCTAACACAGGCACCTTTTATATACATCTTCCTCTTATGCATAGAATTGCTAATGGGAACTCCTCCAGAATATAAATTTCTGAACTCCAAATTGTTTATTTATTATGTACATCTCCCCATCTGCATACTTTTTATATGCTACATGCAAAGACAACCTAGGGAGTTTATCTAGGGGGGGGGATGTATTCTGCATACAAGTCCTGTACCCCAACATAAGGAAAGTTCCTTCTTTAAGAGTTCAACATAGAGGCCCATGTGCAGCTTCCATTGATATCAGTGGAGCTTGCTCATAGCAGTTCCTAAACTGGCAAGCATGGGGAGCAGAGGTATACCAATCTCTCTTCTCACCGATGATAAGAAATAATCTCTTCAAAAGCCTCAAAAAAAAAAAAAAACCCCACCATAAAGAAGCACAGAATTGCACCTACAGGAAAATTTGGGAATAGAGAAAAAAGTGGATTTGGAGAAAAGAGAAAACTTTATGGAAAACAAAGTTTTACTTGGATGCAAAGTTTATTCTGGAGAGTTCAGCTGAGTAGTGTGGTGTCAGCACTCTGTTCTCTTTGTTATACTAAAGACAGTGGAGACAAATCACAGCAATTACTTTCAAACATATGATTGCAAAATGATTTAGGTGTAAATGTGTTTGCAAGTTTTATTTTCTTTTTTCCACCCATGCTGCATATTTGTAAGGATTTACAAGGATTATAATCTCTCTGTGTTTTATACTTTATATGAACTAAATGATCCTGAGTGAACTGAATATGAATTTTATATAAATTGAACAATTCTGAGAAAACTGAATGATCATTGATTCAAAACTTTGTTGAATTTTTGGCTGTTTCAAAGAAGACTGTTTACACTAATGACAAAGCAAGACTGCAAATTTATGAGGATTATAAACTAATTTATGAGGATTATAATACTGTGCCCTAAACAGCAATAAGTCACTGCAAGTATCACTCTACTTTATTCAGAATCAGAATAAAGTTGGAAGAAACCTTAGAGGTCCTCTAGTCCACCTCTGCTCAAGCAGGAGATCCTATACAGTAGTGGGATTCAAATATGTGAACAATCGGTTTTCTGTGTGAATGCCACTTCTGGAAGTCCATTCTGGGCCTGGGCAATAAAACATTAGCTATCGGTTCTACCGAACCAGTACAAACTGGCTGAATCCCACCACCGATCCTATACCCTTTCAGACAAGTGACTGTTCAGTCTCTTCTTAAAAAACTCTAGTGATGAAGCACCCACAATGTCTGAAGGCAAACTGTTCATTGTTAGGCAAGCGGTTAACTGTTCTCGATATTAGGAAGCTTCTCCTTAATTCCAGGTTGCTTTTCTCCTTGATTAGTTTCCATCCATTGTTTCTTGTCTTGCCTTCTGGTGTTTTGGAAAATAAATTGATTCCCTCCTCTTTGTGGCAGCCTCTCAAATACTGTAATACTGCTATCATGTCCCCCTTAGCCCTTTTCTCTAGACTAGCCAAACCCAAATCCTGAAATCATTCTTCACATGTTTTAATCTCCAGGCCTTTAATCATCTTAGTTGCTCTTCTTTGTACTTTTTCCAAAGTCCCAACATCTATTTTGTAATGTGGTGACCAAAACTGATGCAATCTCCCAGGTGTGGTCTTACTAAGGCTTTATAAAATAATACTTCATGTGATTTTGATTCCATGCCTCTGTTTGTACAATCAAGGATTGTATTATCTTTTTTGGCTACTGCTGCACACTGCTGACTCGTGTTTAAGTGATCGTCCACTAGGATTCCCCCAGGTACTGTTTTGGAGCCAGGTTTTGCCTAATCTGTACTTGTACCTTTGGTTTTTCCTGCCCAGGTGTAAAATCTTGCTTTTCTCCACATTAAATTTTATTTTGTTGGATAGGGCCCATTGTTGAAGTCTGTCAAGATCTTTTTGAATCCTGAGCTTGTCTTCTGGGATGTTGGCTATTCCTGTCAGTTTAGTATCATCTGCAAATTTGATGAGTTCACCTTCTATTCCCTCATCTAAGTCATTTATGAAGGTATTGAAGAATACTGGGCCTAAAACAGAATCTTGTGTTACCCCACTGCTTCCCTCCATGTAGGTGTAGTACCATTAAGGACTACTCGTTGAGTACGGTTTGTCAGCCAGTTACAAATCTATCTGGTGGTAATGGTGTCTATCCCACATTTTTCTAGCTTATCAAAAAGTTGTCTACTTCGTCAAATTCGTTGCTGAAGTCTAAATATACTATGTTCACAGAATTTCTCTGGTCTACTAATTTAGTCACCTTGTCAGAGAATGAAATAAGATTGGTTTGGGGCTTCCTGTTCCAGTTTGCGGCGCTGGCGGACGCTCAGTGAGATCGCTCTCCCCGCCATCTGGTTTTCCTTCCTCGGGAGACCCTGGAAAGGATTGAAAGTCGCCCTGGAGGGGCGACCACCATTGGGGAGGACTTCATCAGATCGTGGAGGGGCGGCAGCCTCTCCGTTTGAGCTGCGGCAACTCCTCAGGACCGAAGAAGAAAAGAGCGGCCATTAACATGGCCGCTCACTTAGTCACACCAGCCGAAAGCCCAAAGCACTAATAAGCCTGATGAAGCAACTGGAGGAGTTGGGTGAGACCCTACCTTTCCTTCTCTCTTTCCCAACTACTTTCCTGTAAAAATCCTTAAAATACCCTTTCCCCCAGTTTAATTTTGCGGCTTCTGCTTACTCCGGGAACACAAAGCCAAGAAACAAAAAAAAAAAAAAAGAACAATAAGATCAAACGTCCACATACCTGGACTTGTAATATCTGGATACCTGAGCTCCCTAAAAACTCTGTACTTCTATAAAAACTTATTGTTTTACTTTTTTGCTAAGCTGGGAAAAGAAAGAAAGGGGAATATACTTTTTTTTCTCTTTTCTTCTTCTCTTGAACCTGATAAAAGTTCCATTCTGTGTGCTACTGGGGACATCTTGTGGTGAAATTTGGTACAGCAAGTGAAAAAAAATATTTTTTTTTCTGACTGGGAGATTCCTGAGACTGAAACTTGTCCTTGACAGCAACAAAAGATAAGAACTTGAAACAGCTGGGTGGAGAAAATATTTCTTTACAGTGGAGGTGGACAGTTATTGACTTTTATTAAAAATAGCCTCCACTAAAAGACTATTTGTAAACATCACAGAAATGGAGGAATACTACCCACAGCTTACTGTCAAACTTATAATCGAAAAACTCCGAGAGGTCACTGAGCTAGTGAATTCTAGAATGAAAGATTTACGTGCCACTTTAAAGCCACAAAACGCAGTTTCAACCTCATTAGATGAATCTACATCCCAAAAGGCAACAGAAGAAGATGGAACTAATAACAAAGTGGACTTTAAAGATTGCCAGCTACAATTTACCCAGAATTCCAACACTCAAATTTTGACCTCACTTAAAGACTTTACAACTACAACAACAACAGAAACTCAACAAAGCAATGCTAAGATGGAACGTGCAGAGGAATTACATACACAATATACTGAGATTCTAGACAACCCAGATGATCCAAAAACAACTACAATACTGAACATGACCTTTCATCCAAATCAGCCGAAGCCAGAAGAACAAGAAGACCAGCTTGAACGTATGATAAATGCATTAACTCAAATATGGAGACCTAAACCATTTGGCCAACAATTCAATTATTGTGAATGGACTGGCTTCCTTGATAGGCTGATGATTGGATGGTCTCCCCTGATTCAAATGATATATGCAGGAATGAAGGGAGAGCCACTTGAGGATCTAAAAGCTTTTTTATGGAAGCCAGCTTGGCACAAAAGGAAGGCCAGAATTAGACTTAAAATGGCTTTCTTTATGTGATATTTAATGGAAGAGCTTTAAACTCTACGTAATGAGATATGGAGATTTTAAAAGTTGTTATTTGATTTAACATTTAGGATCTATATCTATAAGGGAAATAAATTAGTTATTCAAATAATTGTTTTGAATTATAAATGGAAGATGGATTTAGAGAACAAAGGTTATTTTATGAGTAAGCGATGATATTAGAATGAGAATTAGAATATGACTGTGAAATAAATTAAGAATCTACTGGAATAAATAATAAATGTATTTTAGATATGATATTATTTTGCATGAACTAGGGAACCGTGGGTTATCTGAAACTTCAACATTATTGGACACTAAGACAACTGAAATATTGTAATTGAAACCAGACAAAAATCAAAAACAGGAGCTGGAGACATATAATTTAAAAGTTGTTTATAAATGTTTTAAATGATTGAGTTATAACTAGCAATTTATTAATTTGAATTTGGTATAATAACTAAGGGAAACAGAGAGGAAATTTTTGATGATGTAAACTGATATATGCATGGATAAGCATGTTATTGGATTAGTATTACCCAACCACCATGTTGCTTCCTTAAGTACCTGAAGTTTTGTAAAAATGGAAAATTAATAAAACTTGTTTAAAAAAAAGAAGGTTGGTTTGGCATGATCTGTTTTTAACAAACCTGTGCTGGCTTCTGGTTATAACTTTATTTGTTTCTAGATGTACACAGATCTGTTTTTTGATTATTTTTTCCAGTATCTTCCCAGATATTGATGTCATGCTGATTGGTCTGTAGTTTCCTGGGTTTGTTCCCCCCCCTTCAAAAAAAAAAAAAAAAGATGGGAACCACATCAGCTCTTTTCCAATCCTCTGGTAGTTCCTCATTGCTCCAAGATTTTTGAAAGATTTGGTTCAATTGTTCTGAGATCATGTCTGCCAGCTCCTTCAGAACTCTGGGATGTAATCCAGCAGATCTTGGTGATTTATATTCATCAAGGTCAGAGAGGTCATCATTTACACTAACTGCAAGCTGATATTTAATTTTTTACTCTTAGTTGAGATACTATTTTTTCTTTTCAGCTGAGATTTTATTTTTCTTTATTTCTCTCATTTTTTAATACATCTGTAGATTACAAACTATATCTAGAGGGCAACCTCATTGGCATTTAAGTTATATTTCAACATTAACCATAGGAGGAACCAAAATTAAGAACTCCTAGAACTCCTAGAACTGACAATGAGAACAATTAATCAATGGAACTCCTTTCTTTCAGAAGTTATGGATGCTCCATCACTGGAGGTTTTTATGAAGAGATTGGACAGCCATTTCTCCAAAATGGTATTGGATCTCCTGCTTGAGCATGGGATTGGATTAGAAGACCTCCAAGGTCCCTTCCAACTCTGTTATTCTGTTATTATAAAAGACTAACATTTAAGAATAGAATTTTTATTTTATTTTTTAAAAAAATTCTAAATTGTGAATTTTGGAACTGAAAATTTTTATTTTTAAATGAGCTTCTAGAATTCTTAAAAATTTTGAAAATCCTTTTAATTTTTAAAATAAATTTAATTTAATCCCCAAAAGGCCTGTTCAGGGCCAGGGAAGAACTCAGAGGTTCATCTGCAAGGATGTATTGAGGAATTTGCTGATTTTCTGATAGATAAAGTCATTTGGATTTGTTCAGAATTAGATGATGGCTTGAATACTAGTCCAGTGGAGATGCCTGGGGGAGGTCTTTGCTCCAGTTACTTGGGAACAGTTTGATCCTGTAGCTCCTGAGTGAGTGGACGGGATCCTAGGGAATGTGAGCTCAGCCACCTCTGTTTTAGATCAGTGCCCTTCTGACTGGTTAAGACCTCTCGGGAGATGATGAATGGATTGTTACGGGTGATGATTACTGCTTTTTTTGGGGGGGGGGAGGAGGTACCTCAGACCTTTAAGCAGAAAGCTTAAGAGGCTATCACTAGATCCCACCCAGATGGAGAATTTTCACCTGTTTCCAACATCCTCTTTGATGGAAAGGTTTTATTTTTATTTTTATTTTATTTCATTTTATTATTTTATATTCTATTATTTTATTTTATTCCAGCCTTTATTATTTTACAAATAACTCAAGGTGGCCAACATATCCAATATACCTTTGTCCTCCAATTTTCCCCACAATAAGCCTAGGAGGCAAGTTAGGCTGAGAGAGAGTAACTGGTCACCCAAGGTCACCCAGCTGGCTTCAATGTCTAAGGTGGGACTAGAACTCATGATCTCCCAACTTCTAGCATGGCACATTATCCACTAGACCAAACTGGGTGTTGAGAAGGTGGTTGCGCCAAGAGGATCTTGGATGAAATGGATTATTTAGACCTCTTTCATTTGGGATTCAGGCCTAGATATGGGATGGAAACAGCATTGGTCAGCATTGATGATCTCTGGTGGGAGCGAGACTGGGGTAATGTATCCATTCTCATTCTATTTGATCTCTCAGTGGCTTTCAATATTATTGACCATGATATACTTCGGGAAAAGCTCTGGTGGTTGGAAGTGGGGGACACTGTGTTGTCCTGATTCAGTTCCTTCCTCTGTGGCTGTTCTCAGTCAATGTTGATTGGGGCAATATATCTAGCCCTCAGTCCTTGCTTTGTTGGGTGCCTCAAGGGTCAGTACTATTGTTTGACATCTACATGAAACTACTAGGAGAGATCTGCAACATGGAGTAAGATATCATCAGTATGCTAATCATAACCAGCTGTACTTCTCTGCTCATGGTAAGTTATGTGATGCTGTGACCACCCTTTCTCAGTGCCTGGAGGCTGTTGCAGTCTGAGTAACAGGCTAAAACTGAACCCTGACAAGATGGAGTGGCTTTGTATTAGGGGCTCTTTGGTTCTTGGAGAATTACCATCTTTGGTTGTGGATGGGGATGTACAACCCCTGACCAACCTAGTACTTAATCTGGGAGTTCTCCTGGACTCATGACTTCTGAAGCAGGAGGCAGTTGTGGCCTGGAGGACTTTGGCACATCTTTATGTTACACCCATTCCTGGACTAGTGCGCCCTTCTCACAATCACCCATACCCTGGTCACCTCCTATCTGGACTATTGTAATGAGTGCTACAAAGGCTGCCCTTGAAAAGTATTTTGAAATGTCAGCTATTTCAGAACACAGCAGCACAAACAGGTTTACACAAGCCTAGACATGCACATGTGTCACTTATTATAAATATAAATCACCGGGGCCTGACAGATTACATCCCAGAATTCTGAAGGAGCTGGCAGATGTTATCTCCCAACCATTGCACCACATCTTTCATAAATCCTGGAGCACCGGGAAAGTACCTGATGATTGGAAAAGAGCTGATGTGGTTCTCATCTTCAAAAAAGGGAACAAAATGGACCCAGGAAACCACAGACCAATCAGTCTAACATCAATACCTGGGAAGATTCTAGAAAAGATAATCAAAAACCAGATCTGCGAACAACTAGAAGCAAACAAAGTCATAACCAGTAGCCAGCACAGGTTTGTTAAAAACAGATCATGCCAAACCAATTTTATTTCATTCTTTGATAAAGTGACTAAACTAGTAGACCAGCGAAATGCTGTGGACATAGTATACGTAGATTTCAGTAAGGCATTTGATAAAGTAGACCACAACATACTCCTTGGTAAGCTAGGAAAAGGTGGAACAAACAACATCACCACCAGATGGATCTGTAGCTGGCTGGCAAACTGTACTCAACAAGTAGTCCTCAATGGAGAGAAGTAAGCAGTGGGGTACCACACGGTTCTGTCTTAGGCCCAGTACTCTTCAATATCTTCATCAATGACTTTGATGAGGGAATTGAAGGGGAACTCATCAAATTTGCAGATGACACCAAACTGGCAGGAGTAGCCAACACTCCAGAAGACAAACTCAGGATTCAAAAAGATCTTGACAAACTTGAACAATGGGCCTTATCCAACAAAATGAGTTTCAATGTGGAGAAAAGCAAAGTTTTACATTTAGGCAAGAAAAATCAAAGATACAAGTACAGATTGGGCGAGACCTGGATTAAAAACAGTAACTGTGAGAGGGAGTCCTAGTGGATGATCACTTGACTATGAGCCACAGTGTACAACAGCAGCCAAAAAAGCTAATACAATCCTGGGTTGTATAAACAGAGGCATAGAATCAAGATAATGCAAAGTATGAATACCGCTTTATAAAACCTTAGTAAGACCACACCTGGAATACTGCAGCCAATTTTGGTCACCATATCACAAAAAAGATGTTGAGAGCTTGGAAAAAATTCAGAGAAGAGCAACTAAGATGATCCAAAGCCTGGAGACTAAAATATACAAAGAATGGCTACGGGACTTGGCTTTGGCTAGTCTAAAGAAAAGAAGAAACAGGGGTGACATGATAGCAATATTCCAGTATTTGAAGGGCTGCCACCAAGAAGAGGGGGTCACATTATTCACCAAAGCATCAGAGGGCAGGACAAGAAACAATGGTTGGAAACTGATCAAAGAGAGAAGCAACCTGGAATCAAGGAGAAACTTCCTGACAGTGAGGACAATTAACCAGTGGAACAGCTTGCCTCCAGAAATCATGGGCGCTCCATCACTGAGGATTTTTAAGATGATAAAGTTCTAAAGGCTAAATAGTATGATGAATGGTTGAGGGAGCTCCCCAGGTATAGAATAGGCAGTACCTGGCTCATCGGTAGTAACTATAAGAGGGATCTAGGTGTCCTAGAGCACCACTTAAATATGAGCCAGCAGAGTGCTATGGTTGCCAAAAAAAACCCTAAATAGGCTAAATAGTATGATGAATGGTTGAGGGAGCTAGGTATGTCTAACCTATCAAAGAGGAGGATTGGTGGGACAGTATTTGATGGTCTGTTACAAAAAAGAGGAGATTGACTTATTCTATAAGGCACCAGAGGGCAGGACAAGCTTGTTAAAGCTACTAGAAATACTGAGTAGCTTTTGGATAGTGAGAGCAATTAATCAGTGGAATAGCTTGTCTCATAGGGATAGGGTTATGGGTTTTCAAAAATAGATTGGACAATCATTTTCTGGGATGACATAAGGCTTCTGTCTCAAGCAGGGGATTGGACTAGAAGCCCTCCAGAGTCCTTTTCAGCCCTATGATTCTGAATTAGCTAGTGTTCTTTAAAGATTCAAAGCAAATACATAAATGGTCCAGCAGAAGGGGCATGTTATAGGTCAGTGATGGCGAACCTTTTAGACACTGAGTGCCCCAAAACTGCCCTGCCCCTGCCCCACCCACTCTGCCCCCACCCCAGGCTCCACCTCCACTCCGCCCTGCTCCACTCCGCCTGCCCCCTCTCTACCCTGCTCCGCCCCCACCCTGCCCACCCGCAGGGCCACCTACTGCCTCCACAGCCCACCGCAGATCACCCAGGCGGCCCTACAGTGCCATGGTGGCCACACACCCTCCGTCTGCGCCCTGCAGCATCATCTGTGCGCGACGGGGCGCAAGGGTGGAGTCTTGTCCCTGCTGCCCATCTGCCATGTCCTTGGCTGTGCTGCTCAGCACGGGCCGTGCCCGGGGGCAACTGTCCTCTGTGGGGGCTGCTGGTGAGGAGGGGGCTGTGGAGGGAGGCAGGGCTGGGGCAATGGCACGCACATGCCCATAGAGAGAGCTCTGCGTGCCACCTCTGCCATGCATGCCATAGGTTCGCCACCACTGTTATAGGTTCTGGCCAGTTCTATCTGGTGGGACTCAGGAGGAGAGCCTTTTCTGCTGTGGCACCACCCTCTAGAATATTATTCCCTTTGAGGTAAATAATACCAAAGCTTATTAACTTTTGGAAATATCTCAAAACATGGGAGTTTTTTTCCCCCAACAGGCCTGGAGATCCCTTTGCAGAAAAAGGTATGCAAGTAGATTGTACTGTTGTCCTTAAATTCAGGTCTGAGCCTGGTGCCAAAGCTGATGAAGATTACCAGACATGAGGTGCAGGATTGATTTCCTTTTATTGAAGCACTTCAGCAAAAAGAATCCCAGCCAGCAAAATGCCAGGACCCAGAACAAAGTTTTTATACAGTTTTTCAAAGTGGGATAAGGACGTATTGTCAAATAGGCAGTCAGCTCTTGTTATCAGCCTTTAACTGCTCAGGATTCATGCAGACGTTGCATATGCACACTTCCTGTTTTCCCTTTATCTTTATTAGGCAGGCTCTGCGCTTACATACTTCCTGTTTTTCCTTTGAGTGCATGCCACAACATAGCCTGGTCTCAATAGACAACTCATCAGTACTATGTTTTAGATTCTGATGTTTTCTCCCACAATCTTATTTATATTTATGTTTAATTATTTGTAATGGTTATGCAAGATTGTTTAATTGTTTTATTGTATGCTGCTCAGACCCAATGATTTTGAGATGGGTGACTATATAAATTTGATAAATAAATGAATAATATACATACCTATAAGGATTTTGCCTTTTTCTCATTGACTGAAAAGGATAGATTTCAAATTTCAGAATATATATGCAGAGTGAAAAAGCCTTAGGCTGCCAGCACAGTTCTTTTCACTGACTGACAATAAATTTCCATACTGTCAGCTGAAATTCTCCTCCTCCTAGAACGTAGTGAGAAAATATCCTTATTATAGTGCAAACATTCATTTATAAATGCTAATCAAACTGCAATCATCTGATGTGGTGATCTCTTGAGACATTGTTTTTGACTGGAGAGATAATCATTCCTGGACTGTTTTACAATTCTTTATACTAGCCCCTTCTGCCCCCAAAGAAAAAAGAAGAATAAATTGCTGGTGCACAAAACTGTTAACTTTCAGAAGGAAACAGGAGACTACCTATGCCAACTGCTAGCCCTGCTCTTGATCTGTGCACTGATCTGTGTACAGGTACTGAGATGGGCCACGCAGATGGCCTAAGCAGGTTACCTCTTAAGCAAATAGAGGCAGACCCTGCTCCAGCTGTACATATTCTGTCCATTCAGGACTTACCAGAATCTCCCCTCAATGCTAGGGATGTGGCTGCAGAAACGGCCACTGATCACGCGCTTGCACGCGTGCTGACATGTGTGTTGTCAGGATGGCCTGACACGTGTCCTGGTGCTGAATTTCAGAGTTTCTGGCGCAGGAAGCACGAATTGTCCACATTTAAGGGGTGTATCCTGTGGGGCAATAGAGTACTCATTCTGGCCTCATTGAGGACTAGAGTCTTGCTCTCTCTACATGAGGGACATCCGGGAATAGTGAGGATGAAGGCGCTTGCGCGCAGCCATCTATGGTGGCCTGGTCTCGATAAGGACACCGAGGCCCAGGTTCAGGGATGTCAAGTGTGTCAGCAATCACAGCCAGAAATGCCCCAGGCCCCTGTACATAGGTGGGAGGAGACACTCACTCCTTGGTCATGCGTTCATATTGATTATGCTGGGCCCTTTCAGGGGCAATTCTTCCTCCTCCTCATGGATAGCCATTCCAAATGGCTAGAGGTCGTTCCTGTGGCCTCTACTACTACAGCCAGGACCATCCAGGTGCTCAGAGGAATCTTCGCTACCCATGGGCTTCCTGATGTTTTAGTGTCAGACAATGGTCCACAATTTACCTCTTCTGAGTTTCAGGCATTTCTACAAGCCAACATGATCCGGCACGCCACATCTGCTCCTTTCCATCCTGCCACCAACGGTCAGGCTGAACGCATGGTGTGCACCACTAAAGACACATTAAAGAGAATCACTCAAGGATCCTGGCATCACAGGTTAGCTGATTTTCTTCTCACACACCGCACCACACCATGCACAGCCATGGGAAAGAGCCCAGCTGAACTCCGCTGGGGTCACAGACTCATCACAAAGCTGGACAGGCTTCACCCAGACCGGGTGGCTTCACAGGTGTCGCAGCCGCGGGCACCTAGGAGACTTCAACTGGGTGACCCGGTCTGGACTAGGAACTATGGACAAGGGCATCCCTGGGTACCTGCTGTCATCTCTAAGGTTTCGGGGCCGCTGTCCTACGAAGTGGTCTTGGATGATGGGCGTGTCCTCCGGCGCCACATTGACCAGCTGCATTGGCGGCTACCGGGCCGGCATCACTCCCCTGACTCTGCTCTCGGGGGGGAGGGGGACCCCAATTACAATTGTGAATCACAGTCTCCCCTAGCAGAGGGGTCTCCAAATGTCCCAGATGAAGGTCTGGCAATACAGGCAGATCCTGACTCTGGCATAGAAGCAGGGAGTTCTGCCATGGAGGTGGCTCCTGACTCTGGCAGAGGTCCCTGGTTGAGGGCAAATGGCCATAAATTGGCTACTCAGGCACCCCTACTGCTGGCCTTGGGCCCGACGGACATTGCTCCCAAGGGGAGTTCCAAGGGTTTTTGGGGAACTCCACCCCACCAAGGAACTCGGGGAACTCGACCCCCCCAAGGAAATCTGGTTTGGGTTTAGCGGACCCAGCCAGTCAGCAGTTAGGGGGAATCCCTGAGTTTTCTGGGCAACAAAGTCCTGGTTTGTTGTACGCAGACCGCGAGTCAGCACTCCAGGCACCAAAAACAAACCCCCCACAGGTCAGCACACCTGGCCCTAACCTTGAGCCGCGAAGATCGGGGCGGATTAAGGCCCCGCCTAAATACTTGCAAGAGTATGTGCGGTCCCTAGAGGGGACTTGTTACCAAAAATTAAAAGACCGTGGGTTGATTTGAATCCACGGGGGACCAGGTTACCCGAGGGTATCGGGAACTGCCAGGTGACATTTGCTGACTGTTACATGGTACTGATATAGCTGCATGTGCCGAATATTACATGGTACTGGTATAGCTGCGTCAGTGTTGTCCCAACTTAGGGGGGAGGGGTGTTGTGTCCTGAGCCTTGCTGAGTCAATCAGCAAGGCACAGGCAACCTGCAGGATAACTGCAGAGGCCCGGGCAGACCACGTGTTTGCCCGGGACCCGGTTGTATAGACCCAGGCAGCCCATAAGTTGCCCGGGACCCAGACAGGCTGTCTCCAGCCTCGTGCGCATGCGCGAGGTGGGAGAATGGCCTGCATTCATTGGTTGAGCATCCCCTTGCAGGGGAAGTATAAAAGGGCATGTTGCCATTTTTTCCTTTGCTTCTGTTCAGTGCAAGCACAAATGAAGAACATCTTTTTTGCACAAACTGCCTCGTCTCCATGCCTGTGTCGAGAACAGAACACAAAGCATCACTGCAAGTCATGAAAATGTGATTTATAGTATTGAATGTCTGTGCCCATGGTATCATTTTCAGTACATGGATAACATAATAAGTGATAATAAATCTGAAGTCTTGACTTATCCACTTTTTCCTTTAAAATCTGTTTGATTTGTTAATATTTGAAATAGACATGTCATCTGTATAATCCAATTATATTGAAAAAAGTCATGACATCCAGATATATAGATCTGATGCTTTAACACAATTTGACCTTAGCCTAAACCATAATAATCTGGCATCACTCATGTGCAACAAATGCCATTCTTTGGAATACTTCATTTTCAAAATGCAGTCACTGACTAGTCCACCATATACTATCAGAGTACTGAATAAATCAGAATCAAACACATTTTGTCTTAGAAAAATACATTTCTTCGGTATAATCTTTCTTCCCCCCCCCCCTCTCTCACATACACACACTTTCACTCATAGAAACTTATACAGAGATACTGATGTATAAAATATATCAAGATACAGAAGCACACACACATACACATATTCACCTTGGGATGGTGTTTCTTTTATTCATACCTAAAAAGCTGCAGATGCTAAAATAATTGTGAAATGTTCCTGATAGCTGCATGTATACTTCCCTTTGCTTTTGTGGTGTAAAGTGCTGCAATCAACAATGTGGTGTTCAAATATTTATAGGGATCTTTATACAGCTATTTATATAGATAAATCCAACATAAAAACACAAGCATTTTTCTTTCCTTGAAATACAGTCTGTCTGGCTTAACTGGAACTTATTTTTGTGCTAGGGCTTATATTACGAGCATCCTGAAAAATCATGCTAGGGCTTATTTTCCGGTTTGGTCTTATTTTCAAGGAAACAAGGTAGCATTTTTGAGATCTAACAAACCCCCCACAGGTCAGCACACCTGGCCCTAACCTTGAGCCGCGAAGATCGGGGCGGATTAAGGCCCCGCCTAAATACTTGCAAGAGTATGTGCGGTCCCTAGAGGGGACTTGTTACCAAAAATTAAAAGACCGTGGGTTGATTTGAATCCACGGGGGACCAGGTTACCCGAGGGTATCGGGAACTGCCAGGTGACATTTGCTGACTGTTACATGGTACTGATATAGCTGCATGTGCCGAATATTACATGGTACTGGTATAGCTGCGTCAGTGTTGTCCCAACTTAGGGGGGAGGGGTGTTGTGTCCTGAGCCTTGCTGAGTCAATCAGCAAGGCACAGGCAACCTGCAGGATAACTGCAGAGGCCCGGGCAGACCACGTGTTTGCCCGGGACCGGTTGTATAGACCCGGGCAGCCCATAAGTTGCCCGGGACCCAGACAGGCTGTCTCCAGCCTCGTGCGCTGCCGCGAGGTGGATAATGCCTGCAATTCTTGGTTGAGCATCCTTGAGGGGGAGTGAAAAGGGCATTTGCCATTTTTTCCTTGCTTCTGTTCAGCTTTTGGGGGCCCAAAGCACAAATGAAGAACATCTTTTTTGTGCACAACTGCCCTATCGTCTCCATGCCTGTGTCGAGAACAGAACACAAAGCATCACTGCAAGTCATGAAAATGTGATTTATAGTATTGAATGTCTGTGCCCATGGTATCATTTTCAGTACATGGATAACATAATAAGTGATAATAAATCTGAAGTCTTGACTTATCCACTTTTTCCTTTAAAATCTGTTTGATTTGTTAATATTTGAAATAGACATGTCATCTGTATAATCCAATTATATTGAAAAAAGTCATGACATCCAGATATATAGATCTGATGCTTTAACACAATTTGACCTTAGCCTAAACCATAATAATCTGGCATCACTCATGTGCAACAAATGCCATTCTTTGGAATACTTCATTTTCAAAATGCAGTCACTGACTAGTCCACCATATACTATCAGAGTACTGAATAAATCAGAATCAAACACATTTTGTCTTAGAAAAATACATTTCTTCGGTATAATCTTTCTTCCCCCCCCCCCTCTCTCACATACACACACTTTCACTCATAGAAACTTATACAGAGATACTGATGTATAAAATATATCAAGATACAGAAGCACACACACATACACATATTCACCTTGGGATGGTGTTTCTTTTATTCATACCTAAAAAGCTGCAGATGCTAAAATAATTGTGAAATGTTCCTGATAGCTGCATGTATACTTCCCTTTGCTTTTGTGGTGTAAAGTGCTGCAATCAACAATGTGGTGTTCAAATATTTATAGGGATCTTTATACAGCTATTTATATAGATAAATCCAACATAAAAACACAAGCATTTTTCTTTCCTTGAAATACAGTCTGTCTGGCTTAACTGGAACTTATTTTTGTGCTAGGGCTTATATTACGAGCATCCTGAAAAATCATGCTAGGGCTTATTTTCCGGTTTGGTCTTATTTTCAAGGAAACAAGGTAGCATTTTTGAGATCTAATGTATACAAATGGTAAAGATGATAGTGATTCCTAAAATCAAAACCAGATATAAATCCTTTAAGTATTAGTAGAAAAGGCCTTTGTCTAAAGCATGGCTACAAGGTTTAGCACAATTAGCTTAACAAATGATTATTTTGTGCTTCTGATAGATTTCCCAGTTCCAATAATGTCATGGTCAGTTTGGGATTTCTAGTCCTCTTTTTCCCTTCACCCATACAGAAGACCAGTATGACAGACAGATTACAGCAACAGAGTTGTACACTGAATTTTATGCAGCGCTTGTTTGCCCTGACAAAAATATACCCACAACCCAAAATCCACTCCACTTCACCAGAACCTACACTAGCAATGTATTATATTGTTATACAGTGTTTACCCTGGAAAACTGTCAGTATTAGTAATAAAATCGAACTTGAAATAAGCTCAGAAATTGGAAAGAGAGTGTCAGAATCCAATTATATTTTATTTTTAGCTACCTACCCTGAGAAAAAACCAATTCTTACTCTCTTCTGGATTCTGTCATACTACCAAGGGGGAGGGGGGTTAAGCAGGGGTATTTATGACTGGCACTTCCTCTATTAACTACAAAGTAACAACCTCTGTGGATTCCCTTCGAGAGTACTAACCATAACAATGCGGCCATCAGCCTTTCATCTCACTCCCTATGAAGCCTCCTTTTACCGGCAGCAAGGGAAAAGGGGGGGAAGATTGCAATGCCTGGGATCTGATGGATTTAACACCCAAACATCTGCCAGATTGAATCGCCCGGACGAAATGTGGGGTGGGACTGCTTGGGAACACTTTAAAACATTGAATGGTGGGGGGGACCCCTCAGATCCTGTCTAGCATGCCTTCAGTCAGTTTCTCTTAATAAAGACCCCTGTTGGAAAACCCATTCCAAGAGTTCTGTCTTCTTAAGATGTAAATTGAGGTGGGTCCTTACATTAGACAGGATCTGCAAAATTGGTCAACCTGGAAGGAAGAACCTTACCGGGGGACTTTGCAAAAAATACCATGTCAGACGATGAAGCAGGGAAGATGGAAAGCCCCCCAGAGAGGGAGCCGTTGCCCCGACTGAAAGCCTGCCAAATGTCCGGATCTGAAAGTTCAGATTCATCAGGAGAAGAGGTGGTGGAGATGCGTAACCACAAACCTCGGTGGTCAAAGGGCATTGTAAAGAAAGGCGAGTGGGAAAAGAAATCAAGAAAGGTGACCCTGAGACGGGGGGGCCAACCAACCAGGATGGAAGCAGGAAATGGATAAATCCCTGCACACAAGCGAAGATGAAGGAAGCTGGGCACAGCCCTCAAACTGGATTCTAGAGAAAGCTATCGACCTGATGAAGAGAACCTTCGGCTCCCTAGGAGAGGAGAATTCTGAGCCCCACGGCTGCACCAACTCCTGGAGCTGCAACTGGAGAGACACTGAGAGGGAATTGGAACCTGCAGCCCCGGGGACATCTGCTGATCCAGTAGTCCCCACTCCCCGCCGACACGCAGATGGCGATCTGGATGGAAGACAATACCACCGACGAAGAAGGCACCGATCCATTCAAAGACTCCCGCCGCTGGACGCGAAATTCAAGGGAGAGCCGACACGCTTGGGGTTTTTCCTAACCCAAGTCCTCAGCTACATGGAGGAACATGGGCGGCACATCCCTAGCGACAAAGCCCGTATCCGGATCGTGCAATCTGCTCTGGATGGGCCAGCTGCCGATTGGGTGGTGAATTTGCACGACTCCGATGCCCCAGAGCTCAACGACTTCAACCGTTTCATGTCCTCTCTAAGAAGGCGATTTGAAGACCCCCCTGGCTGATCGCAAAGCCCACAAAAGAATCAAAACGATGAGACAAGGCAGACGGCCAGTAGCCGAATATACGCAAGAATTCCGAAGCATTGCCAGCAAGCTGAACTGGCCGGAAGACATCCTCCTTAGCCATTTCAAAGACAGTCTAAATTACGACCTATATGACGCTTGCCTGCCCTGGGCGGACCCACACCAACTCGATGAATGGTATGTCCTGGCAGAGGTAGCAGAGATCGACCTACTGAAGAGGCACCGCCAAGGAAAACAATTGAGCCGCTCACCGCCTGAGCTGATGCGTGAACCAGCGAAGCCATCGGCTATGGTCAAGAAGCCAACAGGCTGTTTCAAATACGGGAGAGAGGGGCATTGGACTGTAGAATGCCGCTCGAAAGCCCCCCAGCACAACCCAGACAGATCACCGGCCAGCAAATCCAGGAAGTCCCCAGCTAAGCCAAAAGAATCTGCCATGAGAGTGATAGAGGCTGTGGAATCCCCTACCTCCGCCCATCTTGGGGAAAGAACTCCAGCCTACACTGCAGGGCCAGTGGACGCCCCAGATGACAGCTCGGAGGGTGAACCCCTGGTAAGCAGATCCATCCCACCCATCCTCAAGACAGTGACTATATTAGCCCCCTCCATGCCCAAAGCTGTCAAAGTGGAAGCCTTAATAGACTCTGGCTGCACCCACTGCCTCATTAGCCTGACACTAGTGGGAAATTTGGGCATTCCGGTGAGGAGGCTGGAACAACCAATTTCATTTGGCCAGTTAGATGAGTCCATAGCAGGGGGGGTGCCAGCTACCCTAGCCACGTTACCAGTCCACCTATCCCTGGGAAATCATGAGGAAGACATAATGTTTGTAGTGACCCCAGGCATGGAATACCCGATGATCCTAGGGCTGGAATGATTAACAAAATGGAACCCCTGGGTAAATTGGAGGACGGCAGAAATCAGTTTCCCAAAGGGGGACCCTACGGACTTAAAACCCCAAGGGGACCTACCAAAAGTAAAAACAGAAAAAGCATCCATGGGAGAAGAAAAGGGGCTGCCAGAAATACCAGAGGAATACAGAGATCTTGCTGAAGTTTTCAATGAGGAGAGGGTGGATGAGCTTCCCCCCCACCAACCCACAGACTGTGCCATAGAATTAAAGCCCGCGGCAAAACTCCCAAAACTCCATGAGCCCAAAGGAGAAGGAGGAAATGGAAAGATTCATAAAGAAAAACATAGAAAGGGGGTTCATTGAACCAGCCAAGCCTAAGGTGGCCACTCCAGTCCTCTTTAGAGAGAAGAAGAATGGCTCTTTATGCTTATGCGTGGACTACCGCCTATTGAATACAATCAGTGAAAGCAACCTATACCCCCTACCCCTCATGAAGGACATGTTATCACACCTCTCAAAAGGATTTTTTTTTTATTAAACTAGATCTAAGGGAAGCGTATTACCGCGTGAGAATTAGGGAAGGGGATGAATGGAAAACCGCATTTAACTGCTCAATGGGGTGCTACCAATTCAAATTTTGCCATTTGGATTACAAGGGCCCCCCGCAGTATTTATGCAATTAATCAATGAGGTACTAAGGGAGCATCTATTTAAGGGGATCCTGGTTTATTTAGACGACATCCTTATCTTCACCAAATCAAAAGAGGAACATGTCAACCTAGTCAGAGCGGTTTTAAAGAAACTGCGAGCCGCCCACTTATATGCCAAATTATGAAAATGCGAATTCCACCAGGAAAGAATAGACTACCTAGGTTACTGCATATCCCCACAGGGCATTGAAATGGACCCAGAGAAGGTCAGGGCAGTATTAGAATGGGCACCACCTCGCACAAGAAAGCAACTGCAAAGTTTCCTGGGTTTCGCAAACTTTTACCGCCAATTCATCCCCTCATTTGCCCACATAGCCCTGCCCCTCACAAACTTACTAAAAACGAAGGGAGAATCCTCAGTGAAACCTAGCCAGCCACTAAAATGGACAATGGAATGCTAAGCGGCATTTGAGAGATTAAAGAGACTCTTTTCTGCCGAACCAGTACTGAGACACCCAGACATCGACAAACCCTTCGTAATACAGGCAGATGCAAGTGATGTGGCAGTGGGGGCTGTACTATTACAATCAAATGATGAAGGAGTATTGCAACCCTGCGTGTATACATCCAGGAAACTCACCGAAATGGAACAGCGCTGGCCCGTGTGGGAGAAAGAGGCATACGGAATACGTTGGTCATTACTTACATGGCGCCAATTCCTTGAAGGCAATAAAATCGCTTTCCAGGTGTGGACAGACCACAAAAATTTGGAAGCCTTGAAAATGCGCAGGAAGCTCAACCCCAAGCAAGCCCGCTGGTCCCAGCATTTTCACCAATTCCATTTTACACTCATTTGCCGGGGGGAAAGAACTTTCTGGCAGATGCATTATCTCGCATGCCCCAATATAACAGCACGTGAGCCAATGACTCTAAACTGATTATGGGAGAATCACAACTGGCAGTGCCAGTGACTACCAGAGCCCAAGCTAAATTAAAACCGCAGCTGGGTAGCCAGACCGGAATTGAATTCCGGAAAAGTTTGGAAACAGATGAATGGTTCCAGAAAAATAAACACGTGTGTACAATGAAAGACGGACTGCCTTGGGTGGGGGAGAAGTTATATATACTGACCACCCAAAGGATCACATTCATGCAGCTTTGCCATGACACAAAATCAGCAGGGCATTTTGGATTTGTAAAAACATTGCACTTAATTAAACGGCAGTTTTGGTGGCCATCCATGAAAAAAGACATAGAAAGTTACGTGGCCAGCTGCCCAAAGTGTGCAACTGCAAAAAGATTGCAAGGGAAATCACCCGGACTGTTACAAACAGTGGCAAATCCCTCAGCCCCCTGGAGGGAAATAGCCATGGATTTTATAGTAGAATTACCAGAAAGCAATGGGAATATTGTCATCTGGACGGTCACGGATTTGTTTTCCAAACAGGTTCACTTTATTCCTTGCCAAAAGATCCCCACCGCAAAAACTTTAGCGAAACTTTTCGTGCAGCATATTTACAGATTGCATGGGGCACCCCAACACATCATATCTGATAGGGGAGTGCAATTTACGTCTGTATTTTGGAAGGAATTTCTATCCCTTTTAGGGACCACTCAGGGACTGACATCTAGCCATCATCCTCAAGGAAATGGTCAATCGGAAAAATCGAATTCAGTACTTGAGCAATATTTAAGATATTTTATTAATTTCCAGCAGTCGGATTGGACAGACCTACTTCCTTTCGCAGAAGTTGCCTACAATAATGCAGTCCGCTCCAGCACAGGTTACACTCCTTTTCAAATAGCTACTGGTCAAAGTTTCAACCCCATGCCAGGACTAACCCCAAATGAACCGGCAATCCCATCACTGAAAGAATGGATGGAACAATTACAAAACACCTGGCCAATAGTTAGAAAAGCCCTAGATGAAGCTAGGCAAGCATATAAAGCACAAGCAGATAAGAAAAGGGTGGAGCCCACACCATTCATTATAGGAGAAATGGTGTACTTGTCTACAAAATACTTAAAATCCATACAACCCTGTAAAAAACTTGGACCAAAATATATAGGGCCTTTTCCAATTAAAAGAATCATAAACCCAGTAACAGTAGAATTAGAATTACCCAAGAATCTTAGGCAAATACACCCAATTTTCCACTGCAGTTTGCTGAAAAGAGAACAACAGTCACCCTTACGGCCAAAAATCCCCCCCACCACCAACCCCAATCATGGTAGAAGGAGAGCAACACTTCGAAATAAGGGAAATCCTGGACTCTAGAAAATATCGTGGGGAAACTCAATACCTAATAGCATGGAAGCACCTCCCCGCCTCTCAAAATGAGTGGGTCCATAAACGTCATGTCAGAGCCCCGAAGCTTTTAAAGAAGTTTCATACAGAGTATCCTAACAAGCCAGACTAACTTTTATACCTGTTTTGTTTTCTCTACAGGTGGATCTCTCTTATTTTTAAGGGGAGCCGGATGTCAGAATCCAATTATATTTTATTTCTAGCTACCTACCCTGAGAAAAAACCAATTCTTACTCTCTTCTGGATTCTGTCATACTACCAAGGGGGAGGGGGGTTAAGCAGGGGTATTTATGACTGGCACTTCCTCTATTAACTACAAAGTAACAACCTCTGTGGATTCCCTTCGAGAGTACTAACCATAACAATGCAGCCATCAGCCTTTCATCTCACTCCCTATGAAGCAAGGGAAAAGGGGGGGGGGGAGATTGCAACGCCTGGGATCTGATGGATTTAACACCCAAACATCTGCCAGATTGAATCGCCCAGAAGAAATGTGGGGTGGGACTGCTTGGGAACACTTTAAAACATTGAATGGTGGGGGGGACCCCTCAGATCCTGTCTAGCAGTCAGTTTCTCTTAATAAAGACCCCTGTTGGAAAACCCATTCCAAGAGTTCTGTCTTCTTAAGATGTAAATTGAGGTGGGTCCTTACAGAGAGTTTGAAAGAATAAAACTAGGGATGAGGA
The DNA here is from genome assembly GCA_023970755.1 of Azemiops feae. Taxonomy (NCBI): domain Eukaryota; kingdom Metazoa; phylum Chordata; class Lepidosauria; order Squamata; family Viperidae; genus Azemiops; species Azemiops feae. The sequence goes on from JALGBA010002069.1 coordinate 201,167, forward strand.
TAGAAGTGGCTGAAAAATGAATGCTCACTTAAATTTATGAAGGGGACAGATATAGTAACTTATTTTGTATATTGATTTTTAAAAAGTAAAGAAGAATGTGGCCTTCCATCTTTTTTTCCTCCCTCTTCAAATATATTATAACAAATGTTGCTACACATCTAATGGTTTTCAACCTTATTCTTCTAAGCCTAAAACTTCATTGTCAGATATAGCTGAACAGCTAGTGTTTACAGAATAATAGAATAACAGAGTTGGAAGAGACCTTGGAGGTCTTCTAGTCCAATCCCCTGCTCAAGCAAGAAACTCTATACCATTTCAGACAAATGATTGTCCAATCTCTTCTTAAAAATCTCCAGTATTGGAGCATCCACAACTTCTGAAGACAACCAGTTTCACTGATTAATTGTTCTAATTGTCAGGAAATTTCTCCTTACTTCTAAGTTGTTTCTCTCCTTGGATAGTTTCCAACCATTGCTTCTTGTCCTGCCTTCTGGTGCTTCAGAAAATAGCTTCACCCCCTCTTCTTTGTGGCAATCCCTCAAATATTGGAACACTGCTATCATGTCACACCTAGTCCTTCTTTTCACTAGATTAGACATATCCAATTCTTGCAATCGTTCTTCATATGTTTTAGCCATCAGTTTCCTAATCATCTTTGTTGTTCTTCTCTGCACTTTTTCTAGAGTCTCAACATCTTTTTTATATTGTGGCAACCAAAACTGATGCAATATTCCAGATGTGGTCTTACCAACACATTATAGAGTGGTATTAACATTTCACATGATTTTGATTCTGCCCCTCTATTAATGCAGCCTAGAGCTGTGTTGGCTTTTTTGGCAGTTGCAGTACACTGCTGGCTCATATTCAAGTGATCGTCCACTTGCAGTTACTACTGTTGAGCCAGGTACCACCTATTCTATACTTGTGCATTTGGTTTTTCTTGCCTAAATGTAAAACCTTACTTGTCTCACCAATGAATTTCATTTTGTTAGATAGGGACCAATTTTCAAGTCTGTCAAGATCCTTCTGTATCTTGAGCCTATCTTCTGGAGTGTTGGCTATTCCTGCCAGCTTGGTGTCATTTGCAAATTTGATGAATTCCCCTCATCTAAGTTATTGATGAAGATATTGAAGAGTACTAAGACAGAGCCTTTGAGTACCCCGCTGCATACTTCCCTTCATGTAGATAGAGTTCCATTAATGACATACTGAGTGCGATTGGTCAGCCAGTTTCAAATCCATCTGGTGGTGGTCTAACTCTAACCCACATTTTTCTATCTTATCAAGTAGTAGGCTGTGGTCAACTTTATCAAAGGCCTTACTGAAGTCCAATTAAATTACTTTATATCCACAGCATTTTGCTGGTACAATAATTTTGTTACTTTGCCAAAGAATGCAGTAAGATTTGTCTGGCATGATCTGTTTTTGACAAATCCATCTAGGCTACTGCTTATGATTTTATTTGCCTGTAGATGTTTGCAGATCTGTTGCTTGATTATCTTTTCCAGAATCTTTCTAGGTATTGATGTCAGCTGGTAGGTCTGTAGTTTCCTAGATCCATTTTTCCTCTTTTATTGTAGATGAGAACTACATCAGTCCTTTTCCAGTCATCTGATAGTTTCCTGATGCTCTGGGATCTTTGAAAGATATGTTTCAGTGATTCTGAGATCTCATCTGCCAATTCCTTGAGAACCTTGGGGTGTAATCCATGTGGTCCTGGTGATTTGAACTCATCTAAAGTTGATAGGTGTTTTCTTACCATTTTCTTGCTTATTTTGATTTGCATTCCTAATTTGCATGTTACTGTATTTTTTATAGGTTTGTCTGTTTTTTTTCCTTTTCTGTAAAGACAAATGCAAAAAATTAGTTAAGCAGTTCTGCTTTCTCCCTGCTGTTCATCATCTTCTTGCCACTTTCTCCCATTAATGGACCAATCATTTCCTTCACTTTTTTCTTGTTTTTTAAATGTTGAAAGAAACTTTTATTATTATTATTTTTGACTTTTGCAGCAAGCCTTAATTTACTTCGAATCTTAGCTTTCCTGACCTTAGTTTTGCAAGTTCAGGCTATTTGCTGATGTTCTGCCTTAGTTATATGCCCCTCTTCTCAGTTTTTATACTTGTCATTTTTGTCTTTCACTTTATCAGAGTTCTTTGTGGTTTCTTTTGAGATCTCTTTTTTTTTTCTTCTTCATTGGAATTGTGCTAGACTGGGCTTTTATAATTTCACTTTTCAAAGTTTTCCAAGCTTCTTGGGTTGTTTTTCCCCTGAGGATTCTCATCCATAGAATCCTTCCCAAGCTCTCTCTAAGTTTATTGAAATCAGCTCTTTTGAAGTTCAAAACTTTAGTTTGATTTTGTTCTATTGCTTGACCTTGTATAATGTTGAATTCCAATAATGCATAGTCACTTCTGCCCCAGGTTCCTTTACTTCAATGCTTTCTATCTTACAGTTCTATACAACAATTTGTGACATTATATTTAAGAGGCAAATGGAGACAAATGAGAAGAAAGTATGATCCTCAACCCCAGTGTTTAAACTTTCTAATTTTAATTTCTTCAAAATGAGTAGAATGTGCAAGAGAATCTAAGACATGCAGAATATATTACAAGCCTACTTGAAATTAGAGTTGTGAAACCTGTTCTCCTAAAACAATGCTCATTTGAACCATATCTTCATTTCGGATCAAATTAAACATGAGAGCTAGAAAAAAATATCACCTCTGGAAAAACTAGGCTGGTTTGGAATATTCTGCTTCTCAAACTAAAATTTGTATGCTTCCCTTGTCTCTCATCCCCAGGTAAGGGTGGAATAAATGGTATTTTACATATGGCAACTTACTAATTCTCATTTATTATAGCTTCACTATAGCGAAAGTTGTAACTCTTCTGTCTTCCCCACTGTGTCCTGTACCCATTTAATTAGTAATGGAAAGGAGACAGATTGCTAATATCACTAGCTAGCATATAGGGACAAAAATGTCTTCCAGCCATCATCTAAAACAGATTCTGAGAGTCAAGGGGGAAGAATCTGTCTGAGCAAACATTGGCTTAGATTAGCAAATATTTGTTAGTTGTGCTTTTGCTTCCAAGTAAAATGCAAATTACAGCCACAGAGAGAGAAAAGAAAAGAGCATGTACATCAGTGGGAATTAAATTTTGCTGGGAATAAAGCAGGCTTCAGTTTGGAGGCATCAATATTTCAACAGGACAAGAGGGCTCACTTAATAAAAAGATTCACAGTGAATCTTAAAGAGCTGGTCTTGGATATATTCAAGATTAAATATAAAAAGTATGGGTTTTGCGTTTAAGAAAACATCACTTTTTGACAGTTAATCTTGAATGTACAGAAGAACAGAATATATTCTAGATTCATAATATATACCAGACATGTCAAACACAAGGCCCGCGGGCTGGATGTGGCCTGGGGAGGGCCCAGATTTGGCCCCCTGGGGCTGTCCCAGAAATGGCAAAGGACCGGCCCCCGCTGCCCCAGCCCTGGCCCACCCCAACCCGGCTGGGCGCCTTCCCGGTGCATGCACAGGAAATGGTGAGCGCTATGGGGCTGGTGGTGTGCAGCAGTAGCTGCAGCTCATTTGCCTCAGCCCACCCCGCCCCGCTTTGCCAGGCTTCTCCTCGTGCAGCTCTGTTTTGCCAGATCAGCCTCACCATGCCCGGCTCCGCTTTGCAGGGCTTTTTCTCATCCGGCTCTGCTTTGCCGGGCCAGCCTCACCACGCCTTTCCTCGCTTGGGCCATGGCGTTCTATAAGCCTAGCACCCCAGGGCACGCCCAGCCTGTGGGATGAAAGGCATGGAGATGTGAGCACACGGTGGCACAAGCCAAGCATCGGCCGGCTCCCAGTCGCCCTCTCCGCCACATGGTAGGGCCAGAGAGGGGAACGCAGAGCCACAGCCTGGAACTGCCAGCGGCCGGCAACGTGAAACTCTGTGGCGGCTGGAGAGAAAGGGTGAGAAGAATGAGAAAGCAGGAAGGGTTTCTTTCTCTCTCTCTCTCTCTCTCTCTCTCTCTCTCTCTCTCTCTCTCTCTCTCTCTCTCTGTGTGTGTGTGTGAGAGAGAGAGAGAGAGAGGGAGAGAGACAGAGACAGAGACAGAGAGCGCCAGGAGGGGAAGAGGAGGAGGAGGAAGCCGAGGTGTTACAAAAAAGGAGAGCTTCCCCCATTCTTCCACCCCTTCTCTTTTTTTTAACTTCCTCCCACTCTGTTCAGGTGCAGCTGGAGGAAAAGGACAAGAAGGGGGAGAAAGCAGGAAAGGTTTCTCTGTGTGTGTGTGTGTGAGAGAGAGAGAGAGAGAGATTGAGCCAGCAGGGAAGCAAAAGTGTGGAGAACAGGGAGCTTTGCAGAGTAAACAAACTTACAAAAAGGGGATCTCTCTCTCTGTCTCTCACACACATACACACAAGTGCTGCGTCAGGAAGGTGGTGTGCAGGCAGGCGAGAGGGCAAACTCGCAGATTGGCTTTGTGGTCTATTCTTGCCTCCTCCCCTCCCTAAAATCCAGGCAATAATAGAACTCTTTTGGATTGAATGGGAAGTTAAGAGGAATTGGTATGAGTTGAATTTAAAAGGCCGAGTCAACTCCCCCCCCAATTATTTTGTCGGAGACGTGGAAAGTATTTCTTGCTCCTACTTCCCCTCATCTGCTCTTTTATAATTTAATCCAGCCTTACCCAAACTAATATCTTTTGGGTGTCATGGACCACAGTTCCCATCATCCTGTGGCTATGCTGGCTAGAAATGCAATGCCTTATTTTCTCTGCAATATGCACCTAGGAGGCAGTAGGTCTGTGGGATTTAGATGTATTTAAACATTTGTTTCTTCTGCCTAATTTATTAAATCAACATCTAATTCGAAATTAAAAGTTTCTGAGAAATCCAGGGTGGTTTTCAAGAAAACTCTCAAAGACAGCTATTGTAAAGCATCACCAGCACTGCTTAAAACAATATTAAAAGCGTGTATTCTAAGAAAAATATTAGTAGTAATTTACTTAGTGCTGTTTGACCATAAAATGTGTTGTTGTTCGACATATGCCTGGCTGGACAGTGTGTTTGGAGTTGCCTCTAAACGGGTGAGGGATGCACTGTTCATATTTTCCTTGGGAGAAAGTTCTATAATTGGGGTACTATCTCTGAGAAGACTCTGCTTGTGGCCACTGTTCTATAAACCAAACCAGGGGGACCATCTGGTCTAAATGGATGGTAAACAAAGATGATTAGGGGGCTGGAGGCTAAAACATATGACAAATGTTTGTGGGAATTGGGTATGTCTAGCTTAGTGAAAAGGACTAGGGGTGGTGACATGATAGCAGTGTTCCAATATTTGATGGGCTGCCACAGAGAAGAAGGGGTCAACCTATTTTCCAAAGCATCAGAAGGCAATAATAGATGGAAACTAATCAAGAATAAAACCAGCCTAGAACTAAGGACTTGTGAAAACAAATAACCAGTGAAAAGGCTTGCCTTCAGAAGTTGTGGATGCTCTATCACTGGAGGCTTTTAAGTAGACATTGGATATTCCATTGTCTGGAATGGAATGCTTGAGCAGGGGCTTGGACTAAAGACCTCAAAGGTCTCTTCCAACTCTCTTATTCTTTGAGACAAGCGCTGCCAACCTCTCCCCCTCCCCTCGTCCCTTCCTGGGCACAGAGAGAGGGAGGGAGAGAAGGAAGGAAGGAGGGGAGGGAAACAGGAAGAAAGAAAGGGAAGGAAGGAGATGGGAATGAAAGGGAGGCAGGGAAGGAAGGAAGGAAGGAAGGAAGGAAGGAAGGAAGGAAGGAAGGAAGGAAGGAAGGAAGGAAGGAAGGAAGGAAGGAAGGAAGGAAGGAAGGAAGGAGATTGGAATAAGAGGGAGGGAGGGAGGGTCTGAGGGAAGTCCTGCCTTAGCAGTTGGCCACCAGCAGCCCTGTTGCCCTTTCACCATCCCCTGGTGGTCTCCCATCCTATTGCTGAGGATGCTTTGGTTACAAAGCCAGGTCTCCTCTCATGGAGAGGGAGTGGGCCTCCCTCTGACCCACGCACTTTGCCCTCCTGCACCCACCATGAGCAACCTGGCCAAGGAGAGCAAGCACAGCAGTAGCAGCTTTGAGGAGGAGGTAAGCGCAGCTGGGCGCCCTCTCGGGGAAGTGCGTCTATGCTAGGCAGGGCTGTGGGGTCCTGGTGCTGTGGGAGCTCAAAGGCCAGGCTGGGCACTTGACCTACGCTGCCCAGGGCTCCAGGCAGTCCATGCCACCCTCCAGGGGCCCTGTGCATAGCCTGAGGCTCAGTGAGGCTCCTCCAGTGGACCATGCCCCGGTGCTTGCCCCAGTCCCACCCCCCTTCTGCCGGAGACCCTCAGATCTGCCCCAGTCCTGCCCAGGCCTGCACAGGTGCCCCTGACGCAAGTGACATCAAGCTGGCCATGCCCACCCAGTAGGCCATGCCTATGCCAGCCACGCCACCCAGTAGGCCACGCCCATGCCAGCCATGCCAGCCACGTCCCCAATGGCAACCACAATGCTGATGCGGCCCTCAATGAAGTTTGACACCCCTGATATATACCATTCTAAATAAAGGAGAATATTTGTAGCTCAGGGGTAAAATGAGGGGTCTTTGGTGCTCTCTGAGCTTTCTTACAGACGTTTCAAATTAGGTAACATCATTGGTGTTAGTAAGGAGTAGGGTTTGCTCATAGTTTATATTCTAATGACTTGCCCTGTCAGTCTTTGTTGGTCTGATGTTAATCTTGGAATTAATCTATAATCTATGCTCATCTGGGTGCTGATTGCTGCTGGAAGGTGTTCAGGTCTTTTTGTTCCCTTTTTGGCTTATTGTTTTGCATAATCGATAGATATCGTTTATAACTATGTGTCTATTGAAGGCTAATTTGTCAGAGTGCCAGGCTTCTAGAAATTCCCTAGTGTTTTTGGACTTGGCTTGGTCTAGGATAATCACAATTTCCCAATTGAAACTATTGTTAAATCTGTCCATATGTTGTGAAATTAAAGAGTGTGCTATGCTAATTCCATGTGGTTGTATTGGTTGTTCTTGATGTATGGCAGTGATATTCTTTTGGGGCCTTGTTGGTGTGTGTATTGGGTTGATTAGGCACTTTGTGACAAAGGTGTGTGAATATCCATTTTGTTGGAATATGTTGCATAGATGCTCTGTTTCCTTTTCCTGCTATTCAGTTTTGCTGCAGTGAGTTTTGCTCATCTAAATAAAGCTCTTATGCAGCTTCCCTTGTGGGAGGTTGGATTGTTGCTTTGGTAGTGGAGCACTTGGTTGGTGTGGGTGGTTTTTCCTTACACTTGTGTTTTTAGTTTGACATTATGGTCTCTGCTGATAAGGATGTCCACAAGGATAGTGAGCTGTTGTTTTCTTCTCAGGTAAACTGGATCCTTTTGAACATATTATTGGTAGTTCTGTGGCTGTTCTATAATTGGTTCTTTTTTTTAATGGTGAAATGTTGTCTACATATCTATCCGTATTTTGGATTATATAACAGTATAGAGTTGGACCGGATCTTGGAGGTCTTCTAGTCCAACCCCTGCTCAAGCAGGAGACCCTATACCATTTTAGACAAATGGCTGACCAGTCTCTTCTTAAAAGTCTCCAGTGTTGGAGCACCCACAATGATTGATTGTTCTTACTATAAGGAAATTTCTCCTTAGTTCTAGGTTGCTTTTTCTGTTCAGTTTCATCCATTGCCTCTTGTTTTGCTCTCTGATGCTTTGGAAAATAAGTTGTCCCCTCTTCTTTATGGCACTCTTGGAACATTATTATCATATCACACACACACACACACACACACACCTTCTTTTCACTAGACTAAAATTGAATAGAGCTGGAAGGGACCTTGGAGGTCTTCTAGTCTGCCCCCCCCCCCACTCAAGCAGGAGAACCTATACCATCTCAGACAAGTGACTGTCCAGTCTCTTCTTCAAAGCCTCCAGTGTTGGAGTGCCCACAATTTCTAGACATACCCAATTCCTACAACCGTTCTCTTCTTTTAACCTTCAGCCCCCCCCCCCGTCATCTTTGTTGCTCTTCTCTGCACTCTTTCCAGAGTCTAAACATCTTTTTATATTGTGGTGACCAAAATTGGACATAGTATTCCAAGTGTGATCTTATCAAGTGGTAATATCACTTCTTGATATCTTGCTTTTATCCCTCTGTTAATGCAGTTAGGATTGCATAGGATTTTTGCGGTTGCAGCACATTGCTGGCTCATATTTAAGTGACTCCAAGATCCCTCTCGCAGGTTTCCCTCTCAAGATCCCTTGAGCCAGGTTTCACCTAATCTGTACTTGTACATTTAGTTTTTCTTGCCTAAGTGTAAAACCTTACTTTCCTCTACACTGAATTTCATTTTTTTAGATAGTGCCTAGTGTTCAAATCTATTGAGATCCATCTGGATCTTGAACCTATCTTCTGAGGGGTTGGCTATTCCTGCCAATCCAGTACTCCTCAACATCTTCATAAAGAATTTAGATGAAGGAATAGAAGGGGAACTCATCAAATTTAACAAGTTTCCCTTCTACTCCTTCATCTAAATTCTTTATGAAGATGTTGAGGAGTACTGGGCCTAAAATGGAATATTGTGGTATCCCACTGCTTCCTTCCTTCCATGTAGATGTAGCTCTCTGGACTGACCATTCAGTCATTTATTATCCCATCTATTATAGAACTTCTGTAATATCCAGAGGAGGAAAATTATATTTAGCTCTCTGAGATCTTTGTGATATGGACAAACTTAAAATAAACTGTTGTAACAGACAAATATGCACATTAACCACCAACCTCATCTTGAGCATAATCAACAAAATACAAAATACAACAAGGCAGTTTACTTACATCTGAGTGAAATGGAAACTAATAGACATTTAAAGCATTTAAATGGAAAGGTTTAAAACATTTTAATTATAGATCACTCCTTTTAAACTATGGTTCTCATGTTTACTTAGGCATCCCTTAAAGGCAACTTAAGTGGGCGAGCAGTATCCAGTGGCACCACTAGGAGGAGCAGACCTCACCACTCAAAGCAAAAGTATAAAAACCAAATTACTATTTATTTATGACAAAGATTTTTATCATTGTCCCTTTTGTTTTGTGTAATAACTTGTGGACTGTAAATCTTGGTGGCAAATATTATCCTGTCATTATCCATGAAGGATGTGGTAACTTAAGAGTGAAACTTAGGGATCTTTCTGGACTAACTACACCTGCTAGATGAGTAGGTGACAGTCATGGCTAAGAGGGCCATGAATGAAGTCTGTGAAGAAACTTCTTCTGCCTTTGACAGGTTGGAGGTAGGAGACGGGTGACAGGACAATTTTAATGCAACTTCAAATACTTCGTGAAATAAATTGTGTTGCTATTTTGTCTTATGCAGAGAATCACATTGTTTCTGGCCCAATACAATTAAGCTGCCTTGCATAGGCTTCTAAGGTCAGAAGAAGACAGTGAAAGAGATACTCAAGGCAATTGTTAACATCTGTGCATCATGCACCAAGGCATTGCAAATCAAAAGGGATAATGGGGAAACCTGGTCAGACATCTAGAGAAAAGGATAGAGTTGTATACTTAAGGTTTAAGAAAACACCTGAACCATTTATTATGTAACTGAGATTTTATCCAAGTAGCAGGGACTGCTAGCTTAGAGAAAAAGGACTAGCTCAGCTAAGAATCTATAAGCTTTCAGCTGAGAGCCTATTTTTTCCCACAGCATAAAAACTTAAAAAGGCTTAAAGATAGAAAGGAGAAGAAAAAAAATACTCCCCCCTTACTTATGATAATGTTTATGCCAGCCAGTATCATTCCTTCAACAGCTTTGTTAAGGTGTTTATCCCTTTGAAATAGCTGAGGGAGTGGGTGAAGAGGGTAGTAGTCAAGAGGAGAGAAGCAGAATTCAGGCTATGCCAAGTGTTCAGAACAAGGTCTCTGCATCAGACACAATGTGAAAGCTCATCTGCATAATCCATCCAACTTATTTTAACAGGCAGGAGGGTGGCTGAATCTAAGAATGTCAACTTTGACAGCTTTATTAAAGCCAAGCCTGGAGCATAATTTGTTCTGGCTGCTTTCCTGAAGCCAGACTGGAATAGTCCATTGAGAAAGGCTCTTTTCTGTTTGGTTATGGAAAACCAGGGAAGTGCGCGCGCGCGCGCACACACACACACACACACACATTTAAAACCAGCTGAAACTACAATCTAAACATAGTTTCCTGGGGGGAAAACCTGAAGTTTTCAATATTACTTTCTTTAAGGAAGCAGATTCAATGCTAGTTAATATGAAATGATGGGGCTTCAAACCCCATCATTTTTGCAGGGAATTTCTATACAAATTAGCTAGTGAGAATGATTCTAAAAATTAAGTGGCACTTGAATTAATATTCTGCCATTATTTTGGCCCTATTATAAATGTGTTAGCCATATTTATTTGAAAGGAAGATTACCCTGACTTTAAAATACCTTCCCTCACCCACCAAAAAAGAAAATGAACACTGAAAACAAAATACCTGTGCAACAGCCAGCCTATTTCAGCATTCAATGATCTGATGGTGGTAAAAGTTGATTTTGGAAATAAAAATTGTCTCAAGTACACATCAGTATAGACACTTCAGTTTTTCACCCCTTCTTCATAGTTGCCTTCCTAAAAAAAAAAAAAAAGCTTAATTCAATGGTTACAGATGGAGCAGCAGAATAAAAATTTCTCCTCTCTCACCACTCTTCATTAGGCAAAATGATAGTTCAGGACAAAATACTATCCCTGAATCAAATATAATTTACATGGCTTGAACCTTAGTTACAATACTGAATCTACCCCAATGTTTTCAGTTGGCTGAAAAGATACTTTAAATTTCTTTCCCAAGGAAAATTCAGCTGCTAGTTTTTAATAGGTTTAGCAAATATTAATTTAATATATTGTAATGGAAATAAAATGTAAGGCAAGGCAAAGGGAAAGTCCTTTTTACGAATGCTTTTAGTAGCTGTAAAAGCTCTTCCTCTTCAGTTTACATGGGCTGCTGCAAAGAGGGAACATTATTCATTTATTAAGAGGGATGGCAATTGCCCTTGTTTTTAATTTGCTATCTGACATCATTACAATGTTAGTTTATTATTAATTAGATTATAGAACAGCTAAATACTTTACATGTTTAAGAGCAGACTTCCAGTCTTCTTAAAGAAAAACTAATCAGATAAAAATGCTCCTTTCCTTACTCAAAATAGTATGGCAGCAATTTTAAGATTTCCAACGAATCAGGAAGGAGGTTATATTTCTGCAGTACTTCAGTTAAGCTATTTGATACAAAAATAGTAGCACAACTTCTCTTTTATACATAAATAGTCCCCTTTTCTAGCTTGGATGCTTTTTTTTTAAAAAAAAAAAAACCTTTTATGAACCTGAAATATGTGGCTATGCAGCACTGAGATTAGAAGACTTCCTAGAAGGCAAAGCATGGCAAACAGTGCTATATGCAAGGATAAGAATTGATTTTACAGGACATAGAGCCATTTGGTGGGACAGCATTGTTGACAAAATTACAAACATATAGATTTTCTCCAGAGCTACCTCCAGCCTTGCTTCTTCTATACTTGCATCACAACATCACATGCATGTCCAAAGGGACTTGAGCTTGGACTACAATGGCATGATTGTACAGAAAGATGGAAAACACTTTTCTTGTGTTTGAATACACTCATTTACTTATTTTAAATATTGTTGGTCCTTTACTAGAGTCCTTTATCTCATCAGTTCTAGAGCAAAGATTTAATATTGCAGGTTGTGCTTTGTAAATATGAGGAGTCAGAAGGCTTGCCTACAATGCTTGTTAGCCAAAACAGAACAGCAATATTTTTCTCTCTCTTGAGATCAGACCTTTATTTTATCTCCCAGACGAATTTTCCTACATGTTTTACTTCAAACCTTTTCTCTCATGTTATCTCATGGGCCGGTTCTTTTTTTGGGCTGGAAAGCTTTGCTTTCTTACAGACAGGCCCCAGTAGTTAATCAACTACTTTGCAAAGGAAGCTGGGACAATATTTATTATTAACTTTAATACATTTTATTAAAAAATTATTCTAAAACATTTCAAAGAATAAAAGCAACGATTACATAAAATAAGAAAAACAAAAGGAGAAAATCATAGTGAATAGGGAGGGAAATCTTTCAATAAAAAGAATTTACAATTATCATACAATTTAAAATTTATTTCATTGCTTAAAATTAATTGAATATGTAAAACTAAACTTATTATATCATAGTGAAAAATAATTGTAAATTATTTCAAAATCCAAACATTAATATATATATTGATGTCACTACTATTTATTATGTAAAAGAAATACACATCATCTTACTAAACAAAAATTAGATCACTTAATCATTACTGCTATAAAAGCAGAGTTAATTGAACTCTTGGAATGGAATAGTTGGCAGACATATTGTTATTGTTCTTTCCAAATTTCCTACTTCCCAGGCACCTGAGATGCAAGGATATAAAACTGGTAGACAAGTTTTCGTACTCATTACATGTTAAATTTGACTGGTTAAATTAGGCTATGGTATCATCATGCTGACTATAGACGCAGTGACTCAATGGCTTAATGATGCTGGATATGGTCTTTGCTCTGGTGATTCAAGTACTAGCACTGCATGGCGAGGGTGAGCTCCCATCGCTCGCCTCAGCTTCTGCCTACCTAGCAGTATGAAAGCATGTTATATAGTAGTGGTGGCGAACCTATGGCACGGGTGCCAGAGGTGGCACTCAGAGCCATCTCTGTGGGCACGCGTGCCATCGCCCCAATCCTAGGCCTTCAGCTGGGTTTTATAAAACCTTTTCGCTTTAGGCCTCCACCGGTTCAAATCAGTCAATTTCAACTTCTCGCGGGAAAAAAAAAGATCTTGCAAAGTTGGAATTGATTGATTGAACTTTTTAGTCCCACCCAGTCTGCCATTACCACCGCAGCCATGCCCACCCAATGGGCCACGTCCACCCAATGGGCCACACCCACCTGGCACTCGACAATGCATAAGTGGGTTTTGGGTTGCAGTTTGGGCACTCAGTGTCTAAAAGTTTGCCATCACTGTTATATAGACAGATAAATAAATACCACTATATAAATAGATATCACTTTGGTGGGGAGATGAGCTGGCACTTTGTGTGGACAATTAGAATCCTGCTGGTGCTGGACCTTCCTGATTGAGATGTCAGTTTGTGAGGCAATTTCAATGGAGGGAGGGGCCCCCAGATAACACTGCAGGAAAGCTGATCATCTTTCTTTCTGGTATGGAGCTAACCTCTCCCTTTGGCACACCTTGGGAAGCATGAGAACGTGAACCAAATAGAGCTAGCAATCTTAGGCAGTCTCCTGGCTAATGTAACATCACTGTAGGTAAATAAATCATGCTGACTTAGTGGTCTCTGAGATTACTACCGTGTTTCCCTGAAAATATATGGAATCTTATATGGGTCTTATATTTTTTTTTGGACCAAAAGACCAATTAGTTTTTATTTTCAGGGGATGTCTTATTTTGTGGCCACCTGTCCACTCCCTCACACCATCTGATTGCCCACAGCCACAATGGCTTACAGGGCTTCCCAGGGCAGACACACTTTTCGCCTGGACAAAGAAATGATGGAGACAGGAAGTGATTCGCTTCATTTCAAAGCATCCCATTTGAAAGCAGATGAAGCTTCCAATCTCCCTCTGGACAAAAAGTGTTTGGGTGCTTATGGACACTTGGGGAACAGAGCGAATCGTTCCATTTTAAAATGTCCCATTTTCAAGCAAACAAAGCTTTCAGTCTCTGTCATTTCTCCGTCCGGGCGAAAAGTGTTTGGACGCCTATGGGACACTTGGAAATGGAGCGTTTCACTCTGTTCCCCAGTGCCCCATGGTCACCCAAACACTTTTTGTCCAGACGGAGGCTGGAAGCTTCGTCTGCTTGCAAATGGGATGCTTTGAAATGGAGCAAATCGCTCCGTTTCAAAGCACCCCATTTGGAAGCAGACAAAGCTTCCAGTCTCTGTCATTTCTCCGTCCAGATGAAAAGTGTTTGGGCGCCTATGGGGCGCTTGTAAATGGAGCAATTAGCTCTGTTCCAAAGCACCCCATAGGCGCCCAAAAACTTTTCGCTCAGAGGGAGACTGGAAGCTTCATCTGCTTGCTAATGGTGTGCTTTGAAATGGAGCGAATTGCTCCATTTCAAAGCGCCCCATTTGCAAGCAGATGAAGCTTCCAGTCTCCTTCTGGGTGAAAAGTGTGTGGCAGAGGCAGGTGGAGGCAGAGGCATGGGGGGGGGGGAGGCAGGCAATCCAGATGTGCTGCGTGGCCGCCTGGCTCACAGGAGGCTTGTGCGGGGGCACCGGCAGCAGTCAGAGGCAGAGGCACAGGGGGAGGTAGGCGATCCCAATGTATCACCAACTCCATCCCACCATCTCTTGGTTTGTCCGCGGCTGTGCTAGGGCAGGCGGCCGCATGGCACATCGGGATCACCTGCCTGTCCCCCATGCCTCTGCCTCCACCTGCTGCCAGTGCCACCGCGCAAGCTTCCTGCGAGCCTCCCATGAGCCAGGCGGCCGCGCAGCATGTCCGGATCGCCTCCCCACTCGCCTCTACCGCAATGCTTGGACTTACCTGTGCTGCTCCAAGGGGCCGGCAGGCTGCGGCTGCTGCCGGACACCAATGGCCCCCACACGCTCGCCGCCTCTTGTGTTGGCCACGCCCATCCTGCCAGGCTTATTTTTGGGGTAGGGCTTATATTGGGGTAGATCTTATTTTGGGGGAAACATGATATTCTTAGGGAGGAAGTCCTAATTCTAAAAAAATAATAACCTGATTAAAAATTTAATAACCCCTTTGACTTATTATAGAATAAATGTACAAGTAAGTAGTGCAAAAAATAGAAGTGTTTAGCCTGGATTATTAGACAACATTCCCAAACTAATGACTATTTTGCTTTCAAAATTATACCAGGAAAATACCCAGTTCCAGCTAATCTTGTTTTGCAGTTCATGCAATGCCACTTAAAAAAAATAAGAGAAGGTTTAGAGGAGATGATAAAATGTTTGATTGATACTTCTGAATAGGAAATACTTCATTTTTGGTTTTGAATATACAGTTTGAGTTTACTAATACAGGTACCCTAAAAATGATTCAAAATATGATAGTAGCCATATTCTGTCCTTCCTGAAAAATTCCTTAAGTTTGTGCCAGACTTATTGTTCTTTTGAGATCTCTTGGCTAAAGAAGATGGACACAGTTATTCTTTATATTATATGAACAGAATTGCAAGATAATTTGCCACAGATAAAAGTACTATATTTATGTCTCATTATGTGCTATTCATTGCTTTATAGATGCAAAGCTCTTCAAGAGCACTTCAAACCTTTATAATTTTCCCAAGTACCATATTTTGCATTGTGATTTTTGATTTTGCTGACAGAGATAGAAAAGTAGACAAAGCCAGTCAATTCCTCTAAGTGCACATGTGCAGATCCCAAGGAACCAGATCTGGGATTTGTATTTTAAAATAAATAGTTTTTTGTTAATGTTGAATGGTTTTGCAGTTTTAATTTTTAATTTATATTATCTTTGTTTTAACTTGGTTCCCATTTTACTGATGTACTGTATTTTTATATGGTTTTTATGCTTTTAACATCACTCTGATAGTGAGATGGGAGTATTTAATTTAATAAATCAAATAAATAAATAATTGAGAACATTTTTCAGTTAAGGTAAATCTGCATATTCCACTGTGATAATCAAAGTCATGCAGCAGCATTTCTTACACATTGACCATCCAAATCAAATTTAGGTATAATCTTTATCAAAATATATCATCACTAGAACTGCAAACTGGTCCCTTAAACAGTTAGAAGTAATGAAATATGTTTGTATTAAGTTTCCAAGAAAATTGGATCAACTGATATTTTTAAATAGACTTCAAAAGCATTAGCAGTTCAGTTTGGTAATTTTAGATCCTAAGTACAACAGCTTAGGTGCCCCTAACTTCCAAATGCAGTAAATCAGATCTGCTTTTGTGAGATCTACAGTACTCAGTCTGCTAAAAGGAGCCTTTCCCACAAATTCAGATTTGTGAATTCCACCAAGTTACATATTGGGAACTTTACTATGCAGTGTCCCCATTGCTGTTTTGTATAGGTTTTAATCCTTCAGCAGATAATCATGAAGACTGCATATGGATGTAAGTTCAAGAGTGGAACTACCATTAACCACCTCCTCTAAAGGGAGTTATATGCAAAGAATGAATGAGACATCTACTAGCTCAGGCATGTCAAACTGCTGGCCCGTGGGCCAGATGCATCACGCTGAAACCGCGCCCACCCCATTGCCAGCAATGGGGAAAAATCACGATATATCACACGACGTCACGTGATGTCGCAAGTTTGACATGCCTGTCTGATCCATCTGACACAACTTTACATTGAGGATATTGGAATGTTATTTTGACTACAGAAGGATGGCCAGATGGTAGTCAAGAGGGAAAGTAATTGATGGAATGGAACTACCAGTGGGCCACATAGCAGATATACAGACCAGGTACAGGTACCTTCATATCCCACAATCAAATGGGAACTATGATGAGAAAACAACAAAGAACAGCAACATTCAGATATCACCAGAGGATCAGACAGGTTCTGAAGAATCAGGTCAATGGGAAGAATACGATCTATGCCATCAACATGTATGTCCTGACAGTCATCAGATACTTTGCTAGTATAGGGACTGGCCAACAAATGAAATGGAACCTGCTGATGTGAAGATCCAGAAGCTTTTTGCAATGTATGGAGGTTTCCACTAAAAGTCCAACATCCAGAGATTATCCAACCAGAAATAGGGCAGTGGGAATCTGATTAGTGTCAAAACCACTGTCCTGGATGAAACCCAATGCATTTAGGAGTACATTAATAAGATGGCATCCAAAGATGAACTGCTAAGAGAATGCCTGAGGCAGTAGCAGACATGGGAGAAAGATCAACCAGAGGAAGTGCCATGGCAAAACAAGACTCTGCATGGGATGTATCATTGACAGATAGCTGAGATGGCAGATGTTGGGAAATCCTACCAAAGACTGGAAAGGGCTGGACTAAAAGATAACATTGAGGCACTGATCATAGCAGCACAAGAACAGGGACTAGATCTATAGAAACGGATCTACCCCACTAACGGAATAACAGAGTTGGAAGGCAACTTGGAGGTTTCTAGCCCAACCCCCTGCTCAATCCAATGTAACATGGTCACTCTCCCCCAAAGTTCCAGCAACTTGAATGCCATTGCTTCTTCTCTGTTAGTAAGAATTAGGTTCGGTATAGCCGTCCCTCCACTTCCCCCCTCTACCTTTTGGATGACAAAGTTGTCAGCTAGATCTGCCAACTTAAGGGTGAGAACTAAATTTAACTTCAATTAATTAATTATATACTAATGAAACACTGTCTATATGTTCCTGGGGCTGACCAAGATTCATATTAACTACAGTATGTGTATATCTGTTCTTCCACATAACTGACAATACTTTATCATTGTGGGAGATACTGATACTAAACTAAGCTTATCAGAGGAGATTATGTGAATTTTCCTGGAGAGCAGGAATTTAATCTGGGCAAGTATTGATAGAGTTGCTTTGTAACAAAATGAAAGTTTATTGCAGGAAACCTTTGTCCAGGGAAGGACAAAAGAACAGTTTTAGAGAGAAAGATTAGGTAGAACAAAGAGGATAAAGGGGAAACACAATGCATTAATATCTGGACTTTATTTCTGCTTGCGGGCACTGGTTTCAAGGTACTGAAGAATTAATGAAGCTGAAGTCACACTTCCAATATTTCCTACAGCCACAGTAAGGAGCATAATGTGGAGGTGGGGATGGCAGGTTGTAATGATGGGGACCTCCTTTATCTGTCCTCAGGCTTCTCTGCTTTCTTTAAGCAAACAGCTGGTGAGAATTAATTTTTCCACCACCAATACATTCTTGTGTGTTCTCACTGCTTTAATGCAAAACACTTTAGGATAGTTTAGTCTTGAATAGACAATTATTATAATAGACTCATTATCTTTACAAAAAAAATCTTCTCTTTATAGAGCTGAAAATTGCTAAACATTTGTTAAAAGAAGCTTGTTTCCTCCTGACACAAAGAAGCTTCTGGGGAATTTTGAGCACCTGGTTTTCAGTTTGAGAACCTTTTATGTACCAACTTTCCCCATTTTTTTTGCCCTGTTGAATCATCTTTCACTCCCAACGTGGGAAAGGAAAATTGCCCCCTTTACCCTCTTTCTTCAATTATGCCTCTATCTTTTTCATGCCTTCCTAGTCAGTCTTGTCCCAAAGTGTAGCCTTGGAGTAGAGTGGCTGCTGAACCCCTGTAACAATTTTTTTTATTGTTGTGCTTGATTTTTCTTTTCTGGATATCATGGTCTGCTTCTCAATTTTTTTTATTCCAATTCAGTTGCTCAGAACTGGAATCAGGCAGCCTCTAAATTATATAAGTTTTGCTATTCTTTCTCTCCCTCTCTCCACAGGCAATAGTTCAGAGAGTTAAACATTTCTATTTATTATATCACTATATGTCCCTTTGGATGATCATTTGAGAGATATTTCCTCACCTAAAAGAGAAATAGAATGACCACCGGCAGTGAAAGCAGGAGCAACTTCTGACTTCCTGACAGCTTCCCTATTGAGTTTCCTTGTAGGAATCTAACAGGGAGCATACAAAACCTTCCTTCCTTCCTTCCTTCCTTCCTTCCTTCCTTCCTTCCTTCCTTCCTTCCTTCCTTCCTTCCTTCCTTCCCTTCCCTTCCCTTCTCTTCCCCTCCCTCCCAAACAGAGTTTATAGCACTGGTTACCAGGCTAAGGTAATATACTAGAGAAGCAGAAGATAAATGCCCTATTTTCCAAAGAACCATCCAAAATGTACTCCCAACTACAGTACAATAACTCAGTAACAGTAGAGCCAATAGTAGAAACTGAAACAACAAATGGAAAGCAAATCACAGCAATCCTCCAGAACATGAATCAGTTACCATCAGTATTGCAGATATCCAATAGGGGTCAAGAATATGAAGAGCTGGACAGCATGTTGCCTGGACAACACCTGGCCCTCATATATGTATAGACAGACAGACAGACAGACAGACAGACAGACAGACAGACAGACAGACAGACAGACAGACAGACAGACGGATAGACAGACGGATAGACAGACAAAGGTTTCCCTTCTCCATTCATGTCCAACTCCGGGGGGCAGTGCTCATCTCCATTTACTAGTCAAGGGACCCAGGATTGTTGAGACGCTTCCATGGTGATGTGGCTGGCATGACTATATACCAAGGTGCAGATATATATCTAGATATATAGATAGATAGATAGATAGATAGATAGATAGATAGATAGATAGATAGATAGATAGATAGATAGATAGATAGATAGATAGATAGATAGATAGATAGATAGATAGATAGATATATAGATAGATAGATAGATAGATAGATAGATAGATAGATAGATATATAGA